>OY735221.1:33867026-33937026 GCA_963457665.1 Thysanoteuthis rhombus
TTTCACGATTGTGGGATCTTTACTCGGTGGGGAATACCATGTACACGAGAATACCCCCTAAGTCTGTGCAGTCAGGTTTTAAGGTGAAGTGCAATGCATACATAACTGACCACACCCTTTAAACCAAGGGTTTGTATCCTATGTTGACACAAACAGAGGCAGGGTCTCAAGGTCGTAGGTTTGACAGATGTCTCCTTCCCCTGACAGATTCCAGAGTTAGCTATAACAATATGCGAAATTTTGTAGGAGTATTCCGACAGTATGGCTGGGTAGCACGTAAACACTCCGTATTTGGTAGATGCCCGAGCTGGCTTTGGGGTTCTACTGTTTTTTGGAAGGAGAAGGAAAGAAAGGGGAGTGAATGTTGATTTTTTATTATTAATTTATATATCTTTTTTATTATCATTTCATACATCATTATATGTTTATCAATATTTTATACTAAAGTCTTAAATTCTATATTGGAAACCAAAGCTCTAACCAAAACAATCAACATAGGTTTCTTCAGTCTTCAAGTTCGTCAAGCTGGCTGGCTGGCTTGCTATGTATATATCATGTGTACAGGACACACAGGACTTTTTCAATTCCCTCTCCGCTGAATAACTTTTTAGTAGGGGCTCAGTTTGCTACGTGACTTCATGCTAAATTGGTCTTTAGTTTGCGGCCGCTTGTTTTCTCAAGACTTAGACTTAATTTGGTTAACTTTTATTTTCCTTCCGCTTGTACATCATTTAACAGCTTTATTTTCTTTTTTTTCTCTAGACATCTTTTACCGTCCAAGATTTGCGTACAGCCACTTGGTACGTCATGAAGATGACAGCTCATAACGAGGCTGGGTCAACGGACAGTTTGCTGAAATTTGGGACTCTTACCGACACTGGGAGTAAGTAAAACAAATTTAACTTTTGTTAACTTATTTTAAAAATAAGTTGGGCCGTGGCTAGTTGGTACATTTTTTCATTTGAATTGCTGTAACTTCTTAGGGAATTAGTTAAAAACAATAAAACACAGATAAGTTACAATGGAAAAGGAACTTCCTTAGGACAGGTCGTTTAAAACATTAGTCAAGTTTGTTGTATTATCATTTGAATATTCGGAAAAAAAAGTGTGTCAACCTACTCGGACAGTTGGGTTAGTTGATACAATCTAATTTGACATGTTGCTTGTCTTGTTAGTAGATACTGATGTAATGAATATATTGTCGTAATAGAGAAATATAACATATTCAAATAAACAGAAGTATTAACAGCAATAGAAAATGTACTTGAGTGAAAATAAGATTTTAGGGATTATAATGACCCCGTGGATTCATCAATGTTATTTGTTTTTCTGTCGAATTGCTGCTTATTTTGATCAATCAACATGATCATTTATTTTCTTCCTTTTGTCCCCAGGCACGATTCTCCCGCTGTTCGTCGTCCATCGAAAAGAGGGCAAATTTTATGAGAAAATCTACGTCATGTTGCCCTTATGCACTGGAATTGTGGTCATCTTAATTGCCGCCGTAGCAGTTCTCCTGTGGTGCCGGAGACGCAGTGAAAGACTTCGGTTTAAAGGTAACAAGACATTTATGCACAAACATACACATACACACTCTTTAATCGTATGTTTTGTGTGTGTTGCACCATTTTTTCATACGTTGTCAAGAAATGTAATTCGAGAAGTGTTCACTTCAGGCTTACGATGGCAAAGAACATATACATATACACACACATCAATACAGATGCACACACGAAGTACAGGTGACCTAACGGCGAACAGAGATCAAACTCCAATTGAAACAGTTTGAGTTCACTTTGCTTAAACGCTTATGAGGAATTGATCCAGCTTTTATCCGGTGACGTATAGAGCTTTGTATCTTTGGTTTGCAATGATTGTTCAAAAACACAAAAAATATTTTAGTGTCCGTAAAAAGCAATGGACAATAAAAAAAAAATCTTTTCGGTACAACGTAGGAAAGATAGTCCCGATTTTGAACTGTAAATTTCAAACATTCACTTATTCGTTTTCATAAACGGCAAACAAATAGAAACAAATAAGGGAATTAATGGAAGACAATCAAAATTTTGGACATTATTATTGGCGGATAATGGTGTCTAATCCAAATCTTGTTTCCCATTAATTCTCTGATTTCTAACGACGGGGCCACCTTCCCAACATTGTACCAAAAAAGGTTTCAACCGTCCATTGCTTTTTTACGTTGGGCAGAGGAACATAAGGCGAGATATGTTCCTTTTAGGCCTATCGTAACTGCCATGGTCGCCAAGCTTGAAGCACACACGCTCTGTTATATTAGATTGGATCTCATTGAAAATGATAAGACGAACATGAATGATATTTGTTTTCCCCCATTTAAACATATATATATATATATATATATATATATATATATACTCCTTGGTAAAAAAAAAATTAGCCAATCATTTTTATCATTATTTTGCGATTACTCTCTTCAAACAATTATGAGTGAAATATTCGACAACGTCGCCCAACATAGCTTTGCAGTGCTTATGCAGTGAGTATGTTTTACTTTGAGATTGCCTCTTCCCTTTTTTTTCTTCTGTTTGGTCGAGCAATCCGGTAATTGTTTACAGTATGCGGCGTCAGTCTTGTTCCACTCATTTTTGTCTGCTTCCAATAGCTGGTCAGTTTTTTAAAATCTTTCAAACAGTTTGGCTTTGATATACAGGAATATGTTCTCAATGGTGTTGAGATTTTTGATATGACAGAAAGTGCTTGGCTCATTTTTTTTTTTTTTTTTGCTCGGTACTGTGGGCATACTGAACATGCTTGCATTGCAATCCAAGAGTATGATTGCCACTGGAACTCTATTCTAATGGCCTTTTGTCAGATTTTGCTTTGCTTTGTTGATATCTATGCTCTGCGTTCATTCTGTATTTCATGCCTGAAAATGACTCTCTCTGATTTTGAGATTTTTTTTTTGTTATTTTGTTCTTGCTTGCTTGCTCTCTTTCATTCTCTACAATTTCTTTTTTTCTTTCTTTACTATCCTTTTTTTTTCTTTCTCCATTCCCTCTACAGAGTTTCACCTTCCCAAAACGGCTTCAAACCTTCGTCGAGACATCACAGCGGAGACGTCACTCATGAACGACTTAGACAAGCGTCTTAATCTAGACATTGACAGCGGTGGAGGTACGCTGGTACCTTACGGCAAACACAACCTAAACTTGGGGACCACCGGTCAGTCGGAGGAAGTGGGCAGCTGTGGAATTGGGTGTGGTCAGCTTGGAGCCACAGGAAACCACCATACCCCGTGGCTACTCCGGGCGGCCTTTCCCAGCCGGAAGGGCACTAGCAAAACTGCTACTGACTCCGGCTCGCCCAGTAGATCAGGTATCCCTTCACGTCGCTGGACGTCATCTAAGCCATCATACGCGACCACCACTACTACCGCTACGTCTCGTTATTTCAAAAATACCATTCCCAACACCGACTTCCGTTCATCGCTCAACACCACCCTTAGTAAAGACTATGCCACCGCGTATGCCTCTGTCGAGGTCGACCCGTGCGAAAAGCTTTTAGGGCCTCCCGTCTCTTCTTCTTCGTCACCGTCCGCTTTCCCGATGTTAGGCCTCGCGCGTCGTTGGCCCTCTGTGTCGTCCGGTTCGGGGTCTTACTCTCCGGCGGCGGCAGCGAGTGGTTATTCGCAACGTTGTGCCGCTAAAATTCGCAACCAGCTTTCACTCCGTTCGCATCGATACACTTCGAGGCCCCAAAGCGCGCATAATGCTTTCGCTGCTTCTTATGACTTTTACTGTACGTGCTTTTTGCCCGCTTTCATATTGCGTCATTTTTTTTTTTAGTACCTGCCTTCCACAATCTTGTTTAGTCAAATCACTCTATTGTAGTTATATCACTTCGCCACCAATCACTTGAAGACGACTATTTCACCCACCTGAGTTTATTAGTACGCTTCATGTTGTTGTTGTTTTTTTTCGTCAATTGTTTTCACCTCTATTTTGAATTTTTTTTCAAGTTTTCACTCTTGGATCAAAATTATACGAAAAAAAAGGTGTACTCGTATTACATTAGGTTAGTTTGGAATTTCGATACGGTGTAATTTCAATATTATTTTGAAAATCCTATCTCAGGAAAAAATATTTGATAGACGTTGAAATTTAGCATCACTACATATATTTTTTATCACAATTATTTAAGTCGATGTATCCTTGAGCTATAGTGGCAAATCAGTACAAAGTAGTCCCTTGGGACGAGATACGGAATTGTATCCTGTTTCTTAGGTTCTTGTCATCCCATACGCTGGTTCTTCAACTGATTAAGATTTTTTAAGAATGGGTACCTAACCATCTAACCAGATAAATAGATATGAACTGTCTGAAATGGAAAAATAAGAGATAGATAGATAGATAGATAAATAGATAGATAGATAGATAAATAGATAGATAGATATGGGTATGAAGAACCCGAGATAAATATATATAGAAACAGTCAATAGAAACCACCATGTGGCCCTTATCATTCGACAGCATATGGTGTTTGGGGGTAATCAATCAAAGAATCAGTGAGTGATCAGAACTGAATGTTCTAAAAACAAGTGGGTACAAACTAGGGACCGATTCAGCATACAATTACATAGTATAATGAACACCCACTAAAAACCTGTCAAAGGACTTTTTCAAAAAAAAAAATACATTTTCACAAGACATAATAAGGAGCAAATGTTTCAATTTTTAGCCCCCTAGATCCATCGATGCAGCCTGTACGCATGATACATACGTAGCCAGGCAATCAGACCATCTTGAAAACTGAAAGAAGAACATATATATATATATATATATATATATATATATATATATATATATATATATATATTGATACTACAAATATTAAGATAGATTGACAGTTGTTGAACAGGCTACATAGATTTTGTTGCCCATCAGTATCAACTCTCGCGTGATCGTGAATCTCATCGATCGAGATGACTAAGCGAAGTGGCGCCAAAATGTCTACAAATCTTGAGCAGTTTCTTTGGGAGGGGAGGGTAGTTTCATATCTGAAAATGAAGAATTTACCCGCCGAGATTCAAGGATGGGAGCAGTTGAAAGGAAAACAATATGATCATCATGGAGAACTTTTTTAAAAAACAATTACATCAAAAAACAACCCGTTGTTTCATCTTTAGGTATAAATATGTGGTGGTCTTGTTCGTTAAACTGACGTCCAATGTATGTGTTTGAGGTACTGATGATTCACAGTTATGTCACTTAATCTTTATCGCTGTCCTTCGACTGGTCTCCCCACTCTCTTTCTCTCCCTCTCTAGCTTTCATTCTCTCACTCTCTCTCTCTCTCCGTTTATATATATATATATATATATATATATATATATATATATATATATATATATATATATATATATATACAGCAATCCTCAATTTGGTTAAATACGACCAACAAGGATCATTTTGTAAATCTTTTATTAAACTGTCTTTTGTTTGCACACCTGAGAACGTATGTTTGGATTTATAGAGTATGATACTTGTCCAGAAGTGCTATCATACCTAGCGATTTCGACTAAACAACCAGAACTTTATCCAGACATTTAACTTGCTACCAATAAGAGTAACGAGCCATAAGACAACACATATACTCATGCCTTTGGAAACCTATATAATGGATATACTTGTAGATAGCACCCATATATTATACAAGATGAACCGTAAAAAATACTCTCAATTTTATCAAAAAGAGGAATTCAACGCTGAATAAAACCTCCGGCGAAGGTCAGGGCTTTTTGTGTGTATTTTGCGATTGAAACCCCAATTAAAAATTCACGTTACTCAACACTCTCCGTGTCATGTAAACACACTAACGACCAAGTAACATAAACTGGGGTTAAATCAATTGTGGAATTGTCATTAAAAATGACTAGTTGTTTAGCCGAAAATGCTAGATAAAATAACACTTTTGACAAGTATTACACTCTATGAATCCTGAAATGTGTTGTTTTGGAAGGACACAAGAGCAATTTAATTCAAAATTTTCCTTTTCTGATATATATATATATATATATATATATATATATATATATATATATGTATATATATATATATATATTTATACATACACACACACACACATATATATATATATATATATATATATATATATATATATATATATATATATATATATATATATATATATATAAATAATTGAATAATATTATACTGAAAATCTTATTTGAAATGATATCCCGTTATTACTCGGTGAATGTATCATTTGGTCTCGACAACGTAATTAGAATAAAAAAATTAAAGAAAATTTTATCTGCTCCAAGAATCGAACTTGTGACCGGACAGACCTGATAGCCGCTTTACTAGTCGCAGTTTTCTAACCATTAAGCTAAACAGCCTCTGATAAACGCCCAAATAACTGTTTGACCTTGAAATTCTCACTTTGCTTATTCTTGGTCTATAGCTGTTGTTTTTGTTTATTACAGTACGACAATTGTTTAAGCCAAATGATACATTCACTGTGTAATGACGGGAGGTCATTTCAAATTTGAGTTTCAATATGATATAACGCAATTAATAATCGTTATATTGGATCATAAATCCATTTCCTAATAACATATACATAATTCTTAATTTTATGATCAAATTATTTCTTTAATTCTATTGTTTCTGTTTCCGCACAAGAAAACGTACAAACATTTATAATAAGATTTGAAATTGTTTTTCAATTGAAACAGAATGTATAATCTGTAATGAGCCGTAGGAAAAAATCTCTACTCATTTTCATAACTGTTCTACTAATTGTATTGAGCACTTTTTTGAACTGAGATCTACTTAATGTATTTATTCATGTACACATGTTTGTTACAGATTTTATTATTGTATATATATATATATATATATATATATATATATATATATATATATATATATATATATATATATATATATATAAGTAAGTAGCCTAATGATGAATAAGAATTTGTTTTACCCAATGAATATCTATTTTCCAACACATTTTCGTTCTCTTAACCATTACACTTAATTCAGTGTTGATTATTGATCACTCAGGTGGAAAAATATAAATTGAACTTTTCATATAAAAATTCAACTAATATCTGCGTATCAGGCTATGGACGTATTGAACCACAATCGCTTATCAAGCGCGTTTGTTTGTATTTTTTTTGTGTGTGTCAGAGAAAACATATAAGTAAAATTTGTACGTGTTTGTATTTGTCTTTCATATTTATTTGCATACCTAAAATTTAATTTGTGTTTATTGATATCCTTATTACATGTTTTCGCCGCGCAGGAAGCGCTAGATTAAAGCTGAACCTCGCTGACATGACTCTTTGGACATTGCAAACACATTTGATCACTATTGGTCGAAAACTTGACCAGTACTTAACTCTGTGTTTCGCTTATCTCTTTTCCTTGATCGAATTAATCAATTTTTTTCAAAATAACCTGCCAGAGTTAGTATAATAATATTCAGCACAAGTAAAAAAAATCCTTCAAGGCCAGATTTTTAAAATTTAAAAATATTTTGTAATAAGATTTTCGAATTGATTCTTGAAGGATATAAAGACTACATTGAATTATAAAGAAATAATTAGGCAAACAATTAATTTCTATGAAAAAATCAAAATATAACTTACAAGTGTCATCAAGTTTGAAATTGATCTACAAAACATATGGTACCTATAGGTACCATTAGTACATAAAAGCAGGGTAAATTTAAATGTCCAAAGGGTTATGTCTGCTTATGAAGTCACTAGCAGCTCCTTATTCACGACGAGGCTAGAAGAGACACTTCGCGCCACACCCCATAATAGAGGCACACGGCTCTTTTTTTTTTTTAATTATAAAGCGAGCCAAACGTACGCATTATGTTCATCACCTTCATACCATCACTCAGATCATAACCACATTCTAAAAAAACCGTGTACATACCAACTTTTGTTCGGACAATCTAATCTCTTCTTAACATCCATGATGTTGACATAATATTTCAACCGTTTCATTCTTCATTCTTCGTCAGGTGTGATATGTAAATCGACAAGGGGAGAGAGTAAGTATTATCGACGTTTTTCTCCGGTGGTGGTATTTTTTTCTGATTTGCTCGACTGATATCATACACGGGTAAAAGAGACTCTCTTTCTTTGCGGATTACAGGCCTGAAGAAAACCGTAGAACGAATGTGCCGAAAGATTGTATCTACATCATAGATGTGACGGAGATATTACATTGTCTAAACAAAAGTTGTTATGCTAACGACTCTTCTCTAAGATATACAAAAGCCGGGATCATATATATATATATATATATATATATATATATATATATATATATATATATATATATATGGCCTACGTGTGTGAGACACCATGTGAGGTTCAAATTCACTATCCCATTGCTCCAACTGCTAATCACCATCATCTCAGCACATAAATATACAATTATATGCATTTGTAAGTACAGGTATCCCCCACTTATCCAAAGTTCGTTTCATGCTACTTTTTCGTTTTTCTCATATAAAAAGAATAATGGTAATAGCTTCTTCGCTTTACGCTATTTTCGCTTACAGAATATTTTTTCAGAGGCGCTCTGATTTTGAATGGCAGGGGAAACCTGTACATACATTTGTCGATATACGTGCGCATAAAACTTTCACATAAGATCATTCGAAAAACCTTGTTTTTACCTTGTTGTTCAATCATTCACAAAAAATATAAAAGTTATTTCAAAGAACATATATATATATATATATATATATATATATGTGTGTGTGTGTGTGTGTGTGTGTGTGAGTATTGGAAAAGCGTGTATGTATGTGTGTGTGTGTGCGAAAGAGAGAGAGGTGCCACCCAAAGTTTCCAGTGTCTCGCCGAACATGTCACACATCTCTCGAAATCACTCCACAAGGAAATAAATAACCTCATTTTTTAATCATTTTTCAAGTAACAGTATTCACTCATCATTTTGACTGCGTAGATCAGTGATTCTTAAACTTTTTTGGTAAAGACCAAAAATCTTATTTGAAATCTATCTTGAAAACTCATTTTCTCGTAAACAAAGTTTATCTTGAGCATAATAGAAAAATACTGGTATTCATAAAAGACAAACAGGAAGTGATTCACAATCAGGGGAAATAAAAAATCCACCCACGTATAAAACCACGGCGGGGGGCGGAAAGAAGAAGTGGGGGCTTGAAGGATAAAAGAAGGAAGGAACGAGGAAGGAAAAAGGAAGAAGGGGGGAAAGAAGAAGGAAAAAGAAAGAAGGAAGGAAAAAAGGAAAAAAGAACAGGGCGAGAAAAAAATTTCATGAGGTTTGCAGACTGACAAAATAGGTGTGTCCTTCAAAAAACTAGTCGTACAAAAATCCAAACCATTTCAAAACTGAAGGAATTCGCCAACAGAAATAGCATGGGGGGCGGTATATTCCCGAACAATCGAAACATTATTAATACATACATCACAGTATTAGCGAATAAGCTTCAAATGTTGCCAAGTCTTGGTTATTTCCAGCTAAAAACTCTCTTTAAAATGGTGAAAAACGGCTAAATAATTCCATTTCCTGCCAACTTTATAGCTGAAATTATCCTATACTTTTAAATACTTTTCCAAAACACATTCATCAAATAAGATAACGATTAGACTCAAAAGCAAATTATTCATACAACTTGACTTTTATCAAATCTGATTTAATCGGCAATCGTAGATTTTTCTATCGGCTAGATTGGAAAAAAAACAGCCAGATGCAGCCAAAATTGCAACCCTGCTTTATGGCAGTCCGTTCATAAGTATGAGTTGTCCGTAACCCAGGGCGTTCTTAAATTGAAATCATGAATCCAACATGGATGAAAAAAAGGTAAATTCGTGAAATTTGATTTTCAAAAAGGTCAACATGGCAACCCTGGCCTGGAGCTTGCCAATCGTGAACTGGAACTGAATGAAAAAAAATTTGCAAATGTTCCCAATACTTTATTGATGACACAATTTTTTTAAAATATTCGTGAAAAAAGTCCGTTAAATTCTAAATCCGTTATAGTCGAGTGCATTAAATCGAGGGTGCAATGTATTTATGTTGAGTCGAACTTACACTGGTGACAAATACGTTAACTATTTTACCACGTTTGTTGGTGTGTACTTGAGCATCAGTATGCGTGTGTGTGCGTTGCCTCTGTATTTGTGTGTCTTTGTGTGGGTGTAATTTCCGCCTAATCACTTCAAAATTTCATCTAACCTAAAAGCAACTTAAATTGTTGACAGAATCGATGTAATAATTTTTTATTTTTCTCCAAATTTCCAGATGACGATGCTAATCCGTATGCCACCATCAACCAACTGAGCATTTCCATAAACTCGCCCAAATCCGGACTCCGACTCAATGCCCAATCTTCGGACGAAGACAGCGTAGCTTTAGAAAAATCGGCGGCGCAAAGACAGGTCAGTTGAACATTGTTGAAGTTGGTTTCATTTGGCGAAGTGAATCTCTTCTAACGTCACCATTTTGCGAAATGAATCTCTTCTAACCTCACAAGGAATCATATAAAACATTAAGTATGTTCGTATTAAAAACCATCAACCAAAACAGGTCTGGTTAGTCAATCAACAAAAACCGTCAGGCAACCAGCATCTTTGGCAGCATATCGTGTTTGCGGTAATCAATAAGAAAAATTAGAAACAAGTTGACACAAACTAAGGGGGCAGTTTAGTATAAACTTACATTGAGAACCGTACCCACTTCCGAAAAGGTATCATGGGTGGCTTTGGGGAAAAATAAGTTTTTTTAATTTTTTTTTTTTTAAAGGAGTAAATGTTTAGATCACCAAACTTCTAAATCCATTGGTATGATACATACATACATACATACATACATACATAGCCAGCCAGACTAACTAGAAAACAGAAAGAAACTTATGGCGACAGTTTTGGTTGATGGTTTCGAATTGTCATCAAACCTGTCAACATACATTTCTACAGTTTTAAAGTTGGGCCGGCTATGTATACATAATATATATAGACCGCACTTATTGTTTTCTTTCAGTGTCCAAAAGGGCAAGAGAATTAATTTATTCATCGCCCCCCCCTGATTTTTCCGAATTCTATTCGATTACCACCTATACAGTATGCTACCAAAAGTTGTTGACTTGAATGACACACCAAACCTCTTTTTAGTGACTGCATTTCGTAAAAATATTTCAGGCTTCTAAGTAGGGTTTTGTTTCTTAGCTGTTGGGAGAATTCCCAGGTGATAAAAATAACATGCAATGTTTAAATCTAAACAGCGATTTCTCAACATTGAACAACGTGAAAAATATCAACTCAAATTTGTAGCATTCCATGTTTACAACAATTTATTTCAATTTTTTCTTCATTTTTGTTTCTTTATAGACTCTAGGTCCGCCTGTCCATCTTCGTACACGGCCCCCATGCCCAATCCCTTCAACTGTTCCTAAGCCCCCAAGGAAGAAAAAAGAGGGGTTTGAAAATACGGGTGAGTATTCGCAATTATTTTGCCTTTGTAAGAATTGTCACCCAGTTGACGAGGCTTCTTTCATCTCGATGTAAGCATAATTGTTTTAAGATAAGTCAGAAGTGATAAGTTATGGTTTGGAGAATACATTGAAAATAATCTGAAGACTATTGATAGTATGCTGATATGATATTGCTCGCAAACAGTACGATTATCGATACAGCTAGCGAAAAAACTAAACAGGAAAACCGCTAAATATTTAGCAGAAGTAAGGATAACTGCTAACTGCTGACTTTTATAGTATAGATTCATCCCTAAAAACCTTAAGAAACAGATCAAGAGAGCTGAAATTTTAATATGCTGTAGCTTACACATAAAACTTTGAACGGACTGTATGTTATATGTAAACTAATGTCTAAATTCATTTGTTCATTTAATTGGATATGTACACGTTGATCATCATCATAGCATATTATACTTTTTTTTTGAGAGCTCTATATCTAAGCTAGAATATATTCAAATTTTAGCTCTCTTCAGTTTTCTGTTTGTGAGGGTTTTCGTGAAAAGAATTGAACTAAAGCTGAATCCATACAAAAGTTAGTGATTATTGATCTTTGCTCCTGATAAATATTTAGCAGTTAATTAGTTTAGTATTTTCGTTAGCAGTGCCAACCACTGGTTATAACCATACCACGCTTTTCGAATCGAATTGCTGGTATGTATATATCGAATACCGTTGGCACTTCCGGTGGTAGCGGACATTGTTGAGTTTTCAAAAGGCAGCTTTTAAATTATGGACGTTATATTTTGGTAGGGACTAACAAAAAAAGCACCAACAATTTTTCTTTATGTTGTCCCTGTGACACTGAAGCCTTCCAATATTAAGGGGTCCCTCCGCTTGACTGATTCTTTTTGTAGGGGTCATGCTTGGTCAACGCAAATATGCCAGTGCTGACCAACTCAATACACCAACTTCGTCCAATTCTCCCCGCCCACAAAGTGAC
Organism: Thysanoteuthis rhombus; assembly: GCA_963457665.1. NCBI lineage: Eukaryota > Metazoa > Mollusca > Cephalopoda > Oegopsida > Thysanoteuthidae > Thysanoteuthis > Thysanoteuthis major. The sequence goes on from OY735221.1 coordinate 33,879,510, forward strand.
CTACGAATTTATACGGAAAAACTAAAGGCAAGATGCAGCTCATGTGAAAAAGGTGAGAGTCGCACTCACGGGATTATATAGGAATTGCCGCCATGAACCTTTTTCCTTTAGACGTGATTTTACTGCCTCTTAGTATAGAGATAATCCTCCCCAAAAATACTTACTGTCGAACTATGGTAAGCAAGCACATCTTACGGGCTTTTGTAGAGGATTTGATCCTCACTGGGTTCTCCACACTCACTGCACTGTTTGGGCAAATATTTAAGAGAGTCTGCTTCAGATTGATGCTTAATACGATGACAGTTTATGCACTATTGTATTAAATTCGATTCCCCCTGGGCGCCACACTATTGCAGTACTGGGCTTAACAAACCAAGAGCAACTACCTCAGAGCGACAGTTGGTGAACTGATCTTGAAGACAATTCACCAGTGTTCTGCGTTCAATTCTCACTGAGGTCTCAATAGTGTTATTCCTGTGTCACGTTAGGTTAAGAGTCGTAAATATTTGCTCATGTCTTCATTATCATCGCTTATTAAGATGTTTCGATCGGTCTGTTTTTTAATCATTTGCGGTATGGCTAATATAAAGATAATTTCTTGACTTTTGTCATGATGTTTTCCTTTTATTGCGCTTAGCAACTGATGCAAGACTTACAACACAATATATATATATATATATATGATTATGAATTGCGCTATATTAGCTATATGATATTGAATCCCTAATTTGAAATTATCTCCCATTATTGCCCAGTGAATGTATCATTTGGCCTCGACAACGTAAAGCAATCAAAGAAATCGAACATGCGATCAATATAGTAGCCGCTTCAACTTAGCGTTACTCTTACAATTGAGCTAAATTATATGGGCTTATATATATATATATATATATTACATTCAGCATGTAAGCACTTGCACAAATATCTACGTACAAGAGAATAATGCAACAGAATTTTGTACACTCAAATACGTTAGTTAATGTGGTTCGACGTCGTTGCATCCACCAATCACGATATCAAATCCAAAATTGTCTCCAACCGGGTGCATCACCGTTTGCATTTTATGCATATTTATGCAAACTTTGATGAAGAGTCCGCAGTTTTCAAACATTGTAACCGTTAAGGAAAGGTTCTGAGAGAAAGAGCATATCTATGAAGAGAGACATCTGGTTTCATACAAAGAACCAAGTTGGTTTAGGAAATAGGTGCATATTCATTGTCCATCTCTCTCCTCAATATGCTTGGTTGTTTTCATCAGTTCAGGAGAGACAGTGAGTTACGATTCACAGCGTAAAAATGCAACTTAGTTTTCCCATTTGCTTGAGAACAATCTGTGGCGAAATATAGATATTGTGGTAAACTTCTCGTTCCCTGATCTCACCTCCTGAAAGACGGACAGGGAACTGAACAGAAACCTTCGATTAGTCTATTTGTTCATTTTACGCGAGTCGTGTCCTTCGCACACATATCTACACAGTACATAGTGGACATCACATACTTACACACACATTCTCCTGTGAGTGGTTCCTCAAAGTACCTGCACACACGCTTATTGTACCAGCACGCTCGCTTTGCTTCTCCCCTATCAGCTTATCATCTCAACGCACACGCACGCATACGCACACAAATATGATTTACCCGTGTGTCACTTATATTTACCAAAACATTTCAATACATAATGCCCCATGTTCAAAAGGCCCGATTTTCAGCGGCCCTATCACTCCCATTAACATATTTCTTAACACACACACACATACAGATATATGGTCTTAGTTGAATGTTTAACCTCGGCATTAGAGGACAGTTTTCAAGTAAAGATAAAAGTGAAGTTTTTGAATGCTTGCTATTCTTACTATGATTCTCGCAACACGCTCTACCTATTTACTCAAGTCGTTTTATTTGACTATAATAAGGCTAGCAAATATACACTGACGTAAATAAAATATATACACTTCTAAATAAGATATCTGTGCGCCTTCCCTAGCGTAGAGAATTTGATATTTACTGTGTTCCCTATTCGTGCACAAGAATTTCGTACAAACTCACACACACACACACACTCTCTCTCTCTCTCTCTCTCTCTCTCTCTCTCCCTCTCTCTCTCTCTCTCTCTGACACACATGCACAATCAGACATATACACGTTGATGGGTTCAGTAGCTTATTTATCCCAGGTGCCAATGGTCACTGTCCTAGCACAAATAAAGAGCGAAGTTTTTCGAACATAGGCCTCTTCTACTAAGATTGTCACAATCATTGTTCCTAACTAATGTATGTATATTTTATATATATAATATATATATATATATATATATATATATATATATATATATATATATATATATGTATGTATATTTTATATATATATATATATATATATATATATATATGTATGTATATTTTATATATATATATATATATATATATATATATATATATATATGCACAATACTTATGTTCAAAGACATTCCTTGATATTCACTTGGTTCGCTATTATTGAAGCCTTGTATCACACTAAATTGTTTCTTAATATCTGGCACCTACCCCAGAGTAATGTTAGTAACCTTACTCTCCAAGACCATTCGTTGGTATAGCAAGTTTAATCCTTATAGTTGCCACTGGTTTGCCAAACTTATTTTCTCGCGGAACCCTCGTACGATTTTCAATAAATCGCTGAATACATACCTACATTTTACGGACAACCCCGTCACTATAATTTTAATAATATATTAAATGACACAAAAAAAATATATAAAGAAAATCGAGCAATTTCCATGGACTTATATGACCATCGTGTCATTTTTATTCGCTTTTGCTCGCAAGTCATTATAACATTTCTTATCCGGATCGCCTCGAAAATATCAAATGGATATAATTGGGCTTGCAAGCTTATTCGCAGACCAAATGGCTACTGTTGTGAGTTCGAGAGTTCAATCCTCATTTCTGTCTTACTTCAACTTAATATTTGATACAATAATTTAGTATTTTCTCTGTGTGTGTATATATATATATATATATATATATATATATATATATATAAACATAAAATGGTATGCTCGTGTAGAATGTTTGATTTAATTTACTTAAATTAATTCCATCTCTGATTTAATAATTTATTATCTTTTATACATCATGTCCTTTTGATTTTAGGCGTATTTACGCATAAGCATATTCAGTCATCTTTGCCCTAGTATACTTAATTCCGCTAACAGTCGGTTTGGCTGGCTATGTGTTTCGAAAAATGCCAACTTTGTGGATTCATGTAATTTCAAACAGTAACATATGACATTCACTCCAAAAATACTTTACATGTTTGATATCTCATAAACAAAGTTGATTAAGATAATACTTCGATCATCTTCATCACATTCATGACCAGGAAACAAATAATGATTATCTACAGCCTTGTTTTACGATGATGCGTTTTCTATTCACACACCAGCTTCGTACGTACATATACATGCCCACACATTTACGCAACCCCAATGCTAACATTCATATGGACAATCTTTGTAATAATGCACCGGGAGAACGGCCATTACTGAATCGACCAGTAAACGTGTCTAGATTTTTTCAAAATGTGATTGATACTTCGTATAATTGCACTTTTGTTAAATCAAAATTTCAGCCATCTTCAAAACCAGCCTTTGAAAAATCATTTGCACGTTAATACCTGATAAATACGTTGTATATTTTGTACTTTTCGGAGTTTTTGTATGGGTTAATGGTTCATTACCAGGAAAAGAAATCTACTGCGTTACCTGAAAACGAAATCTGACCGATTTTAGCCATTCAGAATGACTGATTCAAAATGGCTGTTCTCCCACTGCCTTATTGCAAATATTGCCTTCTTATGTTACTTATACAGCTATCTTTCAGTTATCTCCCTTTTGTCTAAAATTCGTTATTTTCGCGTTTTCTCATTTGGAATACAGGGAGCCAGAGACACAGTGTTATTTCTAGTGTTACTACAGTCTCTTCAAGTCGAGATGAGCTTTTAGAAGCATATGAAAATGCCAAACGGGCCCAGATGGCCAAGAAGGTGGTTTATGAATGCCATCCTGACTCTAGCTCCCAGCCAACAGATAGTTCCAGTGCCACAGAACCTGGAATCAGAGAATTCACACAATCCCCACCAAAACCAGACGAAAGGCGGGAAGCTTCGTGTGAGGTACCGCCATATGAACGTGAGTACTCCATTTTGTTTTCTTTATGTCGAGCATGTAGTTTTTTCTTATGGTTTAATATTATAGATTACGGTAATTTTGTTTTTCTTCACCAGTGGATTCATAGATATTCGTCATATTGTGTTTTCCTTATCCTTTGATTCTATTGGCATACGAGATATGTCCAGAAAGTATCCAGCTTTTCAATTTTAATGAAAAGAAATATCCCACCTAGGGCAATGAGGTCTCAGTCCTCGTCAAATTACTCCTCTTTAGACAACAAAAACCCATCTCTGTATCCCTCCAATCTCTTAAGAATAGCCTTGAAATTCCTCTTTCAGCATCGCCATCAGTTATCTGAATGCGTTCTCTATAATCTTGTCCACGGTTTGAAATCTTTTTGGGAAAAGCTGTATATATTTGCAGGTAGCCAGTGCTGTTTTTCCGAAAATTCAGACTTTTTAGCGATCCAACAAAAGATGAGAGAAGTAACTTATCCACTGCTCATCCCTTCATCAAATTTTTAATTGATCATCCGCAACACGTCTTGCCGATGTTTCGATTGATTGACAATCTTGTCTTGTTTTATTAAAACGGAACATTTTTGTCCGAAGCTATTTCACGATATATCAGAAAGTTGTATTATACATATATATATATATATATATATATATATATATATATATATATGTGTGTGTGTGTGTGTGTGTATCCAAACAGTTTATGTAAACTATATAATACAGGTATGATTTATTCAGAAAATACGTTAAAACTTCCATTCACTCAGTAGGTTACATAAACAGTGGTGTTCCTAGGGTTGTTGGTGTCACTCAAGCAGTAATTCAGGGTGTCATCCCTAATGTTGCCAACTCAAAAAGAACTTTCTCACTGAATTGACCTAAAAAAATGTCAATAAACATCAAAATGCACGAAAAGACACTCTTTTTCATGACGACTTTTAATAGTTGAAAATGGCTAGATTTGTCTCTGGTTCAACAGTGTACATATATAATACATATATATTGACACAAAAAAAACACTGAAAGCCTATACAGGAAGTGAGCAGATGCCGAAATGTTCACAAGTCATTTACTGCATGAATAGAAACTGAGTCTACAGCAATGCCTTAATTATTTATCCGTATGAGATAATATGCAGCATATCAAATGATGCACATATGCATCGTGTGGCAGTAAATATGTTAGAAATAGAAGATCATGCTTTAACTCCGATTTTTTCAGTTTTTCTGCCATAATTGTTTTAGCGAGTTTTAGTACTCAGTCTGCTAAGAAAAAAATCAAATGGGAACAAAAGTCATTTTTTAGTGGATAGCAATTGATGCAACCTTTTCTGCCAAGGCGTAAACTCAAGTCCGAGTCTTGAGGTTTTTCTTTTGTAACAACAACAACAACAACAACAATTCTCACAAAATTTAAGGGAGTGTACACTTCACTGTTTGTCTGCCCCGTCACGTTGAGCCAAACCCAATGTATAGAATTAACATTTTCCTACCATGATTCAAAATCACAGCTAATTCTCTTACCAACGGAGCTAAACTGACAAGTCTTCCAAATTTATGGATATTCATTCTGTATTATTTTCCCAATAATTTTTCATGCGTTCTATGTACAATATAAAAGTAGCAGTAATCATCTCCAGTCAAAATAGAAGTAGTAATTAAAAATTGAAGCAGCCAGTATAGTATATAATGTACTTGTTGAAAATTGCGTTTTTAGCCGGATGCACTTTTTTTGTTACAGTCCGAGAGTTCCTTTCCGTCGAACGACGTCATCGGAAACATATGGACGCAGAAAGTGACACTACAGAGTGTGAAATGTCCCATACCAGAGACCGCAGTCCTCCGCGAAGGATGCGGAGTCGGCACAAGGGCAAACAGAAAGGACAGGTTGTGAATAAACGTAACCTGGGAATCATACCAAGGTAAGTTACCAGCATTATGAACGTTTAGCTAAAAGGTTGAAGATTTCCGAGAATCTTCATGTTTTTAATTCAACGTTTCAATTGATCTATGCTTCAAATTTTTGTGTGACACCGAGTGAATTGTTTAAAATGCCTGAATTTCTTAGATTATACATTTTTCTTATTCTTTTCAACGTTGCTATTGTCAGCTGAGAGCTCACAGAGTCTTGGATTGTCATGGAGTTTATTATTCATTTAATGTGAGGAACATCTTCCAACTTTCAACATTTCTTATTGCCTTGAGATGATGTGATATGGTCGATGTTGAATTTCAAAAATTGAAAAAATGAGTTCGAACAGTTGTTCATGGGTCGTTGGCAATTTCATCATTATAAAGCAGTTTTAGGCTTTTACCAGGTTTATCATTTGCATCCATATTTCCAAACCTAAATCCTTTTTAAAAAACGTAGAACAGTTTACTGTGTACTAGTGTTTGCTTCAAATGATTGGTTGACAACGTAAGTAGTTTGAGCAGCAGAATGGCCTGATTTTAAAGTGTACTGGGAAATGTGTCTAACATCTTTGATAGACACAGTTGCTTTTAAGGAGTCAATTTCTCTTTTTCAAATGACGAATTATATCTGTACAGTTGAAGCTTTTATTTTTCACTAGATGCGTTTCAAGAAAATAGAGAATCTTTATCTTGGACCTATGGTAGGTGAAGCTCCAAAGATACCTGCTCTAACTCTCGGATAGTATTGCCCAAAGTAGAAGCAAAGTAGGAGCTTTGAATGTAACTGAGCCTGAAAAAATTCAATTACATTTGTAAATCTTTCACATTTTTCATTATTCTTCATGGCAGAGCTTTTCAAAATAAGAGATCCCTCCAATGAATGGCGTAAAGATTATCGGGGGGAGCAAAAATATTTCAAGATCTCTAATTCCAGAGTATAGTTATGTAAGTAGAGGTATTTCCATCAAAGACACTCACTCTTCAAGAATGATTGCAAGAGAAAAAGATTTGAGAAGTTCTGCTCTGTGGTGTAAAAAAACAACAACAATATTTCAAGAGTAACAACCTAATACAACGCTTTTTAGATGTTACACATATCTATTAGATGTTATTTGGTCGATCAGTCGGTCCTATCAGGAATAAGACGGCAAGAAAAGGTGCAATGTCATCAAATGGCATGTTATTAAAAGGCGTGACGTCATTCGATTGAAAAATATTTCTAAATATATCATAACAGAAAAAAAGCTAAAAAAGAGATAAAAACCGTAAAAAGAATGGACAACTACGATTTTACTACACGATGATATTTACAAAATAATTTATGCTACAATATTTTACAAGTATAAAAATCAAGTCAATCAAAGAAATACCACTTATTCTTCCTATTCCTCCAACTTCTGTTACAATTACCGCAGATGGTGGACGTATTGTTGAACTTAGGGTTCTTGTTTTTTAATTCAGTCAACATTATTCTAGCTTTGAGAAGGAGTCATTTAAGCGCAAAATTGTGGCGGTGGGATCGAAAGGTAGAGGTGGGTCTCTTAGGGTCGGGGGGCAGACGGCTAAGTCTTTAGCTGTATTGTCTTTTTTCTTTCTCAATACACAAAGAACAAGTGCGGCTATTTTACGAGTACTGGAGGGCAATGCGCACTACGCATAAAAGTTAATGATAGGTAAGAATCCAGCCAATCGAAATTGCCCAACAATTCGCCATTTTTTTTCTTTTCTACAATCTTATTGTCCTCGTTCGTCGGACAATTTGTGGCGGGAATAATTGTTTTCGGCCAATTCTTTTTTTCTTTTTTACTTTTAGTTTTCGTTTATATCTACTTATATAAATCACAGTGTGACTTCTTCTGTTTCTGTGTCTGTAACAATTGATTCTATCGCTTAAAGAGAACAATCTTGTTGAAAAATTCAAAAAAAAAATACATCCTACCCACCATTTGAAACAATGAACTTTTCACTGAAACGATTTCAGTAGTTTCTTTTCTGGAAAAAAAACTGGTAGGAAACCGTCAACCAAAACTGCCACCAAAACTACCCACATAGGTTTCTTCTGGTTCTAAGTTTGTCTGTCTGGCTGTGTATGTATTACGCGTTACCACTAGAGCTAGAGAGCTGAAAATTTAAGCAATGACTCTTTATTACGTCTTGAAAAAAAAAGATCCCAAGTGAGGACTGCAATGTAAGTTTTTGATAAATTAGTCCACGAGTGTGAGCTCAACAATATTAGCGCTTGTTTTTTTTTTAACGATTCGACTTTTTTAATGACCATCGCCAAACAAAAGTCGATAAAAAAATGACTAATTCATTGATCACCCTTTTTTCTAACTGATCACCTGAATACAGTATGCAACAAACTGACGATGGCCACGTGACAGCTGCTATTGAATGAATAACCAGACCAATTTATGCATACATCCTGAGTGTTATGCTTAATATCGATTAAACTGAGTATAGTATGGCATAAGGCCATAAGAATGTGTACCCAGTGTGGACCGGAATCACCCCAGCACTTATGGTTCGAGAGACTAACTTATCAAACTTTGATTAAAAAAAAACGCTGTTATTGACAATCAATAAGCTTAATTTAGGTTGCCGAGTAGCCATATTAATGAGGTCCCTGGTATCAATCAAACTCACTACAGAAATTACAGTCTTCTAGATCAGTGTTTCTCAAATGGGGTAGAAGTACTTCAGGGATACTATGATGTTTTGCAGCGCGTCATCATCATTATCATCATTTTCATCATTATCATCATTATCAGCAACAGGCGTTTAGCTTTTGCAGACGGATAAAAACTTTTCCCAAGATTGGTTTCACCTCTCTATCATAAGCGTCGAGAAGCCAACAACTGAGCTTGTCTAATCTGCCTAGCCATCTTATGTTTAGCCGGCCAAAGTTCTGCATATGATCTATTGTGATCCATGTTGTGAGTCATGATGTCCAGCGGTTGACTGACATTCTAACAGCATCGCCAGCTCATTTAAAAACTATCAAACATGTATATTCCCTAAAATAATCATTCTATAATAAGTCAGGAGCTGAAACATAAAACCTAACCAAGAGACAGATCCGCAAATTGAGAACCATGCAACGTGTACATGAAAAAATTATGCTGGGCCTCACATGGAGAGACCACAAGACAACACTGTACATCCAAGAAAAGACAAGAATCAGGGATCCCATAGAATCCATTAAAAAGCTCAAATGGCAGTTGGCTGGCCATGTTGCAAGAATGGCAGACAACTGATGGACATCGCAACTCATGAAATGGATCCCCTTTTATATGCGGAACCTAGGCCAGCAGAATGTTTGATGGAGAGACGAGCTTGACAAATTTAGAAAGTATTGGTTCCGCGACGCCCATGATGGAGAAGTGTGGCGAATCTTGGGGAAGGCCTATGTCCAACGACAGACGTTGAAAGACTGATGATCATCATCATGATAATAAGTCAAATTGAAAAGATGTAAATGTAAATTTGACATTTTATATTCAATATTTCTATTAGCAATGCAATTGTTGGGTGTAATTGAAGATTCCTCCAAAAAGAATTGAACTACTGTCTCTTTGAATCCTTATATTCTTTTCACTTTGTCTCTACCCTGGTGCTGTTTCTCCCATCCCCAGGACACACAGCCGCACCAGCACGACCAGTACAAACAGTGAGGAAGTAACGTACGCTTTCTGTGCTAGTCCCTCCGAGACTTATCCGCCTTTTAATTGTGAGAAACGCATTGGCCCTGACCTAGAGATCGACCCACAGACCTCAATCACCAACTCCAAGATTGCCCTACACAACACGTTATTTCCCAGAAACGGTGGTGAGTCATAATCAGGAACTTCTTCTAACAAAAAGAACGAACGTCACTTTAATCATTCTAAACGACTTTGACTTACAATTAAGTTCTTCGTGCGTATAATAGAGTTTATACGCACATGCATGCATATATGTTGATGTTTTTAGTTATAATTACGGATATATATATATATATATATATATATATATATATATATATATATATATATATATATATATATATATATATGGGTGATATTCCTAAGCGCCTCTTTTAAAATATGTTCGATTAAATATAAAATGAAATTCTTGATTTGAACTTTTCATCTTGTTAAAACCTAAGGGGCTGCATGATTCAATTATCTAATTATATATATATATATATATATATATATGAAGATTGTAAGTGAAGTGTTGGGCGTTTAATAGTAAAAGGTGCTCACGGGCCGTAATTATTAAAATGATGATAAGTAATTTGGTGATAATTGATAATATGATTTACTTCACGGTAATTTATCGACATTTCAGACCTAGAAGACTATTTTTAATGCTGTTGGGCGTTGTTGGGGCAGTAATTAGATATGCTGATTGTAAGATGCATAAATTGGATAGTATACCTCACTTCTCAGTTCCCACCATTTTCCTACCTCTATTTCTCTCCAGTCCCAGGCGGTCGTGCTACCCCCCACACTCGAGTTCGTTATGATGTTATTCTGGATAAACCGTGCAACGATGAATGTAAGCCTCTAGTTACTACCTTGCCACACACAGCCACAGCGACACCTAGCGAACCAGACAGTATCAGCTTACTGGACAGGTAAGAAAGTATGATAACTCGAGTTGTTCTATTGAAGTTGGCTATTTGAGAGTCCATTGTTTTTAGTTCAGAGTTTTAATTTTCTTTCTCTGTACGAATTTCAACAACACAGGCGTAGAAATATTCAACGTCTCTTGGCAAGTTTTCTGATTAAATTTGGTGGCGCCCCATGTTTTGGACGCCCCAAGCAGCTACCTACTTTTTCGCTCTTTCACTTTTATTATTTTTTTGTGGTACTTCTTTTGTGCGTCTCTCGTAGCTGATATAAGCACAGGACAAAAGCAGGAAATAAAAGAAGACTTAATTTATTTGTATGTAATTAACTTCAAGTCGCGACAGTAATATTGTGTCCTAACACAGAGACTGGTTTTTCCAATCCTTTCTCTACGCATTACATTAGATCAGGCTTTCATGTGCAAGTTTCTAACACAAGGAGAATCACACTAATACAATTTTAATTAACAGAGAAAGGTAAAAGGCTATAAATCAGAAGATAGGGCTCTTTATGAAAACATCGACCAATAGTTAAACATTGATTTTCAATTTAACAGACCCTATTGCGCGCTTGGTTAAACCATAAACTGCTGCAAGTGACGAACAGCAATAGTTATCCATTGCAAGATAAAAGCTCTTGTCCATTTAAAGCTATCCATAGCGAGCTAAAGGCCTTTATTTGTCACAAGATAATTCAAGATAAAAAGCCCTTGTCCATTGCAAGATAATATATTGCAGAATATCCATTGCAAGATAAAATTCCTGACTCACTCATGAAACTGGTTTACCATCAATAACAATTTTATCGAGTTAGTGATGACTGAAAATCCCGTTATCCACAATTGATGGGTTGATAAGCTCGTCTTATAAGTCATTGAAAATGTGACGAGTCTGATTCATGTGAACTTCAGAATTATTGCAGTCCCGTGTGAGATATATCGAACTTGTTAATGTGAGCGCCACCCGTTGAAATAATATTTAGAGGGCTAGTTTAAATTTATGGAAAAATTAGTCGAGCAATTTCCATCATACAAAATTTCTCAACACTGTATAGAACGTATGGGTGCATATCAAGGCCAAACTGGTTGCAAGAGAATTGGGGAGCTCTTACAAGATGTGGAAAGCAGTCAGAGATGAATAGAGCAACATTGAATCATCATGCTATGAACAATTATCAAACAGCTTGACCAAATGACTCAGTTTTCTGAAAGGAAAACACGGGAGATAGCTATATCACACTAAAACGTACTCTTAACACAAACGCCCCCTTCACTGTTAATTAACATCATCGGATATTTCTCCTACAGTGGTAAGAATAAAAGAGTAATTGCCAAGAAAATGGTGGAAAATAAGTCCGGATCATTTCTTTACCCATGAGTGTAGACGACTTTTACTATTGTAAAGTGAGTTCGATCCTAACCCGGTTTCTATACTTGTGGCCTCGTAACAGACAAAGCCAAATTTTGTGAATTCTTATAACCGAACTGAGCGGTTTACCTCGCCGTAGTGTAATGATTTGCAGGCTATTTTAGCAAAATATCACTATTGTTTTGTGCAAATATTCCTGAAGTGTGTGCTATGGCACCCAGGGGTGCCATGGAATATTCAAAAAGTTTTAATAAGATTAATAAGTTAAAAATAAAAAATAATTTTTTTCTTCTAATTTGGAATCTTTTAAAGCTGTCGTCCTTCCCTTCGTATTTATTGAAAAGTTTTTAATAAACATTCATGGGCGTTGTTGAAGTGATAAGACAATACAAATTAGGGGCTGACACATATAGATGTCAATGCAGTTAATCAGTATTTTCTGACTTCACTAGCTGCTTCATACATTTGACCTTGTGCCAGACTAAGCTGAGTTCATTCAGATCTTTGTCGCCTCGCTTTTGGGTAATGGTAGGCGAATTTCTCTTACAGAACACGGGGCAGTGAGTTCGATATTCACTGGGAAGCCACAATTTTTATCTTTTCCCAGACAAGGCAAATTCACTCAATACCAATAACCAAACTGTGATTTACGTTTTTGTTGTTGTTGTTGTTGTTGTTGTTGTTGTTGTTGTTGTCGTTGAAGAAATGAAAGGAAAACTAATTTCTGACTTCGATAAAATTTTCGAAATAATTTTCCACCCGTGAAGGAACAACAAAAAAAATCAATGTTATTTATTTTGTTTCAAGTCTTTAAAAAATTTGTGTTAATTGTCTAGCGTTGATTGAATATATTTTGATCCGGAAAAATGGGTACCAATAATAAACCTCGATGGAGGTTAAATCTGTTCTTAATGATACGGCAGCAATGGCCAATGACCCACGAATAATGGCCGGGGTTCTTTCTAGCGACCTTACAACTTTAACAGCGACTGCATAACGTCATTTCAAGGCAATAGAAAAAGTTGAAAAGTTGGTAACACATAAACTAAACCAAATTCTCCATGACAGTGACTCAACCTGTACCTCTCAGCTGACTGTGTCCAATTCACTTGACATTTCTCCTACTGATAATCATCTTTTGAAGCATTTTGAACTCCATATCTTTAATAAAAGGTCAAAAATAGGGAATCTTTAAATTTTGCTTTTACTGACTTTGTGATCACCAAACTTCAGGGATAGTATATAATCATTTGAGGGCCATTGGAAAAGGACGATGGATTATAAATGGTCATATTTTGACTACTGTATATTCTTGAATATAAGACGAGTTTTTTTACTTAAAGAATGGCTCAAAATCAATAGTTTGATTCTGGTCATCACTGATGAGAATTTCGCTTTTATGCGCTATAAATAATGTTCAGTATATTGGAGATGAATGAAATTCGTGTTTTGATGATTGCTGACCTAGCGCCAAAAACTGTGTTATCATAAGAAGGGGATATCTCTCATGATAACGTTATGGCATAATGATAGACTTGGCTTATAATAGAGTCAGTCGATTTTCTGAAATTCTATCTTCAATTCCAAACCTGTATCACTCTCATGGTCGACTTATTCAAGAATATGCGATAAATATTCAAGCATTTTTCTTTTGATTTTTTGTTTGTTTGTTTGTTTGTTAATATTGTCTTTCAAGTTACTATAAAAAAACGATATTTCACTTGTTACCACCAAATATATTAATGAAACAAGTATACAATTGAAAAATGTTAATCATGACTGTCATCTATTTCCAGGCACTACCGACCGGTAAAGGACACAGGGCTCCTAGGACCGAACTCACCCATCCATCTTCCAAACGAAGCAATACATAAAGATTATACAGACGACTTTACGATTGTCTAACCTAAAGCTTTGGTTTCCAACAAATGAAATAGTCGTCCATTAAACTTTTTTTTACAAAGCTTATCTCATCGGATATTATCAAGCTGGAGTTACATCCCTTGGGAGTGTATATTGCTGTATATATGTCTGTGTATGTATAAATGATAAAAAGAATCAACATACACGTGTTAATGAGCGAATATATACGTAAGTTGCTATCCAGCTACCCCGCAGAGATCCAATAATTCCTCTGCTCAGCTCATTAATCTCATGTATCTTCAATTCCGGGATCGTTTCATTTTGTATGACGCCTCTGCGACGCTAGAAAAAAAATATGCCTTTTTTCTGATGTGAAAACTGGGGAGGAAAAAAATACGATGTCCCTGCAATCCACGGTTTCGCTTTCTACGGTTTCAGTTACCCGCGGTTGACCCCAGAAATAAACAATACAAAACGTATATTTAATAATGGTCCCAAATTGCAAGAAAATTGATGCTGGCAAAAATTGATACCAGCAATTCGGACATGCCACAGAGAAATCGTAAAGTGCTCCCTTTAAATGAAAAGGTGAAGGGTCTCTTGATAAGGAAAAAAAATCGTACGCTGGGGTTGCCAATATCTACAGTAAGAACGAATCTTGTATCCGTCACATAATTCTTATTACAGTTCATTGTTATAATTGTTCTATTTTATTATTAGTTATTGTTGTTAATCTCATATTGTGCCTAATTTATAAATCAAACTTTATCATAGATATGTATACATAGGAAAAAATGGTATATATAGGGTTCGGTACTATCCACTGTTTCAGGGATCCGCTGGGAGTCTTGGAACATAACCTTCTCCAGATAAGGGGGATCATTGTACTGATTACTGACATATATCTCCATTTTTCATTCGTTTTGTTAATTTATTGTTGTTAATTTGATACCTTCATCTGATACCTCTCTGGAACAATGATGGCGACGACATTTCGTCTGCGCGTGCGCGATAGATACAGAACTGGATTCAAGTTGTTCAAATTAATCAAAATACATTGGTTTCAGTTACAGCAAAACTTGAGGCCGATGGACTTTTTTTTCTTGATCTGAGGGTCAGTTTACAGAGAAAAAATGTATAAAGGAACAAGCCAGTCAGCTGATGTTGCTTTCCATTCCAGGGGAGCATTATGAGACTCCAAAAATAACCATGACGAATTAAGTTGACAATGCAGAAACAAATGGTTGTGCGTATTTATATGAAAACAATACCAATTCAATTTCTCACTCATGACAATTTTTTTTTTTTTTTGAGAAAAGACTTATTACAAACCCACATGTTTGTTTTTGTGGGTCCTGCTTCTAAACTCTGATATCTGCGTACATCCCACCGGCGTGAATGGTAGGCGTTTGGGTCAGTATTTCAAATGCTGATTTTCAAGGCAGATCTTTCTATTTTGAAGGATGGCGCAGTGCAATCTTTTTCAATGTGTTCTGCCTAGTGCCAGGCTAGGCTAAGTTTAGTAAATATCTGCAAGTTTTGTTATTGTGTACAAATACAAAAAATATTGGCTAAAATTTGTCAGCATGTAGAGGGAATCAGTCTTATCAACATAAAATATTTATTTGGCCCCCCCCCCATGATGGCAAATCCGACACTAAGTAAGGTCTAATGTAGAGCCCCACACTCATACGTGTGGGTAGAGACCAAAATTTGTCAAGTTCTATGGGCCTTGCCCTTTGACACATTCAAATGAATATTCGCTCTCCACATTCGACTGTAAACATTTTTTATCTCATTTTTTTTTCTATCATATACGTATACATGCGTGCGTGGGTGTTTATTTATGAGTATGCATGAATCAGCTTGAGCCATTACATATATATGATACATATAAACCCGCACACATACACATAGACACAAATATATGTGCGTGCTATAATATGTGCACTATAATATGGTTAATATTAGAGCACTATATACGTTTATGGCTTAGGCGGTTGTGTGAGCGTTACCAGAGAATCCCCCGAAAATATTGCGATGAGAGCTTCTAGATAAAAACTTCAACCGACGACTTTTAAAGAACTTTGCACGGATGGAATGTTTCCCTATTTTCGATACAGTTTGATACTATTGATATTTTCTGATACAGAGATGATAAAAATCAAAATTATGATTTTTAAACACTTTTGAACCAATTACAGAATTCAATTTTTTTAAATATAATGAGATGATAAATATATATATATATATAGAAGGTGAAATTTATTTTGGGAGCGGAGATATAACTAGGCTTTTATTTCATGATGTTTGTTTTTTTATTATCCTAACACTACAGTTTCATGTAGAATTAAAATTTCAGTTTACTTTTTTGTCAAACACCAGTCAGAATTGATTTTTCCCCGATTAACAAGAACAATAACAAGAACAATCCTTGCTAAATAAAAGGGAGGAATCTTTTTTACTATCTAATCAGGTTGGACCAAACATATACATAAATATATATAAAAATAATTTTACTTATGTCCCTAAAATCTGCAATAGAGCAAAAGGTTTTTATCAGCTCAGAATGATTATGGATCGATTTTCCATGGTTTGTGGACGAATGACTTCCATTTTTTTTATACCTTTCATCTTATATCGATACTCTAAATCTAAATTATTTGTTGAGTCAAAAGTGTTTTATTATCCAATTGATTCTCTGGTTTCCATGAGTCAGAAATAATACTTGCCCTTTTCCCGATTGGTTGTGCTATCTTTCGTTTATTTTCGGCGGGATTTCTCTAGGCCATTCCTATCCATTTGAGACGTACAAGTATAAACGAATGGTTTTGGTAAATTCTTATTTTTAAAGTGACAAACTACAAAGTATGCATTACGTACTCGGCGTATAGGTCGACTTCTAGTTTGGGAGATATTATTATCTTAATTCATTTTTATTTTCTCATTTTCCCAAAGCTCAGATATCGACTTTACGCATCAGTTTCTGGTAACTTGCAGTCTATACGCTAAACTCTGTACGAAGCAGTTTTGGGTATTTCATTTCATCAAACTGTAAATTCACGGTTTAGATTTTTTTATCGAAAAAAAATTGTACAAACCTGTAATCAAATGAAAAAAAACAACCATTCATCTTGAAAAGCAAACATTTTTTGTAAATATTTATTATATTAGGGTGTTCGAAATGTTATACCGTATCTTTGGAGAGGGAATAATGAGCCTTTCATGTGTTACAGAAGTTCAATTTATTTGTCAAGAACATAATCATAAATATGAGCAATGTAAAAATCTTACTGGGAAACTAATTCTTTTAAACCCCGTGGAAAGAGTCTGGAATTCTGGACGAATATCCTGTAAAAATCTAAAACAAAGCTTCATCTCAATAGGGGCTCGGTCGGAAGTCGATGAAATGATAGATTTCGTGTATTACAAGCACTCAGAATAAGATAAGACAATCAGAGCAGATATTTTACTTTTCGGAGCCCAAAATTACTTCTCAAACTTATAGCCTTAATTATGTAAAACAATCGTTGTAATTAAACTATTTTCAGGCTCATCAACTTGTACATTGTCATAGGTAAACTATACTGGCCGTTTGGTTCGAAAACTGTTTCGGTTCTTCAAAATAGTCTAAAAATTACTCTTATAAAATTGTTAGTTCGTTTATTTCTAACCATTTTTATTAACTACAAATGTGTTTTATAGCTAACTATTTTATTAGTATTTGAATTGTTGCTGGAATAAAATTTGAACTGAAATTTGAATTAGAGTCTAAAATTATTTCCGAAAAATCAGAATAACGATTTTGTTAGTAATTGGCTTATTTAATTATATAGAGTGCCTGACTGTTGTTCAAATCCAATATAACCATAACCATAATTACATTTCGATAAATAAGACACCTTAAAGAATCTTTTAACACCTTGTTTGAGTTAAGGTATGGTAATTTACAAAAAATATATGAGTTTGAAAATATGATGTCAGGTTTGTTTTTTGTTTTTTCAAGGGGTGTCACTCCAAATAATCAACTATCATTATATATCATTTCAGTATAATTATGTCCCTTAGATTTGCAATGGGGTAGAAGGTTTTCATCGCCTCAGAATGATCATGAGCCGATTTTTCATAATTTACAAAACCAATGGCTGCCATTTGAAAAAAACTGTTATCTTATATTGAAAATAATAAGTAGGCAGGTCGTATATACGTATGTGATAATTTGCGTTTAATATTAAAGAGTTTTTGATTACAAGTGGTTTCAGGCACAAAATTAAGCCCACTAATAACATATTATACACTCAAAACTTCGGGTAATTGTTGTATTTTTGGAATGCTGAACCTTCTTTTGAGTGAGCATGCGCTTTAGCTCTTATAAACATCAAATTCGATGCTTGAAAACTCGCAGAACTCTTCTCTGTAGACCAACATGTTTAGCTCGTGGCATTCTTCTGGACCTGATTATATTTATCAAATCAATTTATCGACCTGACCGTGCCAATTAGCCCGATTTGGCTGTGATGGGTTTAAAGAGTGGGTCACATAAAATGATTTGGTCAACAGAAAGCATGTTATTCTTAAGAATTACAATGCAAGCCTATGCAAAGGAATATAGTTTCGGGAGAAAAATCAAATTGTTAGATTCGGTCATTTACCACATCTTCTGAATTCAACTTGCATTGCACGTTCAGATTTCTCTTGATTCTGATCGTTTGAAAACTTTTATGGCGTCATTCAATGTAGGGAAGAGACGAATTCAATATAACCAGAATTCTTTTTCGTCCATAATCCCAGATACTCTGAACAAGGATTAAAATACCTTTAATCTTGGTTCATTAGGAATAAAATCCCCGTCTCAGTTGTTTTTATGACGTTTCGGTTGCTTTACTCTTAATGGTTTTCGTCAGGTGTCTGCTGCATTTTGGGGATTTTGAATTTTTTTTCTTTGTAAGCATGTGCCTTGGCTCCCAAACATTTAACATTTGGAGCTTGCAAACTCATCGATGTCATCTCTGCAGACCAGTATTCCAGTGAACTAGATGAATTTCACCAGAACACTAATTTTTGTTGTCAAGTTTTTCGGAACCACAAATTAATTTGGAACCTCACATTTATAATGTCCCAAAGGAGGAGACAAGAATTAGTTCAATTGGGGAGATAGTGACATTGCTTATTATTATCATATTATTGACAAACGAAAACTACATTTGAACCAATTTTATTCCGTCTCCGAAAATTGGACATTACTTTTCGAACAACCATATATATATATATATATATATATATATATATATATATATATATATATATATATATATATATATATAACTATGTATATATGTGTGTACTTGTCCTTGTGTTGTAAAACAGTTGATAAAATGGAAAAGAGATGAGACTTGAGATGTGAAAGAATCAAGTTGCTTAATAACAGTGTTGAAATTTTTTTTAAATGTGATGTACGAAGTAGTCTCGTCTTGTTTTCCTTTTCCATATTGACAACCATTCCACACACATACACACACACACATATACATACATATAAGTGTATATACACACACTTATATATATATACATATATATATACATATATATATATATATACATATATATATATATGTATGTATATATATATATATATGTATAAAGATATATGTATGTGTGTATATATATATATATGTGTGTGTGTGTGTGTGTGTGTGTGTTTATATGTATTTACGTATGTATATGTATGCATATGTGAATGAATTTTGTATATAAGTGTATATATATATATGTGTGTGTGTGTTGATATCACGTATATTGTCATATAATTGATATCACATTTTTGTTTTCCTATTCCTGAGCTTTTCTGTTACATTTTGTTGCTGTTTTTGTTGCTTTCAAAAGATCACTGTGTTTCATAATTTATCATGTTAAATTTGAGTATTATTTTCGTATATTCTGATGATAATTTATTCCTCATGTTGTACATTCGACGCAGTTTTTGCTAAAAAAAAAAACTTTTTTCCTTTCAAGCTAACACTCATCGGAGTTCTTTTTTCTGTTTTTGTTTCTGATTATTTTTGTTTTTTTTGCTTTTTTTTCTGGGGACCGAACATTTTTTGTAAAACTTACCGTATTTTTGGCTCCCCAACCCTCTATTGTAAGCATGTATATATATATATATATATATATATATATATATATATATATATATATATATATATATATATACACATGCACTTATACATTCATGTATAACGAATCCTGGTAATATCTGGAGGTATTGCTTGGGCGTCCTCAGTTAGTGGTAATGATGTTTCAGCCTCTGACATTATGCATATATATATATATATATATATATATATATATATATATATATATATGTGTGCGTGTGTGTGTGTATGCATAAATATGTATGTGTACTAATATATTCATATTCTCTAAAAGTATACAATATATATATATATATATATATATATATATATATATATATATATATATATATATACATAAGTGTGTGTGCATGTGCGTGTATCTACTTAGATACATACATATATTTGGATATATGATGTATGAATACCTTATTAATCATGACTGTATGTTATCAACTGTAAATTGTTTCGACGCAAAAAAAAAAATCCCAGAAACCATGTACTTTGCTGCTTTGTAGGCCAAACAATTGGGGAGATCATTCCCAACATAGGCGATGGCAACGATTTCTAGACTCTAAAAATATTGCCGAGGGGTATGAGGGCTAATTTTCCTCTCTAACGTTGACAAATCTGAGAAAGAAGAAAACTTGCTTTCCACAGCCACGGAAATGCTGCAAAACAGTACCTACCTACCTTGATTTATTTATTTATATAATACTGGCCAATGGAACATGTTACTGAAATCGGTTCTCATTATAATCGCTTCTTTCGCCGTGAATCTACATACTACTCTTATTATGGCATGCTTGAGGTGTGACCTTGCCACTATAACGGGTGAGTTAAAAAATACGACAAACAAATAAAAAGAAAAAGAGTACAGCAAACAAGTTATCTATGTTTCAATTTGCTCGGGGAAATCTCGATTCCCAGACAATAGTCTTTTAAAAGTATAAAAACAAACCTGTCGTTAGAACGGGAGAGTCATTAAATAGTGCCGTTAGAACTCGTGCTGTTGGAAAGAGATTTTTCTGTAGCTTTTTAACACACACGAATACCGTATAAAAACAATAGCAACAAACATGTAATCTGAAAAACTTTGTCACACAGAAACCATGTTGATCGTTTCAAACTAACACCAAGACATAAGTGAACAGTCATGTATTTTATATTATCAAACGCTTTAGCAAACCTTGATCTTATATAAATGAAAAAAAAAATCAACGGTAGTCTCCCTTTTTCTATCTAAAGACATATTCCAAATTGGTAGTTAGGTTTAATTCTATAAAATGCAGAAAAAAATTTGGGCCTCGAGATTTCCAGTAATTTTAAAGAAGAAGTTATAGTTACGTTGCATTGAAAAACAAAATTTGAAAAAAAACCAACTCTAAAATTGTTTTAAAAAATCGGTTAGAGAAACAAAGTAAGTACTGAGGTCATTGAAAATAAATGTAAGTCCGAGAAATATGTTCCAAGCAACAAGTAAGATCTAATTTATTATTTACTTATTTTTGGTACAAATGGGAGGGTATTACAAGGGTTCTGTAAATCCGATATGGGTATTTATTTGTCCACTATTATAGGTGGGATGTGACACAATATCGATTTTATCTTTTGGACCCACAAGTGAATGTATCGGAAAGGACAAAAATTGCTGTGTTTGTAACCAATGTCACACAGGCCCTCTTTTTTAATGCAATGGAAAGGTGCTGCCGCTGGGTCTATTACCGAAATGCGTCCTGCTCGTAAAATGAACTTAGACCCAGAAGTTTTAAGTTGAATGCAAGCATTGAAGAGAATGCAATTTCAATTTCTCGCTTCGTCTCAAAGTCGTAGTTCTGTTTCAAAATAAATTTGAAATTATTCATATTTCCAGACAACTTTTGTTGACTGACCACAAAAATTTCGGAGCATATCAAATCAATTGGCTGGTAAACAGTCTAGGAGACGGACAACTTTGATATCAAACTAGGAGTGGGGGCTCTTGGGCCGACAGGTTCAATTTCTTCCCGTACGTCAGTTCAGGGATTACTTTTTGTTGCTCGTATCATGTAATGCAGTAAAATCTGGGACAAATTACTTGAAAAGCAGATAAGCACGACAAAGTAATTCCCATTGCTCTGAAGAATGCCATGAAGGGGGAGTACTTAACGTGACACTCGGTGATCTACTACGCCCTGGGTTTAACTAGCCCTTGAAAATGATTGGGAAATGAAAATCATCAGCACTTACATATTTCCCATCCCTGGACTCTACTAAAGTAAATAAATTCAGAACGTCATATATCACAAGTTTCTCGGCTAGTTCTTCGATATGTGAAATAAATCAAGCACCCGAAGTGGGGTCACTTTCTTCATTATTGAACTCTACTGGCTGAGTTATTCAATTTGGGTGATATCCAGTTCCTTCGTATGAAAGGAGATGAGTTAATACTCATGTACAATTTGTGAAGCATTGAATACTCCAAAGCTATTACCAGCTGATTCTGGGAAAAACTTTGGAACAAAACAAACCTTGGAAATTTTGAAAATGCCATCGAAATTCTGTTTACTGTCATCTCAATCAGTACATAACCGTGCACATACACCGGCATACATGTATATACACGGCAATGTACAAAGATTATTAGACATGAACTTAGCGGTCACTGTTATACCAGTTGGTATGGGTGCCTGTCATAGGGCATTACTTTATAGGTTGATTATGTAAGCCAATGCACGTGAGTTTAAACCTCACTAGATCGTTCAATATTTCGGCTCATGCCAGACAAAATTAAACTTCATTATAGAGAGTTCTTTTTTCTACAAGAAAACAAGACTAACAACTTTTGACTTCTGAACCGTCGAAGTGGATAGCATGAGGTAGGAATGAAGAAGTAGCTTCCAACGAAATTTGAACTAGCACTCTATTTCCTGGGAATTCGTCTTTCAATTCGGCCACGGAGGTTTATGGTTAAACAGGACAAAAATCTACAGTCAAATTGCAACCTCCAGATTTTCATATCATATTATTTTGTACGACCTAGTAATAGCTTTAAATCATTCTGATTCCGACATAAAGTATTTTCGTTATTTTTCTTTTATCTTTTCTTCGTGATTTTGTTATCTTCTATCACGACAAACAATATATCAATATATCGAAGACAAGGGCGTATTTATTAGAAACCTTCACGCAAAGCAGTCACCAAAACTGTCAAAGTGGGTTTCTTCAGTTTTCAATTTGGTCCTGCCGGCTGGAGAACTGGCTGGCTATGTATGTATGAAAGTATGTATGTACGTATGTATCACGTGTACATGTCGAACAAATGGAACTATAAGACTGAAACTTTCAACATTTATTCTTATTCTATCTAGAAGAAAGTTCTTTTTTAATTCACCATTAAAAAGGCTATTTTTATATAGCAACGAATTTCTTCGTGTTTAGATTATTATAATAAATCCATTTTTCATCACCAGTGACTATTGCGTCCAAAAATGACATTTTTTACCTCTAAAGAAAGAAAGAAAGAAAGGTGAGGTGCGTAAACCCTGACCGATGTTCGTTTTTGTCAATTCTTGAGGAGCCGATTATCATGAGAAATCCAGTTTTCATCGCCAGAGACTATCGTGACCAAAAACGACTTTTTACGTGTCATGAAAGAAAGAGGGAAAAGATTTGTGTTTAAACGCTAATCGAATTTCGTTTCTGTTAATTTATGAGAAACTGCCTTTCCTGGCTTTTTAATCTACCCAAAGTAAACTTCAAAGACACTTTCAAGATTTGCCAAGGGTGAAAAAGGTGTCCCTCAAAACGTGTATCAACCTGATAATATCGGTTGCATCTTCTGATAGAAAACTAGAAACCTATCTGTAACACTTTAACCATGCTTGTATGTAATCAAGATTTTATTAACAAGCAAAGTCATATACAGGACTTCTGATATTTCAATGTTGATTTCAATCATCTTCAGAACATTACAAATGGAAATGGCATTTTATGCTTGTGCACAGAAGCAAAATGAGAAAATAAATAACCAAACAGAAACAAATGGAGCAAAATGAATCATTTTAGCAAGTTGACACACTTGAAATTAGGGACAAAGTAAAATATGGAATAAAAATGGTTGGTAGCTAAGGGTATGTAACTGCTTATTATCAGAGGGTTGCAATAAAAAAGCAAAAGAAATAAGAAATGTTAATCAAAATCAAATAATTTGCTCCTTAATGCAAAATCCCGAAATGAATTTCTCTTCCAGCTGCTTGATACCCGCGAGGAGAATCAGGAACATTTCGCTCATGAATCTCCCGGTAAGTTTTAACCTCTTGAAGTTGAAATTACCAATTACCGTATTTTGCTGCATTTAACACGCGCCCTGTCAGGTTTTTGGTAATATACTATGTATATTTATTCTAAAGTTGCCCGGATCGTTAAACTTGGGCGATTCGTGAATCTTAAGATCTTGACCACAAAGCTGACCTTCGCCGTGATGGACGCAGGGTAATGTTGAAGGTCAGATTTTGGGGTGGGGGAAGCACGTCTTATGTAGCGTAAAATACGGTACGTATAATATCTATTAAATTTCATAGCCATATTATGGCCTAAGATTTACCAATGTATATTTATGTTCTAATAGAATAATGGTTCGGTGTGCTGCGTGAGTGAGATATATTTCATAGTGTGGCACCGTACAATGAAGTTTGAGAACCAATGCTGCGACCTGAAGATTTGGAATACGGCACTTGCGGACAGAAATCAAAAACTTATTCTTATAAAATCAAATTCACCGTGCATACTCGTGTATGAACCGAGTTTCAAGAAACATTTCAAGGCAAAAAAATGGGGATCGTCTTATCCTTGGGAAATAATTTTGTTTAGTTTAATTAAAATCCGTGCAAGTTGGGAAGGGCTCGGAACAACTCTACGCTTCAGAAATAAAAAAAATGTTGCGAGATATTATCAGTAAACAGTGGGTGTATATATTATACTAGTAATGGTCTACGAAACTAGCTTGCTAATCACAATACTACGAAGATAAACCTGTTCCTTTTTACCCGAACCCCAACGAGGACAAGATGTGATACAAGGCTAGGTTAATGTGAGGAACCCCACATGTAAATGTGACAAGCAGGAATTTCATAAAAAAAATGTCTCTATTGTTGCGAGGTCTAAAGAGCACTTGATTTGGTCACAGGGTGAATCCTGCCCTCAGCCCACAAGCCCCTGGCCTAGACTATACAGAGCAATGACAAAGGCATCATATCTGTGTCTTTCTGGTTAGAAATGATCTTCCAAAAGATGATCAGCAAGTTTGTCCCATAAATCAATTCGGTAATGTGATGATATCGATCCTCATCGGGTGCCCCATTAATGAGGCTTTGAGCTAGGTAAATAACTGGGGCGCCTACCGTAGCTCAATGAATATCAATTCACTCATGTAATGATTTCGTTCTTTACCGGGTGCCCAACTACTTTGTCTATTTGCCTGACTAAGCCAAGCTTAGTGAATACCTTGCTGATTTTCGAGGCTAGCGACAGGCCCTCGCCATTCAAAAGATTGTCAGAACACAATCTTCCTACCTCGTTTTAGCTATGCACAAATCAGCTCATCATTTTTCCATTTTTTTTTTATTACCTCACCACAAATAATTAATTTACGATATTCCTATAATTAACATCAGCAAAATTCGAAAATTATTATAATGACAACTGCAAGAAGGTCTCCCCGTGGAGCAAAAGTTAACAAGCTAGTCTCACATACTGTTATGAGTTCGAACCTTACTGGATGACCCATACTTGTAGACTGCAGAAGAAGCTGCTAACTGAGACAGAATCTTTAAAATGATAATAACCGACTGAAAACATTAAACGAATGATATATAGAGGGAGCCGCTCATTGCGATCACTTTAAATAAAGTGTTTGGTACCAACCGATTTTGATAACAAGCTGATAGCATTCTCTGTGATTATAATAAGCGGATTGCTTTGTATTACCAACTGCTACTACAATTCATATGATTATTACAATTTCTACAAATACTAGTACCAAAGATCTGTACTAAAACTAATAAAAACGGAAATAGCATTATGAAACTGCTATGTTTATATTGAAAACGGTTCTATTATTGACAATATCATAGATACCACAGTCATCTTTTTTACGATCCTTATAAGATATCCAATAACAAACAGAGGTTCATATCTTCGTTGTTGTGTCAAATATTATGTTATACAGTTTCTCGGCACATTCTCTTTATCCACTGCTGAACCGTGTTTTTCAGAAAAGAGAAAAATAAACACTTGATTGCTACATTTCTGTTCCTGTTTTCATTTTTCTGTTTCATTCTTCATTTTACATTCAACCGTCAAAATGGCGACCGTTTGTCAAACAATTTCGTCAATATGGCACAAATATTTCTTTTAGAAATAGCCATTGCTGTTCCTATGGCTGTCTAGACCAGTGGTTTCGAAACTTTGAAAACTCAAGGACCTCTCCTATAAAAGATACGTACCGGTGGGCCTCGATTTTCATCATTTTGTTTTTAGACTATAATCAATGAACTAAAATGATGAATATTTTTTACCTTTGAAAATAATATTTACTCATCATTACAGTCGATAATTGGACTTTAGCATCAAAATTTAAAGTTATGTAAGAGAAATCCATCAGAGAATATATACGGTGAAAATAAATTCTAATCATATCACTAGCGTTTTCCACTTGAAAATATCTAAAATAGAGTAAAAACGACAACTAGATTCTGGAGAATCTACATATTACAAATAAAACCATAAGAATAAGGCCTTGGAAAGGTCAAGAAAGCTTATGATCCAAAAATAAAAGCTATCATTTTAAAAGAGGTCTAGTGGAGTACTGATGGCAGTTTTCAAATCTGTAGACAAAACAATTTGGTTGGAACACACAGACCCAAACAAATAAAAAAAGGATGGCTACGGTGGTTCAATTAGAAGTTGATTACATTTATTTGAATGCTAATATATCATACAGATCTGTGTACAATAATTGTCTTTTTGGTAGCTATGCGATGGATGATAATGTTTCTCTGTCACAAGATTTGAAAAGTCTTGTTTAGAGGGCACACTGCTGCAAAACTGCAAGCATTATTTTTCAAAGCCCCTGGGGTCCAGGGATTCCAGTTTTGAAACCATTGGTCTAGACTATTAAACTCATTCTTAGCGTTGTTTTGTTGTAACTATAACTTTTCGATCTACATTCAACAGCCATCTTCAGGTCTTCAATCCCTAATAAAGGAACAAGGTCTCTCTTCCAGAGAAAAGCTGGTGGAGAGAAAAAGGAATGGATGTTAATATAGGATCTGGCTCAGTTCATTCCAAGAAACGTGAGCCTCGCAAGCTATATTCCGACCGCCTCCATTTCTTACGGATCCTGGACCTAAAGACAACCGAATTGGCTGAAATATTGCAATAACAATAAAAGCAACAAAGAGTAAGAGTTCAATTATCCAGACAATTTTTACAATGATTCTTCTTGGCGTTGTTGGTGGTCGTCGTCTGTATAATATCGGCATTGTTATACCATTGTTTCCTCACAAAGCGTTCGGTCTAATATTTTCCATTCGTTTGCTTATCACTTCTTCTACCCTTCAACATTAGAGATACTTCCCCACGGCACTTGGAGGGAAATATCAAGGATCCACTGAGGGTCCAGTCGTTATAAGAACATCATTAGTATATCACACTAAATTCTACTGCTAAAAGAATGTAACTTGTTAAAATATGAAACGGCCGCTAAGTTCTGTTTGTTAAGCTATCCTTTCTTTCTCTTTGCATCATGAATCCACAAACCTGAGAGTACCTCCCTTGTACATTTGAAGCGAAGGGCCGGAAATTCTGTGGTGTTTCGGGTTCAAAGGGCATTTTTGGAAACCTTTATAAGAAAAATCTTGAATCTTATACTAAATGTATGTCAGAATATAGTTAAATGTCTGCACTGGAGATTCTTACTTTGGACTACACTTTCTAATTACAATTAGGAGGATTTCTGACTTGCAGACCATTGCTAGCAGTTCGATTTTGATCTTCACTGAATGGACTTCTATAGTGTAACCGCACCAGTCATACTTTGTAAAGATGTACATTTACAGAAGACGGTTAACGGATTCTTTGATATCAGCTGTTGGACTGCTAGAAGTGATTTTCAAAGACCTAACATTCTTTTTAAAAATGTTGTAAATGATAGGAGAAGAGATGTCGCTACTTTCAATTTTTCAGGAGTTTTTGTATTTTTCTGAATTAAACATTTTGATATTTGTGATATATGAGAAAGTACATTATCGCCCATAAATGAGCAAACCTTGCCACACCTTTATCGAAAGTTGAACTCAGTTGCGGAAAAAATGTCGAAGTAGTGTACTCATTTTTGACCAAAAATGTTGTAAAATTTGATCATAGATAATACTTGTTTCAATTGTGTAATGATCCACTAGAAATGATAAAATTCAGCTTTGTTTGGTTTAGAAAAAAGGTATCTTTCTTAAAAAAAGAAAAGAAAAGAAAAATAAAACTCATATATGAACGGCATTTTAGAATTCCATTTTCGTCGAACTGAATCCATTGTTCGTTTTATCTTTGTTTCGAATTTTGATATACTTCCAACTTTATTGAAAATTACATAAAGCACTTATTAATCAAATACAGACCCTGAACATACGTACGTGTTATACACAATACGTTATAGACGATGGCGACGGTGTTTTCGCGCTGAAGATAACAATGACAGATTTTCAGAATTCGAACACCCCGATAATAATGAGGGTTATACGACTGATCAGCATTGGTCTTTATTTGTGCGTGGAATGACCAAATTCAAAGAAGCTTAACAAATATTAATCTTTATAACTTAAATGGGAAGATTAATTTCCCTAATCTCAAACGTTTATTACAATTTAAAAGATCACATCAAAATTAAAAAGAAAACCGCCATACGAAAAGAGAAAAAAATATCATATTCATTCATCCATAAATCGTATTTTTTATGCACCCATTCATTTCAAAAGTTTAGGCGTGACTTCTACTTGAAGTTAAAAATCTATGCAAAATAGTTTTGTCTTGAAGAGTATACATCCAGATTTTAATTCACAAAGCACAATTAAGCATTTTACGATGTTTTACGCTCTCATAAGTTAATGTTAGAATGATTGAATAACCGCAGCCATCAAAGATGGTAGATGGTTATATCCTTTTTTTTATATGTGCATGTGTTTGTTTGTGCATTTGCTTGCTTGTTTGTTTGTTCCAGCGCTCCTGGCCATATTGTTTTGTCTACAATTTGAAAGTTAGCATTAGTCTTTCACTAGAAACCTACTAAATAAATTTCTGATTTTAGACGGAATTTTTTTTCTTACGGATCTATTAATAACAGTTAGATTCTCCATAATTTCGGCTTCTGATAAAATTCATGCGGCAACTTTTAAGCTACGATTGATCAAATATTAACTGCGATGGCCAGTTATCATTAGAATTTGATCTAAATATTTCGCACCAGATGTATGGATGAAATAGGGATACTACTCAACGTGTAAATACGGCACCTAATAACTCTTAACACATGTGTAACAGTAACTATTAGCGCAATCCAAGTTTATCGAAGCCGTCGAGAGTTCATGATAGAATAATTGACACTTTGATTCAACCTCTTGATAAAATACATACGGACATTTTTGTTGTTGACTGATGGCCATGCATTCGAGTTTACTGCGCACTGTGGTATTAAGGCAGTTTTCGCCTCTTTTGGTCAGGTCAAAAGTCCTCCACATCTTCCCATTGGGACACTCAAAGCGCCCTGGAAAATAGTATTACAGGGTTCGTTGTTGAATACAAGAGACAGCACAGAACAATGAGAAATAGCGAGAAAAAACGCGAACTAACGAGAAACAATGAGAAATGGCGCAACCAAGAGACAGACCTGCAAGCAAAGAAGTATGCAACGTATGCATGAGAGAATCATGCTCAACCTTACATGGAGAGATCACAAGACAGCACAGTATAACAGGAAGGAAACAGGTGTCTGTGACATCACAGAAACTATTAAAAAAACTCAAATGGCAATGGGTAGGCCATGTTGTAAGAATGAAAACAACTGATGGACATCACGCCTCTCAACATGGATCCCCAGAGATTAAGAAACCGAGGCCGACAGAACACAAGATGGAGAGATGAACTGGACAGATTCAGGAGATACTGGCTCCGCGATGCCCATGATAGGGAATTGTGGCGAATCCCGGGAAAGGTCTATGTCCAACGACGGACGTTAAAAGAATGATGATGATGATGATGATGATGATGATGATGATGATGATGATGATGATGATGATGATGATGATGATGACACCAAAAAATGATTTGACTCTGTTATTACTTATCTAATCGGTATATAAATAGAAGTTTTTTTTTTGTTTGTTTTTAAATCGAGTTATGCTTTTTTTGACAATCGAGCCCATATGACAAACCACTTCAGTTTAAAAATCTCCTCAAGTTGATGGTTTGCGAGGCAGTTTAGCTAGACCAGCATTTACTGACCAGAGTTTCCCGAGGACCTAGGGTTCTGTGAGGAGTCGTTTGGGAAATAGTGGTAAATAGGATAGTGATACGCAAATGGATTTAGTCATTTTTGTTTTTGTATCTTATACACGTTGGAATTTATCGATGGAATCTGTTTTAAAACAATATAAATTACATTTTTGTGAATTTTGTTTCAAAATCGATGTATGGTTTAGTTTTTTTTTCCAAATCAATGTAATTTAATACCTAGTTTAAAACAGAATTGAGAAAAATATACATCAAAAAAATTCAGAAGTGTCTAATTAGAAAATGTTTGAATTAAATGAAATAAAAACAATAGGTTCTAAAAAAATTTGATAATCTGTTTAACGGCAGTGCAAAAGAGTCGTAAATTATCCTGTAGACAAGCAGGATCTGGATAAAAGGGGAAATAACAAAAAACATTATTTAATTATTCATGAAGTATGGAAACTCATCCTATTTTTTGTAATATAAAACTACAAAGTATTTTGAGATGAAAGTGAAAAGCAGTCAAAATAACGGGTTAGAAGTTTTCAAAAGAACCATGTTTGCCTTTTTGTCTGCTTTAATGTGCGAGTTTTATTTTAATTTCTAAAAATACCCACATAGTCCAAAAATGTTATGAATCACATTTTCCCAAAACTCGAGAAAAAATTAAAATATTTTATTGTATTCATGAAATATGAAGTTGTTAGTGTTTTAGAAGCAAAAAATGCTGCTCTTAAAAAAAAAAGTTTTAAAAAATCGTACATCGTATGTTTCTGTTCGTTCATAAAACGAAGGGATGACAAAATTCTAGTCAATCCTATGAAAACAAAAATATTTGTCTCTTTTTAAATACTTTCAAAAATTATCATTAAGTTTAGGGGTTTGAAATCATTTTCTTTCATTTATGATGTAACAACATTTGCAAAATAGCCTTTTATAAATATTGCTCTCAATTTATAGAAAATATTTTTACAAATCAATTCTTTTCCCCAACTGTTGCACACCACCACAGAGTTCGAAATTTTACTGGGGGAATTTCACTTTTGATGTTTTGCCGGTAGGGGTCTACCAATAATCAAACAAATCATCTAAAAAAAACTGTTGGTATGTTAATCTAAATTTGTCTTTTACCGTAGATTATGTAAAAATATAATGAATATGTATAAATTATGTATATACAAAAGATGTTCTCACTGACACATTCCCACACACACAATCGTATAAAAGTAAAGTCAGTGGAAAGGCTCAAGAAGCAATTTATTTGGTGGCTAATATCATTGCAAAGAAAAAGTGATAGCCTAATAATGATAATTTGTACAATGCTGGGAGAAGACGTGGTACTAGAAATTGAAGATGTTTCTCTTTCAAAAATATAAAATGTCGACGTAATGATGAGGTGTTGTGTGATAAAGTGGAAAATGAAAGATTTTTTTTTCCAGGTTGATCGGTCAGCAGGCATTACCAATAGATGCCACATCGCAGCCTTTAAGGATGAAATTCAGGAAAAAATTTTCTTTTGCAAAGAAATATAGGGACAAGTAAAGGAATAGACATATTCGATATTTTATCTTTATATCTGAAGACAAAAGGTCTGTCCTGGAAGAACTTTGCTGATGTCTATACTGATGGTGCCATCATCTATTGTTGGTCCCATAAGAGTTTTTGTTTCTCTTGAAAAAATCGAAAATACTGATATTATCTCAACGTATTACTTTCTTCACAGAGAGGCGCTGGTTCCAAAATTTCGTGGAGATGAATCGAAAAATGTTTTTGATGATGCTAAAAAAATGGTCAACTTAATTAAACAATGACCAGTTCAAAACATAATGGTTAAAAAGCTGTGTAGAAACTAAGACAAAGAGCATATAAATAAATCTTTTATAATATAAAGAAATCCGATGGCTGGGTAAAGGGAGAGTTCTCAATAGGATGTTTGAGCTGAGGGATAAATTAAAGGAATACTTTCAAGACAACAATAAGCTAGAGTTCGTCAAGTGTTTTAGTGACAAAAAAATGGTTGCCAACGTGACAGGTGTTCTTTCATCACTGAAGAAGTCACTGCAAGGCTCCGGAAAAACATTTTGACTTCAAGTGACCAGAATCTCAGATTTAAAAGAAGACTTAATTCTGGGAAAATCATATGTCAGAAGGAAATCTTGAAAAGTTTTACTGCTTGGGCTTAAGAAAGAAGGAGGATTTCAGCAAATTTCAAATCTTGTTGAAACCCGACTCGAAGAACTATTTATCAAAATCGAACATCATTTTCCACCCTTTTCAACAGAAGTGTATGATTGGGTGAATGATCCATACTCTGAATATTTTGTTCATCCCTTGACTTTAAAAGGAGAAGAATAACTTGTTGAGATGAAGTCTGATCGTACACTCAATATTACATATGTTGACCTATCTCGGAACAAGTTCTGGATTTCCAGGAAAAAGAGTATCCTCACAACTATAGGAAAGCAATAAAATATAATTTCAGTTCTCAACTTCTTACACGTGTGCGCAAGCTTTTTTTTATCGAACAAGTATCAAGAGTAAAGGCAGAAATTTTCTCCTGTCGATTGGAGATAAAATCTGTGTGTTTATCTAGAGTTTGAACCCAAATTAAGAATTTGCCTTCCGAAACACAAGTACAGGTTTCAAATAAGCAAATGTCATTGTCTAAATTGGCTTTCATAATTAACTCTGCCTTGATCCATATGACATATTACCAAGTGTGGGTTACCAAGGAAGGATCAAACTCAAAACAATCGAAATTGACTGTTAAGTGCACCTGCTTTAATTATTAGCTTTTTTTTCAGTTCATGATATTATTGTGTTTGTTTCTATTTGTCATTAATTGTTACGTTTCTAATGATAACATAAAATAAAGGTTTGATAGTTTGATTATAGTTCAGGGGAATGGCGATGTAACAGCAAGTTAGGTAGTTTAGTAAAAAAGTAAGAAGGAAGAAGACACAAAAAGTTTTTAAGAATAGTCCAATAAGAGGATACAAAGGCAGAAATAGAAAGGTATTTCACTGTAGGGATAGGAAGATTTTTGCATATGAATCCAGTTCATTTAGATATGACACTTAGGAGAAAAAGAAAAAGAAACAAGGGCGGGCAACAGAGATTGGGAATGATAAGAGAGTGGATGAGAAAATACGGGCAAAGGATTGGAGAAGAGCAGAGGCATACGATAATGGATAATCTTAGTCGTCAACATCTGTCAAATTTGAACGGGATCAGCTAGTTTTATTTATTTTAAAAACTACCTGATTACCGATAGCACTTACCTGGTTTGTTTCCCATTTGGGGTGCAGTTGGTGAGCATGTCATGGCGTCTTCCCCGTTTTTCGTAACAGTCATCGAAAGGGTTGTTGTGGTGTCAATAGTTGTGGACTTGAAACCGCTTGACGCCGAATGACTTGCACGCGGGGTTGTCAATTGAGTGGTCGTTGTAGAAGTGCCAGAGGTAATAGTCGGTACACTTGCTGTTGTATTTTTTTTGTTAGGCTTCTTTTTCGTAGTTTTGGTTTTAGATTTTTGAGATGGCTTGGTAGGGGACTTATTTGTGACACTCGGTACCGTAGTAGAAGAGTTCACATCGGAACTGAGCGAAATAAGGGGAGTGAAGTTAAACTTGGTGGTCACGGTCATCTCAGTTGAAGCTATTACATTTTTAGTTTTCCGGGGAGGGGTAATACTGGCGGTGGACCGCTTCTTCCTTGTGTTCATGATTTGAGTAGTTGGGTGATTGGTAGCTGACAAGTCACTCAGTTCACAGATGACGAATAATGTTGTATTTTGTTCAAGCTGGTTCTGGACAATCGAACTCGCGTTTGATTCGATGTCATCTACGTCGAACCAAAAACTTGGGGCTGTGGATTGAAAGAGAACATCAGTGGATTTAGAAACTACCTGGGAAAGTACACCAAAAAAAGTTGTTTTTTTTTCCTTCTTTTTAATCACAAACTTATACATATCTTCAAAACAGCAAAACACTTAAGTGAATTTGCTTGGCAAAAAAATGATACTCAAAGCCAGGACCTCTTATTAAAATCTAAGAAGGAGATTCAATGTTTCTTCCACCTTTTCTCCATTTTCTCCATTAGACAAGTTCTTTTTATTCCTGTTTTGTTCCCGGATAAGGTGTACCCTACATCATCATCATCATCATCGGCTTTTTAACGTCTGTCTTTGGACCTCTCTATCATAAAGCCTGTTAACAGGTACTCGGAGGCTTTATTTTGGAATTGCTTTACGAGACAATGATAATTGGTTATACATATTCAGTGCATGTAAAATCTCTCAGTGCTTTTTATGCATAGCTCTTAGGGAGATCAAGTCTTTGAAGTCTCAACTTTCTCTTGAAGCTTTTAGTTAGTCAGCTATAACAATTCGTTTACATGCATCAGAAAAATAGAAAAGAACTTGATTTCGAAATGAAATTGCGTAAACGAACATCAGTGTCTTACTCATCTCTTTGATTCTCATCAATTGTAGTGCGTCGTTTGGTTGAGCAACGTCGTGCCTGGTCAGTACCTAGATGGTGAGACTGCTAGGGAATACCAGGTGCTATGAGCAAGAATAGTGAAGTGAGTGAAGCCACCGAATGCTTGTCACCACTAAGTCTATTTCTCATATCGCAAGCCGAGAAAGGAGAAACTTCTGATATGGGACAGGGACAGTTGATGCCATAGCCGGCTTAAGGGTACCAAGTAAGTGATTGGTGCTTTGTTTACACGCTTGGACTCTAAACGAAAACGAATATTGATAGCATTCAAACAGTTCCTATTCTCTTTTTACTTGACGCAGGAATTTTGAACTCACATCTTACACCTCGGGAGCTCATCTTTCATTGACGTTGCATAAGTCACTTTGGCTAGAGATGGAGTAAAATTAGTAATGAGATAGTAATGATGTTTTATAAGAAAAAATGTGACAACTTTGATCTTCGGAGCTTCTGAAATGGTTAAAACGACGTCCATGAAAGACGGCTGCAAAGTCAAACTGTACCCCATCTTCTACTGAAGATGACTACTGCAATTTTTGTACTGTATGTATAAATGAATAAATAAAAATTATAAATATTTTTTTGTGGAAGTTTATTTATTGATCAGAATTAAATAAGCTGTAGTGTCTATATGATAAATTTTTGTCAATAACTAATCTAAGATTTATCAATTTAAGTCAGTCAGTAAGATAGCCTGCTGGCAATCAG
The DNA here is from genome assembly GCA_963457665.1 of Thysanoteuthis rhombus. Taxonomy (NCBI): domain Eukaryota; kingdom Metazoa; phylum Mollusca; class Cephalopoda; order Oegopsida; family Thysanoteuthidae; genus Thysanoteuthis; species Thysanoteuthis major. Next base: position 33,915,318 of record OY735221.1, read on the forward strand.
TTGGTCGTGAGTTCAAACCACGGTAGGAGTAGGTGAGTTTTACTAATCGGTTCACAACCCAATTTTGGTGAGAATAATGTTGATGTAATTATTTTTTGTTTACATTTTAATGCATGTATTCTTTTCATCGTATAAATAAAGGGCAAATAACTACTGATCGTAGTGTTCCGAGAGCGGGTACACAGGCCCCATGTCCGAAACGGAAGTAACCCGGGAGAGCCTTGTTTTTGGTTGCTAGAGTCAGTGTCTTTGGCCCAAATCTGCTGGCCTATGCGCACGCGGCATACTGTTATCTTCATCATTTCTATTGCTACTTGAACTGTTTGGAAAAAAACGCATTGGAAAACAAAATCAACTCCAGACTGGGGTTTACAATATAGATAATCATACCAAAAACGCTTCATCAAAAAATGCTAACAATACAAAAATGCCCAAATAAAACTAGATATCTGTTCACCGTTTCTTACTGGAGAATAAAAAACCATGATTTGATAATTCGGGAAATTGTTTTACCTCTCAAAAATGATTTTATGAAGTCAACTTCAGCCCAGCTTCCCAATTTTACAAGATAAAATTCGTTGACCTCGCACTCATCGATGGCCTCTTGGAACGTAGTTTTCTTTTCTAATTTAACATAGCAAGACACTGATGAGCAGACAGCTTTCGGAAAAATTCGACGCAAAGACCTGGTAGCTGAAAACGAAAATCATTGAAGTCAGACAGTTCTCATATCAATGGTATACAAAATACTTCAACTCTCTGATGCACAGAAACTTTTAGCTTCTAAAATCAATCTCGAAAGACGTTTTATCTGAACTCACTTAAAGGCAGTTTTATCATTGATCCTTGAGCTAATACCAAATCACTTTCTATTAAAACAATTTATTGAATTATTTTCTTATCTCCATAATTTTCCCACACAAGAAAAAACTGTAATTGGTAGTTAAATTACCTACCCTTGGACGGACATGCTTTGTCAACTAATACTTTAATTACATGCAATTGGACAGGAAATTTCGTTATTCTCCAAATTAGAACATTACTAACTGAATATGACAATTTTATGTATTATGCGAATCAATTGCCAATGACTTTACAACAGAGATGCATTGAAATTCAGGGACAAAGTGATTATCAGAGGTTAGGAATTAATACATGCATTATTGAAAGAATAGTGTTATTATTTGTATAATGTAAATGTATTCAAAATGATTTTATATAAAAATGCATTGCTAAAAAGATTGTCAGTGGTTAGGAATTTATAAAGGCATAACTGAAAGGCAAAATGAGGCTGTTATATATATAATCTGCAAGTTCATAATTCCTGTTAATTTAATCTATTTCATCAGATTTCATCTGTGTACACGTCTTTTTCATCTATGTGTGAGCCGAACTGCTAAGTGGTGTGTGTGACTAGGGGGCTATTCTCTGACACTGATAGACATTTCGAAGGACAGACCATGAAAAACAGAGAACACGGAGTTTTATCCATGCGTGTTTCCCGAAGTAAAAAGATCTAGGATAGATTGGCGTGACTATCGGATAGTAAAAAGCATTGCCAATTCATTCATGGGAGTGAGCGGTGTATGCACGTTTGGAGTACGTAGTGAGGACACGGTGGCGTAGCTGCGTAGCTGTGCGTATGTTATATGCCTAAACATCGATGAAGTGAAATAGGTTAAGTAAGTACAGAGATAGGTCATGGCGGAAAAATAGCCGGGATCGGATCGAAAGGGCAGTTGGCGAAATGATACTGATCTTAGAGAAGAGGAAAGAGACTGAAGGAGTAGCCGGCAACAAGTGCTGGGGCCAGAAGCGTAACCAGGTAGGAGTGCCGGCGCCAATGAGCCTTTGACCATGTGCGTCCAGGGCTTTTATAAGGGTCGTCGTAGGAAGTGACATTTTCGATATCTAGCTAAACGAAGGGTTTTGCATTTATTTCCTATGTAAAAATCTACACTCACTAGATCCTGTCATATGAGTGTTTTCTCTCTGCTTTTACTAGATTATTTCATATGTGCTTACACGTTTTTCTCTATTTTTACTAAATTCTTACACATATGGACACACATAATTCTCTCAACGATTCACTGATACAAGTAATACGAAGTTTTATTCTCAAAATAATTCTCTAATTTGTTACATGTTAAATTATCTGTTTTATCTCAAAGTAATATCTATCATAAACTATCATAATTTTTTTTCAACAAATTAATTTTCAAAGTTGGTCCAAAGAAACACTTCTTACTGTGAAATTAGATTCATTTATATGTATATACACACATCTCTTACTCATTTTACTAGACTCCCTCATGTGTGCATACACGTATTTCTTTCATTTCACTCGACTCTTTTGTATGTGTGTCATCGTTTTACTATAGAGTAAAGAGATAAATCTCACGTTGCATTCGGCGGAGCGGCCTTTCCTGTTCACATAGGACATGATGTTTTGCATTCTTCACGTTCAATTGTACACGTTGACCATTGAATGATGGATATTCGGGCTTGACACCTATGATGACCTCAGTATAGTCGGGACCAATCCAAAATTCACGACCTGGGGAAATAGAGATCAAAAATTAAATTGATTGGGTCGTCAAAACTTTTTCCATAATTATCACTGCTCGGGTTTCCGAGATTTTTCCAAGTGCTCACTCGTCAATTCCCTTCTCTTGTTTGCCATGATATCAGGCGAGACAGAGCTCGGGGATGCAAATTCATACCTTTCGAAAGGGCACAACAACTAAGTGAACATTAGAAGCCTCAGCCGATTTTTTACCCAATAGAGAAGCACAATAAAAGTACAGAGTAGATTTTGTTTTGAGAAAACGTCACATATTTTTCTACTCTATGTCTTTAAAGACAACAACAAATCTTCGTTATGTATATACATACATTCATATCGTTTTTGAAAACTAATGAGGTGTTAATTACTTATTAGAAAAGGGACATAATTTTTTTATTTGTTGTTGATGAGTAATTAACACGTCGTTAGTTTTCAAAAACGATTGACTCTAATTAGATAATACAAACATCAGTTGCCAAAATAATGATGGGCTGTTTTGCTTCTGTCTTAAAGTTAATCACAAAAACAAAGCGTGTTCCGGCGCTGAAAACTGAGGAGGCTTGAAATGCTGGCATCTATTGGATTTCTTTCCTTATTAATGTAATTAATATATATATATATATATATATATATATATATATATATATATATATATATATATATATATATGGCAAGTTTCATCAAACTTGATGCATAATTTTTGTCGATTTAATTTTTCTATCATTGTTTCTTGTTTGTTCACAAGAGCGCTTTCGATCGTTATTGGTATTTTTTAGGGAGTATATAAAAGTCCAACGAGAAGAAAACCAATTCTACGAACTGTGGACAGTATTTTCATTCCTGTAATCCAGCAAAAAAAAACCCAACCTATATGCACACTGCCACATACAGTTAAGCATTGTGTTTTCGCTCAAATTGAGGTCTGGGATTCCATACTAGTACTTTTATATAATTATTTACTGTCGGCGTGCAGCAATTAAGGCATGGAAGTTCAGAGAAACTCGGAGAAATATTAATTAACATCTAATACTTGAAGATCCCATTAATCCTAGAGAAGGGTGTATAACCAATGCATCCTCCCAATAGTCACTTATGGAGCCGAAACATGGGACCTAACCAAGAGACAGACCCTCAAATTGAAAACCATGCAACGTGCACGTGAGAGAATAATGCTAGGCCTCACATGGAGAAACCACAAGACATCACAGTACATCCGAGAAAAGACAAGAGTTAGGGACATCATAGAATCTATTAAAAATCTCAAATGGCGAAATTACTTAATTAGTGAATAAAAATTACATTTTTTATTGTATAAACTTTTGCTCGTAATAAATAATTATTCAAGTCATTTTTTTTATCAAATAATCTTGTTTTATCCAACTAAAACTAGGTATTCATTTATTCTTCGTAAAAAAAAAGTATTCCCTTTTTCTTTACGGAAAATAAATAAACATGTAGAATTCCTTTGATCAAAAATTTATCAAATCAAACTAGGATAAAAACAACTATTTTTTTACAATCAAAAGTTTTATGAAAACGAAAAATAAGTAAATACGTGATTTCATTCGCTAACTTGGCAATTTCGTCGATTTCGTGTAACATGAATAATAAGAAAGGAAGCATTAGTCACAATGCTCTGCAACGAAAGCTAATCTTGAAAGCCATTGCTCGTGGGTTAATTTCTCATAAGGTGGACTATCCATGTGCCATATTTAGCCTCAACCAACAAAACTCTGTTAACAAACAGCTGATATTACAATGTCACCTGAAGATCGACAGATTCTTACCTGCTTTGTTATCCTTGAATATCACATCCTGAAGACTCTCCAGACGTACGGGATAACTGTTCAGTTCCCTGCATTTTTTCCACATGTCACTGTGTTTGACCTTATAGCAAAGTTCCAAGAATTTTCGATCCGCACTTTTCATATATGGTCTTTTTATATGACATTTATACGAAGAAACTACAAGAGAGAAAAAGAGACTATTTGATTAACACATTCAATGTTTTGCGGGGGGGCAACTCATGAGACGGAAAACAAGATAGCATAATGACATATATTAAATCTTTCGGAAAATAATGGCCGATTCCTGATACCGACATTCAATCGTGCCCAGCAACATAATTATCGTATATTGTACCTATATATATATATAACTGGTTTTAACGAGTAAAATTTTCCTTTTTGACTAATATTATTAGTTTAATTTCAGAGTCATCTGTGCACGGTGTACACGCTCAAGAGATGGAAACAGAAGAGTTATGTTTAATCATTTTGCTCGAGTATAAACTTGGACTCAAACAGCTTTCATTGTTAACCTAGCATTGGATGAAGGAATCACTTCTGATTATAAAGTGTGGCATTGGCTCCAAAGGTTTCATAGTCAAGATTTGTGTCTCGAAGATCAAGGGAAATGAAAACGTCCATTTGAATAACTGATAATCTTGGTCGAATGAAACTTCTGTCAAGCCGTCAGCGAAATGTCAAAAATACTGGGTGTTGGCATTGTGGTAATAGGCAAATAGGTAAAGCGGGATAATTCAACTCCACAAGTCAACGAAAATCTTTAACAACAAAAAAAGTACTGCTAAAAAAAACGATCTTCGTATTCAACAGTTGTTACCCGAAAATGCCATCTATGAAGATCTCCATAGAAAGCACTTAAAAGGTATAATGAATTGCCAGACTATTAGCACCCCCACACTTTACTAGAACTGACAACTAAATCAGATATTACTCATAACTAATGATCTGGTTCATTTTCTCGTTGTCAAAGAACTCAAGTGGAGCTGTTGACCATGGTCAAACACAGAGGGAATATTATTAAGTTGACACAGTGCCATCTTTAGCATAGTGTTAGGAAAACCTTAGAAGTGTCTCTGAAGTTCAATCAATTCTTTATAATATATATACAGTGAGTGCAGAAAGTATCCGGTAAATTTTTTAAAGGTCCATTCTAACATTATTATACTCCTTAAGAATTGACAAAATTTCGAACAAACATTTAAGAATACAAGAATAAGAGAAATATCGGAGTAGATTGATCATTATAAAAATTATGTAGAAAAATCAGAAACTTTTGGTCCAAACTCTGTCAATTTTGAACCTGTATAAGGATGAACTTTATGAAATCTATCTATCGGATACTTTTTACGCGTACTGTATATTTACGCAGTTCTTTACTTATGTATAATGTAAATACATTTCAAATCATTTTACATAGACGATGCATTGTAAATGATCTAACTACAAAAAAAACGCTGAAAATCAGGACAAAAATTTTAGCGCTCGGTATTGACGTAAGCGTTACTTATACAATTCGGTTAATATATGTATAGTATAATAACAAAAGTGTGCGTGTGTGTGTGTGTGTACATACTCGTGCACGTTTGTGTGCGCTAATTTGGGCACACACAATCATCATCATGATCATTATCATCAACAGCAAAAGTAGCAGCCTTTTAGCGTCTGTTGTTGGATAGAAACTTTCCTCAAGATCCACTTAATCTCTCTATCACAGGTGTTGCAGCACAAATATATATCATGAACCTGTCTAAATTGTAACACTATCTTGTTTTATACCGGCTGCAGTTCGACATTTGATCTCTGGGGATTCATGTTGTGAGTCGTGATGTTCAGCTATCGTCTGACATTCTTGCAACTTCTGCTTTTGGGGGATTTCATGAAGATTCATTGTCCCAGATGGATGTCGCGGTTTACTTCCTTTATCTCTCGATTTCGATCGTTGTCTCCCTCCTTGGCATATCTGACACATGACATTGCTTTAACGGAAGTTCATATGAAAATTTGCTTTCTTTTATTCTTCATTCAGTTTGTCTAAAATTATCCAGAGTTCATGAAGATTCTCAGTATGAACGATGAGGTCGTCAGCAAACCCTACATTGCTTAGATATCCGGCATCAATTCCAGCTCCTTTATGCATCCAATCTAAATTTCAGAAGAGGCTAGCTGTGAAGAGTTTGGATGATATTGTCGGCTTGTCGAGAATGCTATAGCGGGTTGCATTTCGTCTTCCACTGGGAACTGTTTAAAGTTACTTCGGAACAAATTTACAAAAAAACATATGCATTCTTTATAGTATTAGATACAGATGTCCTATTTTTCATTCAAAAATTATATAAATACAGCTATTTTGTAAAATGAGTACTAAAACGTGCAAACATTTGCGATATTTCTGTTTACCAAGTTTTCTAATAAGATTTGCATAAAAGCAAACAAAATAAAGACGTGTAGATTTAAGTTTCAGACAATAAAGCAGATCAAATAAATATAGTCTTAGGTTTTTATATATATATATATATATATATATATATATATATATATATATATATATATATATATATATGTGTGTGTGTGTGTGTGTGTGTGTGTGTGTGTGTTTGAGTGTGAGAGAGAGAGAGAGAGAGAGGGGTGAATTGGCAAATCCCAGATTTTATAAAAAATCAAATATAAAACCAACACATCTTTAAAAATTGAATAAATAAAAATTCACACAACAATTTTTTTCAATTATAGTCACCAGATTCAAATACATAAACACACAAAAACCTTTTTCAGTGTCATTTACACCCAAAAGATTCGAACTTTGGCACGAGGACATCCTGTTTTCCTCCAGTACAGATAACAAATTTAGAAAATCAAATAACTTTGTATCATCCTTCCCTCCTCTCTCAACCTTGTTATTTGCAAAATTTTATCACTTTCCTATGTGATGTTTGACAACGAGAGCAAAGAGTCTCAAGAAACACGTAAAAGAGATAGATTAATCTAGTTTTAAACTTTCGTGTTTCCATATAGTCCGTTGTATTCAACATTATGTCGGATAAATCTCATCCGTTTCTCGAAAATATACAATACACATGATAATACCCTATATAAAATAAAAGACGACATAAGTATATATTAAAACATAGCTTGGAGGAAGATGGTGTTTGATCAACATTGCAGAGGTTAATATAACTGTTTTATTTTTAAAATCCCTGAAACGGTTACATGGTAAACAACTAATGATCCCAATGAAGGAAATTCGTATATTGTACCATAGTAAGAAAGTATATGTAAAACAGGGTAAAACACAATGAAGAAAATTACATAATTTGCTTTGACAGATATTGGGAAATACAAGACTCTAAGAAATTTTAATGTCCAGTGTTAAAGCTGTAAAACTTTCTAGACTATATATACATCTATTTCATAATGATGATTTAGGGTTAGAGTTGAAAAGAATCACACTATCCCCATGAAAACTCACGAGTGCCTCAGAAGTAATAATGATGTCTCTATAGATCATAACTTCATTTGTTTCTCCATGCTGAAGCAGCTGTGTCGTGGGCATCCGCTGGAGATGTGGAGTGACAAATGTAACATTGTCCCCCCAAACCCAGATTAGGCCATCTCACCTAGAGAGAGGGGTTTCAAACACGTAGTCAATAGAGGATAATTGATCCCTACAAAGGTTTTATGTGATATTTGTACCTATATAAAAAGATGATACTATTCTTAGCTGGTAATAGGTTTGTCGCTAAGATGTATTCCGAATATATCTTATAAACCACCTTTCCTGGAAATATATCCCTTCCCTCCCCCAGAAAAAGGAGGTAGACGCCCACGAACTGAGGTTGTCCTATTCCATGGTTCACCATCCCCTCGTCCAGTTAGAACAAAAGACTACATTAATGACATCATGCTTATCTCATAAACCGAGAGGAAATGAATTTGATGCGACACAGATATTAACTGCTCTAAATATTTAAGTAATAAAGTTTGAAAAAAAATGAACTGACAGATATTCAGAAATAAGTGACACCAAAAAAACTTTGGAAAAGTTTTTCAAGGTTTAGTGTTTAAAACCGTAAGGCTTTCTAGATTATATAAATATATGCGTATATTTAATTTTTCAAAATATTTTATTGTCATTCATCCTCAATTATTTATTACTCGTGTGAAATTGTATACATAATTCATTCTGTTTCATGAGCAAAAAGCATGCATTAACTCATTCTTTAGTGTTTAATTCGATTATGTTGTTGTGAAGGAGTGACAATAAATAATACAATATTTTCCTAGAAATAGCAATTGTTCATAGTACATGCTTATTGCAAAAAATACTTTTTTAAGAACAGAAAAATATAAATATCTGAAATTCATAAGTATTTCACCCTTTATGTTCAATTCAACCCTCATTTATCGTTGCATTTCATTCATCCCCACCCCCAATTACATTCGCCCTTTTAGATGTGATGACGTCAACTCTTAATTTCCGGTTCCAGCCAGAAAATATTACTACATTTTTTCAATGTTTTTTTTTTGGGGGGGGGGTCTGTTATTTTGATTGCAAGTTTGCTGTTTGTAAGTATAGGCCAGCCAGATCATGCTAAAAAATATATCTATTTTCCATTCATTTCCCCCTCCGGAAGTTCGAGCAGACGCCGATAAAAATACCCAAGATTAGTGACCTGTCAATTGTATTATAGTAATCTTTGCATTTGTAATAAAAAGAAAGATTGTAGGAAAAACGTTCATTGAAGATGTTTTTAGTAAACAATATATATTATGTGTTAATTGAATTTAAATATTGAATTTTATTTTTACACCTTTTAAAAGCGGTGTAAACGTGATAGTTCACATTCGAAGAATCCAGCTGTTGTTTTTTAAGGAAAGAAGTATTTTTATTGGAAACATAAAAAAATATTAGGATTCCTGACTCTGGAATATCCTTTAAACATATGTCTTTTCATGTGCGATACAGTAAAAATGATAGCTTGATGCAAAATTCCCAGCTCTACTTCAGCACTAAGTTACGTAAATTTTAGAAATGTATTCGAAGCTGTTTATTGATTTGGCATACATCCATTTTAAGAATTGCTCGTGGAAAAGTGATTATTTTGATAGCCCATTATGTACGAATGGTACTTTTAAGTTCATGGTTTTTCTTTTGAGAAATAATTTGAGACCTTTGTGTCCGTGGCAGTATTCAACGTTTAATGTCAGTTGACTTCCTATTGCCTTCAAATATGAATACGAAATATAGATTTTTAAAAATTGGAGAAACTTACACCAGGGAGAATGTGAATTGGAAACTTGGTAAAGGGTCGCTGAGGCTTATGGTAATGTTTCAGTAAGTGCAGCGACGTGTCGAAAATGGTTTACAGAATTTAAGGAAAACATTCCAGAACGCTTATGAATAAGTCGGAAACCGTAAACAAATGAATTGGAAGAGCCTTTCAAACTATACTTGAACTCGTAGAAAAAAACTGTTATTAATTCTTTAAAAGGAAATGTACCTATGGGCATTTCCTTATACAAGTTACATTAAAAATTTGTATTCAACATTGTAATACGCATTATATTCGAGTTACGTAAATGTATGAAACTTAATGAAAAAAAATTACAAAATCAGAAGGTAATCAGCCAACATATTTGGGTGGCTCATTGGGACTGGAAAAACTTTTCCTGGGTAGGGAAGTGGACCGGTGATTACGCTGTATGTTAACCCCCAGTGTGGCAGATGTAGCGCAGCAAATAATCATGCAGCTAGGATAGGAAGTTCTTCTACACATGACGTATTCTCCACATCTATCAGTTTCAGACTATCACTTCAATGCATGCAACTTGTCTGGTCAGTGGCTTGAACAATTTCTAGATATCGAAAAATTCAAGGATACAATAGAATCGAAAGCAGAATCGTTCTTTTGTCATGGAATAAATAATTCAGGTTAAAGGTGGTATAAAACAGAAATACATTAATGTATGAATAATGACGTAATTAATTGATATCAATAAGAATATTATTTCAAAAAAGTTAGAGAAGTTTGCATCAATTTAGCCGAATATGGTGTGAGGTCATAGAAAGCCTGGGAAAATACGTTAATTACTGAATAATGATGCTATGAATGTATATGAACGGAAGATTTGAATGCTGGGTCTTTTGCATCAATTGATATGTACTGGTAAGTGTCATTTAGCTGAAATGTGGCTTAGAATCATATACTGCTAAATGAAATACTTTGATCAATTTATATGAATGGAAACTTTTGGTCAAAAGATTGCTGAAATCTTCTGCGCCGAACTAGTAACTGCGTAGGTTACTATAACTTTCATAGTATAGAAAATATCCATAAGAAGAATAAAATCTACATGGAAAAAGCTGTTAATGTAACCCAGCTAGAATTTATTAAAACACAATGCCAAAACTGTTATTCTCTCAAATGGTAATATATTCAGGGACAGGAGAAGAAAAACTTCTTTATTTAAAGAACAAAAACGTCTTTATCTATAGAAATAGAACAAACATAATATAAGCATTGTAAATAGAACCCAAAACCTGAATTATTGAGTGAAAGCAATTTTAAAAAGGGAAAAAAAAAATCAAGGGAATATGCCTCAGTCTGTGATGCAGCGTTACTCAATAAGAACTTTATAACAATTACAAGATTATCCAACTGAATCAGGAAACAAACTGCTCACCAGGAAGATTTGTGATAAACAAATAAAACACACAAATCGATGAAAGAAAAGAATCAACAGTTTCTTGAACGAAAGAAATAGACCCAAAAATTATTAAAGTAAAATTATTTAAGGATATTGACACTTACTGGCTCCGCAATGCCCATGAAAGAAAATGGTGGCGAATCCTGGGGAAGGTCTATGTCCAACGACGGACATTAAAAGACTGATGATGATACAGAAACTAATTTGGAATACTCTCCCGTCATCACGAGGTAAATGAATCTCTCAACTCATCATCATCAGTCTTTTAGCGTCCGTCGTTGGACATAGACCTTCTTCAGGATTTGCCACACTTCTCTATCATGGGTGTCACGGAGCCAGTACCTCCTGAACTTGTCTAGCTCGTCTCTCCATCTAACATTTTGCCGGCCTCGGTTGCACATATGGTCTCGGGGAATCAACTAAGTTAACGTAAATGGGATAAACAATTAAACGAAATGCGACTGCTGCAGGATTCGAACCTGCCACGTATAGAAATATTTTTTCAGTGCCCAAACGAAAGAATGTTTTGAATTTGAATATTAGACCACTAAATGCGTATATGTTGAAATTCAGCAGTTTGTTCGTGTCATAAACTGAGAGGCAGCATTTTGCAATTTTAGTGCCCAGAGGTGTCTGGACAGCTTTGATATTGAAATTAAACATTTATAGTAGTCAAATATTGAAATTCAAGATACTGATGTGGTTAAATATTGAAATCTAACATCTTTTAGTCACTCCTGTACTACTTTGCTCCTCCACTTACAATATGCTTAGAATTCAAGGACTGGTGGATTTATGTCTTTCCCAAGAGCATAAATGCTTACTTAACAGAAACAGCAATCGGTTTGTTGATTCTGTTTTCCATGATGATTACTCCTTCAATACCTCACCTCGCTGTTCAGTATATATACAGAGTTCAGGGAGAAGTAGATTTATGCCTTTAGCAAGTGCACTTATTCAAATTTAACACAAGTAGTTCCATGCAAAATTCGAAATCGTTTTGCTGATTTGATTTTCTGTGCCAATAACCGTTATGCTACCTCGCACCTTCACTTGATATTAAAGATTACATGAGCAGCTCGCATGAGCATCATAGTCAAAATAACTCGTACAGATATCCCCCGAGCTCGAAGAATCGTTTTACGCCACTTTTAAGTTTTCAAGTTAAAAGCCGAAAATCTCAAAAAAATGTCCAGCATTTGTTTTGCAGCATGCCGTCACAGAGGCAGCATGTACCCTCTTCCATTCTATCTTACACCACAATATCCCGTACTTCCAAACACCTAAACATCCGACGACTCGGCTTATTATACGATCATCACCATTTCAGCGTCTGGTGAGGCCCAAAATTTTTTTCCACATGAATTAATGGTAAGTGTTTCAACGCTTTACGACGTCTAGGTTTACAAAAAGTTTTCATAGGAATCCTTTAATATCTAATAGTAGGGAACACTGTCCCTTTACGTAATCAATAGAAATAATATAATCGAAAATTCGAATTCAAATCCTATTTGGATTAAACATTAGACGAAAAACTATACAGAAATAACTGAGCAAAGATTCACTCCAAAATTAAATCAGTTCTACCATAGCGTATAATAGTATTTCCATAAGATTTGACAGAAATTCATTAGGAACTTTTTGAGATATTACGTGAACAGTTATGGCGATATTGGGTAGTTTGGACTTATAACTTCGACGAAAGGTAGATAATTCTGCATGGATCCGCTCCAAAATTTAATCTCTTTTCCCGTAGCCTATTACCCATCCTTTCATAGAAATTCATTGAGAATTTTTTGAGATATCGTGTGGACAGTCATGAGCGTACTCGTGAACGAAATTGGGAAAAAAAACGAAACATATCTCTCCGTCAAAAATTAAAATTCTGGATCCACCCCAAAATTGTTCACCTCTTCCTCATCCTGTTGTCTACTGTTCGACAAAAGATTGAAATTCAACCACTACTTTTAGGGATGTCGTGTGAACAAACTAACTGACGTGATTGAATACAGAGGTAGATAAATTTATGAAAATAGAAATTGGGATGACTTACCGAATGTAATGACGTGCAGGAAAATATAGAAAGATAACATGATTAGATAATTCTGAACAGTCAAGTTGGCCATGTTTGTCTAAATGAGCTGTTCCGATAATGGGAACACTTTCTTCGGACGCCTCTCCGCAAAGTCAGATGGTTTAAGTTGAAGATGAAGCAAAGAAACACTGCAACCTTTCATACAAATCTTTTTCTTGGCGTTCTGCTTCTGTCACTAAAAGAGTGTGTGGTGTGCAAACTAACAAACGATGGTTTTCCATAGGATCCTAAAAGATAATGTCCGTTGTTTCCAATCACCGGAAATTGATTATTGGTCGTCTCCTACTTACTTCCGGTGAACGTTCGAAGAAAGCAGACGTTTCAGTTATCTGTTGCTTTCTCACTCTTTAATGTATGCGTAAGTTCGTTTACGTATGCAGATATAGATGTTATCCTGGCTAAGATCGATGGTTAGCGATTAGGTCCAGCTGACCACTTGCGATTGTTGTGATTTCGATTAACTATGCCACCCCTCTCTCTCTCTCTCTCTCTCTCTATCTATCTATCTATCTATCTCCGTATATATGTATGTATATCAGTGACGTAAGGTGCATTGTATCTTGGGTATGCTTTGTGCTATGGATGAGTAAAAACGTAAATATATTTCAGTGTCTGTAAAAAGCAATAGACCGTTGTAGCCCCTTTGGCTCAATGTAAGGAAGTTAGTCCCAACGGTAGAAGTTGAAGTATTGATAGTAAACAGAATTTGAATTCGACACTATAATCAGCAGATGATAGTGACCAATCCAAATTTTGTTTTTCTTTCATCATTTCTCTTATTTCTCTCTATTTGTTCGCCGTTTATAGCATCGAATAAGCGAGGTGTGAAACTTCGCAATTTACATTCTAAACCACCTTAACAATATCATACCAAAAAGCTTTTCACTACTCATTGCTTTTTACAGACACTAAAACATGTTTGCATTTTCGTGCATCCGTTGTACACAGCACAGCAAAGATACAAAGCACCATACGACATTGATATAGATATATATATATGTTTGTTTGTGTGTGTGTATGCGTGTGTGTGTGTGTGTACATATATGTCTCTCTGTGTGTGCATGTATGTCTCTGCGTGTATGCGTGTATGTGTGTGGATTTTCACTCAGAATAGCTGAATCCATCACAAGGCCGAATTTGGCAAAATGAAGGCGTTGTAAAATCATTTGCAATATACAAACTCATATGTGCAAATTCGTTTGTATTAATAATTGTAATCGTTGGGTCTTTACACCAATATCAGTTGGTGGCTTTCACAGAAGACCAATTAACAATCTCCCCAATTTCTGAGAATTCTCTTCAGTAGCCAATTTCATTTCAATGCTGTTATCTGGATGGTCTCGATTCCTCACCATATTTCCAGTTCTTTCAACCTTTTCCAGTTCTACGGAACTATTTCCAGGGCTTCCACAACAATTGGCATAATTGTCAACTTCATGTTGCATACTTTTTTCAGTTCTCTTACAAGGTCAAGACATTCATGTGGCTTTTCACTTTCTTTTGGCTCAACCCAATGGTGGCCAAAAACAGCGGAATTCACTAGTTGACTCCTTCTTTTCCTCTAGTTCACGAAGAACAGATCTGGGTCTTTAAACCTGTATTGGGTGATAGTTTGGATTAAAAATTGCAGATGATTTTATGTTTTTCATCCTCTACAGCAAAGTCTTGTCAGTGTGTATGTCATTGATATCAATTATAACTTTTAAGCTTATTAGGCATACCAGGCCAACATATTCGACATCCTAATGAACTAAACTGAAAAATACAAGACTGCGATACATAACCATACAGACAGTGTAGGAACATTTATTACCAAAATACAGCTCCGGTAAAGACGAATTAAAGATAGAAATTTATTGCAATTCTATCGGTTTACTCAAGTTATTTGAGATGATAGCAACAATCAGGTGCCCAAGGCTGAGATTGCGAAACAAGAACATCTAAACTCGCTCATTGTTGAGTTTCATAGCTATTTCTAAGTTACTATGACTCTAACATCATATGTCTTGGGGATGATATTCCCATCGAACTACAGGAGGAGTTTTTGAAACTCAAACATAACTGTTAAGCGAAACATGAGTTCAAAGTCATCAGTTCGAATGAATTTTGGGTTAAAATTAGTAAAATCGCTCTTTCAGTGTTAATCTCATTCTCTTCAAAATAACTGTGAGATAGGGTTCTCTTCACTTTCATCTTAATTAAAGCCGAAGTCTCTAATCAACCTCCAAGTTGAGGATGATTTAAGATTCTTTCTCTGATTAATGGACCCACAGGTCAAAGAACTAGTACAAAGGAACTACAATATCACATTGATGTATATACCATTTACGATCACAGAATTAGAAATCTCATTGACAAGGAGGATGAATGACTCAAATGTTTGGGAACCACTGATCTATAAGGTCGAAACGTAATAGTTTGTGCAGTCCCAAGTGGATCGACCACTGACATAATGAAAAATTGATTTTGAATCCCTAAGACGAGTAGACATTGGAACAGCATGCATGAAGGCAAATTTTGACTACACTACAAAGCAAAATAGGAGGAAATAAACTAACGGAAAATAGAATTGCTACACCCTGAAAGACGATGCCGATTTTGACCATTGTAGAGTATCTGCATACTATGGTGTTGTAAATATTCTGATAAAATTTTCAAGGTTTTGACGATTTTGTGACATATTAACAGTGTGTTGACATAACCCTTATTTTTAAATCTGTGAACTCATTGATCTGTTCATGTGATCATTTACGATAATCTAACTATATAACCTGTAGACATAATCTTGAATAAATTGAAACATACATTTTGGGTGTATCAATTTTATTTTCCATTACTGTATATAGAGAACGATTGTATCACGTCAATTTTCGAAGTGATGATGGGAGCAGGCTTGCATTGAAAATGAATATTCAGGTACCTCCGCTTTCGGGAGTTGACCTTCGACCACTTCGCTTTTACGGAAGACATATGTTGGTACAATTTTCACTAGGAATTTCCAACTGAAATGGCGTGCAGCAAAGAAGCAATTACCATTAATTTATACGGGGGACTTTTTAAACATTCCCAGACTCCAAAAATAACATTATTGGAACACCACAATCATAATGCTGTTATACAAAAAAAGAAACTCAAAAACTGCGGGCCAATCAGCCTACACAAGAGCATCTATAAGTTCTTTTTTTGTACTAAAGTAATCATGAACCGAATCACTGATGTACAAGATAGAAACTAATCACAGGAACAAGCTGGCTTGAGGAGAAGCTACTCAACCATTGACAATGTCCATTCGGTAAATCAACTAAAAGAGAAAGCAGAAAAATATAAAATGCCATTTGCTGTAGCATTTCATGAAGGCGTTCAGCTCGTCAAGGTTATTGATGCTATCATTAAACAAGGCGTGGACTCAGTATATGTCAGAGTATTGCATCATATCTACCAATATAGAACTTCCTTCATTAGGATACATGAAGACTCGGATCCTTTTCAGCTAGAAAAGCGAGTGAGACAAGGTAAGACCAGCTCACCCAAAGTTTCCATGTCCTGCCTTGAGATGATCTTCAGAAAACTAAACTGGGGGATTAAGGGAATCAGAGTTGACGGTGAATCCGTAAAGAATCACAGATTTGTAGACGACAAGGTCCTTTTTTTCTGAAAACCTTCAATGCCTACAAATAATGCCAGCCGAGCTTAATGAAGGAAGCAAGAAAGTTGGTTTCTACATGAACTTCAGAAAAACAAATATCATGAAAAACGAATAAGTTGAAGACAAAGACACAACAATCAAAATCGAGGACACAGAATTGGAGGAAGTAGACCACTATTTCTACCAAGAACAACGAATCACCATGAAATCCTCGAAAAAAAGGAGAAATCAAGCGAAGAATCACTCTAGAATGGCTAGCTTTCGATAGAGTAAGCCAGACCCGCAAGAGCAAGAAAAAAATACGTCGGAAAAAGAAGATTCTACGGCCAGTGCATCCCTCCGATAGTCACCTATGGGGCTGAAACATGGAACCAAACCAAAAGATTGATCCTCAAACCATGCAAAGTGCCAATGACAGAATCATGCCCAGTCTTCCAGACTCAATGCCGAAGATCAAGGTTCGTGTAAATAAATGGTAATTGCCTCTTCACTTTATGTCATTTTGGTATCTGAAAAGTTCCATTGGAAATTTTTACTTTCAGATAGCGAGGGAGATATTTCGTGAACTAAAAAGCCATTAAGCGAAGATGCAATTGCCATTGAAAAGGCGAAACTGGTATGTTGGGTTGAGTCGTCAGAGGTTGGGATGATGGTATTCATAGAAGATTGAGGTGTAGCGAAGAGAGGGAGGTGGGCTATGCTGCCTCTATAGCGGCACACAGGAACAAAAATCCAGTTTCGCTTTTCATCTTTTTGTACATAAGCGAAAAAGTAATCTTTCGAAAAGAGTGCATGGGTATCTCGAATGTTTGTTTGTTTTTTTTTTTGTTGTTTTTCGGTTGATTTTTTGTTTGTTTTTTTTTGTTTTTGTTTTTTTTTTGTTTTTTTTTCCAAACCTCAAAATCCGAACTCTGACTACGGTAAGTGGAATAGGTGACTATTTTTGCCAGGGTGAATGCAATAAAACACACCGGGCATTATCTAGATCCAGTTCTTTTGAATTGGGTTTAAACTGCTAACAACGAAATCACGTTTTTGCCTTGTAAAACCAGTTCAACTGAACAATCTATGATTGTACAAGAACAACTAGATATCATTAATCTTTGTCACTGGTCAAAGTGTTGATTCTATCTTCTGTTTTGCTGTTTCAAAAGAAAATAATGACTTAAGAGTGTCCTGCTTTTAGGTTAAAAAGCGAAATTCCCGAAAAAGGAACTCAGAAAATCTAAACACCATTGTTATAATATAGATGGAAAAAACGAAAGTCTAATTTGTCTCAGCTGCCAATCTGCACTAGCCATTCCTAAGCAATTGCATATGTGTGTATACATACATATATATAGATAAAAATTGCTGCTATTACAACTCCGCACAGTCTCATATATATATATATATATATATATATATATATATATATATATATATATATATATAGATAGATAGATAGATAGATAGATAGATGTGTACTATTTTGTTTTTACTTCTCAGTAACACGCAGCTGCTTTTGAAACTGATCTCAACAAAATTATAAATATTTACGTATTCACGCTCTACTCTAAAATATTGAGCACTATTATCATAGATAAAGAATTCTTAATATCATATATATATATATATATATATATATATATATATTGCTGCTATTAATACACCTCCCCCTCTTAAACATATACACACACACACACACACACACACACACACACACACACACACACACACTATATATATATATATATATATATATATATATATATATATATATATATGTTAAGAAATTAGGTAGGTAAGTTCTGCAATAAGGGTTGAATAATTCAAAAAGGTGTAATGAAGGAAAACAAACCTTCTTAGTCATGGTTTTCAGGTGTAGTGGTTTTTAATGAGCATTTACTGGTTTCGTACATGTCTTCAGAAGGCTGATGTGATTCTGCTTCTGGTCAAAATGGTGGAAAATAATGACTTGAAGTAGAATCATATCAGCCTTCCAAAGAAATTTGCAAAACCGGTTAAAACTCATTAGAAAAAAAACACTTTACCTAATAACCATAACTAAAAAGTTTTGGCTTCCCTTTTTTAACACTTTTCGAAAAAGTATCGAAAAATGTATCGAAAAAACTTTTTTGAACAATTTTATCCGCTTATAGCATAATATAAATTCAGTAAATCAAGGTTAGTTTTGTATAAAGTTTCAATGATTCGAAAATTATTTCAAACAGCTATACACGCACACACACACACACACACACACACACACACACACACACACATATATATATATATATAGCCAAGACTTGGAATTCTGATCACAAGACAAATAGGATCCTCTCACCATGAAAATTAGCGCTACATGAGCTCATTACCATTCTCAGTTTAGTCTTGCACAGAGCCAAAGTAATGGGGCAGCCAGTGTAGACCGAATTCACTAAACTAGAAAATCATCTATGAAAATAATTTGTAAATCATCTTTTTACATAAGAACTCATTAAACTAGTCCATGGTCTGGGAGACTACCTAGCTAATCATCTCTTTGGATTTTGAATAGTTATTTACTAAAATCAGGTACAGAGACACCTAACGGGGAACAAACTCACTCAAACATCGAATGATCTACAAGATCAGTAAGCTGATCATAGCTCAGCAACACGGATTAAAAATAGTTGTTTACTAAAATTTGCTTTGTCAGACCAAAGGCCAGGGTATTAGGACACTCAGAGAATCAAACTCTTTAAACCGAGGAATGGTCTCGCTCGCTAACTGTTGCTCTCAAGGGAGGCATCAATCTTGTTTTCCTTTATACATAAGCCCATTAAAACACTTACATTTGATCATATTTGTATACTTTGGACAAACGTTGATTCAAAGTCATTGTGTATTTAGACTGATTTCCTGTTTCGACATTAAGATAACAAGCCATCTGCCTTATAATACAGGTGATCTGGTCTTGTCGATGGAGAATCAACGAACTTCCCACACTAAGTGCATGATAGAATGTTTGATTAATGCTGTTGCCAATGATTAGGTGCATTACTGTTTTCTTTCAGTGAAAGTTACCCTTGATCGATCACAAAATACAAAGCGTCACTAAATTTACTTGCAAGACTGGATCAATGCAAAGTGAACGGATTTGAACCTAGGTTATCTGATTGCCAATATTTATAATCGATTCCAACGAGTCTGTCCAAGAGCTGCGTTTTACAAGTCAGTGAAATACTGATACTTGATATAGCAGGCGACCCTTATAACATTTGTTTGGGGAATTAAAGGGTTTCGTTGAAACGAATTTGCTGTTACAGCAGGTGGGTCTTATACGAAGTATACAATAAAGAAAAACCGAAAGCACAGGAAAAAAAGGGGCCTTTATTTCAAGAGATTACAGGTTTTACTTTCCAAAATGATCTAATCAAATATTAATACTAGAGTCAGTTTCATACAGAGCTTGGTTTACGTTCTGATTAGAAAAATCCAGGCACAAGGTTGTTCACTTTCAATAGTTTTCAAGTACAGTATTTTAACAATTACTTTTGTGAATATTTCATTTGTATTGGATTCGTTCTTATAGAAGAGCAATAAATCTTCCTTATTTCTGTTCACCCTTCCGGCTAGAATTAGTACAAGTCAGAGCAGCGACTATTATACACTGGGAACTTAGAATATACGTTGTTATGATCATGTATTACGTAATTAATCACTTCGACAGTAAGTCCAATATTTTTTTTCTTAATATTACATACTTGTAACTTAAACTGAAAATTACAACCATTCCAATCTCCGGGGTCTAAAACGTTATCCAATCAGATGGCAGCTGCAGATTACGTTTTGGTTTTTAGTTTTTGGTTTTTGTTTTTTTACATGGGGTGTTAATAAAAAATATATCCTTTAGTGGTTCCAAAAGGCAAGAATTTCAAAATTAAGTACAACTGCGTATATATTTTAGCAAATAAGTTTAATCACGTTTTTTTTTTTACTTTGGTTTATTCTCAATTTCTTCCGCTTCCCTTTTCCCGAGATTCGTCCACGTAGACAAATAGAGCCAACAGAAACCAGAGACTCTCCTGGAAAGTATGAGCGGTAAATAACTGTGACTTTATCATCCAAACCGACAACTGTGAACAAAAAGACCAAATGCTGCCAAATCATAGACGTGGCTATACGTGCAGACCACAAAGTGAATACGAAACAAAAGTTAATTTGTTACAATGACTTGTTATATGATCCACTGTCTCATCCCTATCTCCTCAGAGGCGTTATTTGCTGTTCGGGTTCTATTGATCTTCGTCTTAACAGAGTTTGCTTGATGAAGTTGCTCTTGGCTGCCATCATGTGGCATTCTGTTTCTCTTTCCAGGTGTCCTTTACTTAGCCTGATGCATTTGTACTGGGTTGCCATCATAGGGAATTCTGTTTCTTTTTTCAGGTGCCCTTTACGTAACCATCTCTATCTCAGTCTGCTCATGTCAATCATATCAATCTCAATCTACCCGTCTATCTTATCTATTTCAGTCAGCTCGTATCTATCATCTATTTCAGTTTGCTCGTGTCAAACATCTATTTCTCCCTTTGGGGCTGTTCATATCTATGTCTCAATCTCATTAGGTTCATAACTACCAAATTGTTGAGTGGTTGAAAGAGTCGGTCATTTCACATTGGCACAAATAGTCAGTATTTAAAAAAAATAAATGAATGCAAGGATTTGAGATGCTGATTTTCAAAGCAGGCAAGCTCTTCCAAATTAGAAGATAAGTGAGATACATAATTTTACTGCCCTACGCACGCAGAGTCGGATCAAGCTTGTACGTAATCATATTGAATTTCATCGATATTCATATCTGTTAAATAATGTTGCTCCCTTAAATATCGGCCGTAGCCCACTCAACATTCCCTTAATCCAGCATA
>OY735221.1:33939526-33957120 GCA_963457665.1 Thysanoteuthis rhombus
TTTTTTTTAATCAAAACATTCAAAAGAAGTGAAATTTCATTCCAATGAGTCTCAGAAATTGATGCATTGGTTATTTATGTAGAAAGCTTTTTGTTTACAAATTGATTTTTCCGCCGTGAGTAATCACTACAGTTGACTGCGCATTTCTCTTTTCTTTTCTTTTTTCTTTTTGCTTGAGTCAAGTTTTCAAACACAAATATGTCAACGTTCATATAGTTTACATGTATGATTTTTACAACTAAATTGTTTCCTAAGGACAAATGACATCTTTTTATTTTATTTTTTTTTGGGGGGGGTTCATTCTGATCAAACTGTAACCAGTGAAATACGTTAATAAATTGTTGGTCCTAGATTATGAATGGAGAAAGAAGGGGGGAAAGGAAGAAAGAAAGAATGGATTAATGGATGAATGAAAGGAGAAAAAAGAACGAATGAATGAGTGCTTGATGAATGGAGACAGAATGAAAGGAAGAATGAATGAATGAATGAAAGAAAAAGAGAAAAAAACAATTGAAATAGAGCGTAATGGGTGGAGAAAGAAAAAAAAGAAAAAATGAAAGAATGAATGAATGAATGAGAAAAGGAAAGAACGAATGAATGAAAGTGTAATGAATTGAGGAAAAAAGAAAGAATGAGTGAAAGGAAGAAAGATGAAATAATGAATGAATGAAAGCATGATGACTGGAGGAAGAAAGAAAGAAAAAAGAAAGGAAGGATGAAAGAAAAAAATTAATAAATGAGAGCTTAATGAATGGAAAAGGTGAGAAAATATGAAAAATGAAAGAAAGAATGAATGAATAGAGGAAAAAATGGATGACTGAATGAGAGCGTAACAAATTGGGAAGAAAGAACGAAAGAAAGAAAGAAAGAATGGAGGAATGAAAGAAAGAATGAATGAATGAGAACGTAATGAAAGGAGGAAGAAAGTAAGAAAGATTGAATGAATAAAAAAAGAAAGAAAGAATGAATGAATGAGAGCGTAATGAATTGGAAAAGAAAGAAACAAAGAAAGAGAGAAGGGAAGTAAAATGGATGATTTTTTTGTGATATCTTCAACTTCAACGCATTTACCGTCTGTTTCAGATAGAATCAACAGATGGTGTCAAATGTCATTACGTTTTATCAAACAATCAACAATATCTGATACCGCTTTTTGAATAGATTTCTTCCCATACGACAATTATCCCCCGAAACAAAACAGTAATCAAAAGTACACTAAGCAGAGACGGATTAAATAGATGTGGACAGTAAAAGATTAAATGAATGTCATGAACAATTAATGACAAACTGTGATAGACAAGCAAAAAACAAAAAAGTAACCAACAGATCGGGTTAAATATATAGAGATGAACTGAATAGAAAGATGAACTGATTATTTACAAAATATACTTGGATATACCTGTCAGAAATGAGAGGGTTATTTTCGTATCGATCGGCCCCAATGAGCCTTAAGATATTTTATTCGGTAATTTGTTTTTGATAATTCAAATATCCTGAACGTGCACAAGAAAGAATGATGCTGGGCCTCACTTGGAGAGACCACAAGACAGCACAGTACATCTGAGAAAAGACAAGAGTCAGGGACATCATAGAATCTATTAAAAAGCTCAAATGGCATCGGGTTGGCCATGTTGCAAGAATGGCTGACAATCGATGGACATCACGACTCACGACATGGATTCCCTGAGATCACATGAGAAACCGAGGCCGACAGAACACAAGATGGACAGGTTCAGAAAGTACTGGCTCCGCGACGCCCATGATAGAGAAATGTGGTGAATCCTGGGGATGGTCTATGTCCAACGACGGACGTTAAAAGACTGATGATGATGATGATGATGATGATGATGATGATGATGATGATGATGATGATCAACTCATCTCAAGCTATTTTAATGTGTGATGGTCAGACATGAAGTCTTAAGAGTTTCTATGACATAGTTTTTATTGTTCTGTCATAATAGGAGAGTAAATTGACCAATGAGATCATCCCATTTGCGCCCAGCGAGGAAATAAACAGAAGAAATTGCATATAAGATCATCATATAGTTAGCTATCAAGAGAGGTAAATAGAAAAAGATACCAAGATAGATAGATACATAGACATCTATACCTTGCATAAATGGGCCACCATGCTCCGCGCGTGAACAAGAACTAAATATCAAAATAATTATCCAAGATCATGTACACAATTCCACCACAAGATTTGGGCATCGTTGGACCAAAATGAAAATAGAGACTCAAAAAAAATTTTTTTTTAAATAGATAAAATCAAAGAGAAGTCTTTTAGATGATGCCTAGTGGTGTTCTCGTGCAAATTTTTAAGGATACGGCCCCCAACTTTGACTAGACGGACAAAGACAAAATAATCTGCAGCCCACTTTTCTTGTTGGTCGGACGGGCCATTTATGGGGATTAATCGAATCGATATCAACAAATGCAAATAGAAAAATACCAAGATAGAAAGTTAGATAGATCATCATTTAAAATGTACAACTGCAACTCAGCTATTGATTGATTCTGTATTGCAAGATCCCAATAATGTTAAGTCGTCCCACATTAAATGGCCATTTTTTTTCAAATCCCGAAGCAAAAAATGTAGTTATCAATATCTAACTAATTACATGACAAAAGCTTTCTTTCCAATTTTCAATTTATGATTCATCATATCAGTTTTGATGAGATAATCCCTCACTTTTGAAGGTGCTATAACCAAGGGGAAGCGGACTATTTGGTATGTGTTGAAACTCAGTAAAAATTCTGGTCAAGCTCTCAAGAATATCAATTTTGCATTTAGAAGCTCATCATTCTGCTGACGAATTGGTGAAATGCATCCTCGAAAGATTATCACCTATTTCAACCATCTGAGTTTTTTCTTTGCAATAAAAGGTATACCAACTAAGAAGCGGTAATGTCAGCCTATTTGAACAATGTTAGCTCAAAGAGAAACTAATTTCTATAAAGGAGCAGTTTCCACACCGGAAGCCCAATGGAAAGAGGTTATTGAAGCAAATAAAGCCTATTTTGATTGATAAACCAGGCATGTTCACAATTTAAAGTTGTTTTGTTTTGTTTGTTTGTTTTTTTTTTTCATTTCTCTTTCATGAGGAACAACCTAATAACATTTATGATTTTCGGAGTGTACCTTGGATATAAAGCGAAGGTTTCTGAGAAAGGCCTAAACAAGACCCTTGTCTTTCGACTCGACCTATTGCGAAAACTTCATCTATTCTGGATGGAAATTTGTTTAGGCACTCGTGGAAATACCAGAGAGGTTCCGCTGCAACTAGGTTCATATGGCCAAAATTTATCATGGGAAGTCTACTTCAAGTCCCTTCAGTTGAATTATATACGACGATGGATCATAATGTCCGTAGCCCCAGTTGTGGGTTTATTAGGTATTAAAGCCAATTAAAGGCTGTAGTTGAGTTTTGTCGCTAGCTTATTTGGTGACGAACATTCTGTTGAAAATCTTCATAGATGTTTATCCAACCTTTAACTTTATCTTAATCCTATCATAAGCCTTGTTTATAGTTACCAAATGAACTAAATAGAGTCTCATTGCAGATTTTAGTATCTAACAAAAATAATGTTTTTATTTTTCAATGAAGTTAGATTACAGTTTTGAAGCTCAAGTTTTTGACCCCAAATTCCACGTTTGAACGATGCTGAATCAATCAATACTGTCTGGGCGTCCAAAGGTCGGGTGCCAAATCAGCTGTCACCCAAACAGCTGTGCAAAAACAACAAGGCCCAATCGTCACATTGCATAGTTATGATAGTAGTTGGACTATTAAAATTATCAAAAATGTTGGGAATCAAAATGCTTTTCTCGAATAACGAACAACAAAACTGTCATTTTTTTTAAACAACAATCACGTCGTGAAGAATATTTGTTGAAAATGTAAGTACTTTTATTTTAAGCATAAGTACCTTTATGCAAAATGTAAGTACTTTTATTTTAAGCATAAGTACCTTTATACAAAATGTAAGTACTTTTATTTTAAGCATAAGTACCTTTATGCAAAATGTAAGTACTTTTATTTTAAGCATAAGTACCTTTTTACAAAATGTAAGTACTTTTATTTTAAGCATAAGTACCTTTATGCAAAATGTAAGTACTTTTATTTTAAGCGTAAGTACCTTGATACAAAATGTAAGGATCTTTTTATAACGTTGGTACTTTTTAAAACATTGGTATTTTTATTAGAAGTTTGAATAGTTTTGTTCAAATTTATGCGTGGAGGAGGGGATCAATAAGTCCAGACATGTAGTCATTAGCAGAAAATTGATCTGAAATGTTCACTGCGATCTATGTGAATGATACTTATACATCTGAATCAAGTACATTGGCAACAGAGGAGATTATGTTGAAAAATAACTAATTGCTGGGCAAATTATTTTTTCATCATCCTCTTTTTTTTATCATAACCCGCTTCAGGGTCGTTGGGGCACTG
Organism: Thysanoteuthis rhombus; assembly: GCA_963457665.1. NCBI lineage: Eukaryota > Metazoa > Mollusca > Cephalopoda > Oegopsida > Thysanoteuthidae > Thysanoteuthis > Thysanoteuthis major. Next base: position 33,943,984 of record OY735221.1, read on the forward strand.
TAGATGATTTCATTATGGGTATATCAATTACCAAATAGCCTGACAGAGCCTATCCTTCTTCAGGCTGGTTTTAAATCAGAGTCATCCGTCACCTAAACTGGTTGGAAGTCCAGTCAAACCGACTACTTACCTATACTTGAGTAGAGAAGAAATGGATTTATGCCTTTTCCAAGGGCATTATTGTGAGATGAACAAAAACGGTATAGTTGGATTTGAATTTGAGTAGCCGATTATATTCCCTGAGCCGTTAATCTTGCAGCCATTCCTCAGCCGATGCATCTACGTATATATGGGTAGGTAAGTCAGTTAGTACGTAACTTAATGATGAAAAGGTTTGGTTAAATGCCACACACAAAGAATTAGAAGCTGCCAAAAAAACTGTCAACATAGGTTTCTCTCAGTTTTTAAGCTGCTCTGGCTGGCTATGTATGCATCAAGCGTACTGGCTGCACTAATATAGCTAGAGGATTGAAAAGTTAAACATTCACTGCTTATTATGCCTAAAAACAAAAACATGTTTTTTGTCTCTTTAAAATCTCTGCAGAGTAGGTTTCTAGTAGGGTTCAATTTGCAATGCGGATATATGCAAAATTGATCCCTATTTTTTCGTCCGCATTTTTTTTTTTTTTGAAAATCAAGATTTTTTAATGATCATTGCTCGAAAAATGTGAGAGAAGTAATTCACTCATTGATTGCCTTTTTTCCAATTTTAAAATTGATTATCCCCAACTCAGCACACTGCCAAAAGACATTGGTTGCCTGACAGTTCCTATTGGGCAGCTAATCTGACGTTTCTTTCTTCTTTTTGTCATTAATCGAGGGAACACGCGTCGTTGAATAGTGGGTACAGGAAAAGTCCATAAGGTTTTGACGCAGTACAATCGGTTCTCCATCTATGCATATTCAATATCGTCCGTCGTTGGACATAGACCTTCGCTAAGATTTGCCACACTTCTATATCATGGGCGTCGCGGAGCTAGTACTTCCTGAACTTGTATAGCTCGTCTCTCCATCTAATATTCTGCCGACCTCGGTTGCACATGTGATCTCAGGGGATCCATGTCGTGAGTCGTGATGTCGATCGGTTGTCAGCCATTCTTGCAACATGGCCAGCCCACCACCATTTGAGATTAGAACCTAATGGTTGGGAAGGTAAAACGTAATTTAAGATGTTTTTTTTTTACTTTTTATTTCAGTCCCATCTCCGTGTTAATAAGTTTTTGATTTCAAAGAGATTTCAGCCAATCCAACAACATTTTTTTTAAATTCTGTTATTGTTATTCGACAAGTAATAACAAGCGTGAGAAATTCATTTACTGTGGCTGTGACCTCAACATATTCATTTTGAAGATTGAATGTCCTGTTGGCGACAACTATAATTTCCAAAGGTACGAAGAGCGTCGGAAACAATGCAACCTGGACCTTTCTCTTTGCTCGTTTTGATTATTCAAAGCTTGAGCTATATCTCTTGAATTATCATCAAAACCTAAGGTGGTTTTTAAATCAATATAAAGATTCAAGTCGAAAACAGATCAACAAAATAAGCTTCATCTCGTATTATCCATAGCTCTGATTAGAGTCATTAGTGTACCAAGTTTGTTTCTGACAATTCGAACTCTTCTTTCCATTTTCGATCGAGGCTCGACGTTGATTTATTCTACCTTCGTCTCTGTCCAGATGCATAGTACAATTTAAAATTCATACCTGAAGAGGGTCGTAGAAATGAATCGGCCGAAACGTAATGACTTCATTGTAGATGAAAAGAAAAGTTAGAATTATCCGAAACAAAATTATTAGGATTCATCTAATCATATTAATTTTGTCTATTATTTACATTCATCATGATTTTTTTTTCATTACAATTCAACCCAAAACTTCACTCTACTTTGGTGAGAAAACAGAGAGAATCAGGAACTTACATTTTATTTCATACCCGGGTTGAGTGGTGATAAAAAAACAAAACGAAAAAAATAAAAAAATAAAAAAACAGGTAGAATATTAAGATGGAAGTAAATATTAGTCAAAATTGATATAAGGGGTTGAATCATGAAAATGAATATTTTCGAGGATTCATCACCTTTGTTTTGTTCAGGTTGTATCAGAATTGGCCATCCACAGAGATAAATGTGTTTATAACTTTTCTACAGTCAGTATGTGTATGTAAAGAGGAAGACGTTTCTTATAATAGCAAATAATGCTATTAAACAATTATAGTTAGCAAAATCAGTCAGTCCCAAAAAAGGTTTTCGAATGAACTGTTTTTTTTCTTAAACGAAAGATAGATTCGATATTGATTTTTTAAAAGTTGCTTATAATAATCAATTCAATATTACAATGAATTGAAGTTTATAACAATGGTTGTAAATTGTTCTGATCACTGAATCCTTTGCCTAATGCTTTCAATCGATTATTTTTATTTAAAAGAACCTGCCCAAAAGTCATCACAATTAGCAACATCCTCTTCATTTATACATTTATATACATGTATGCATATTTATATGTGTGTATGTGTGTGTGTTTGTGTGTGTAAACAGCTGATGATCTCAACAAAAAAATTTACACATAGCACCATAATAACTAGCTCTGAGTAAAACATTTAAAACACTAGAAAATTACATAAATTAAATTAACAGGTATAAATATAGGAATAATTGACTGTAACGACATAAACTTTTGGAAGAAAAGTTTGTTTATATACCTAGCATTTAAAGCTGTGAGGCTTTCTAGACTCTCTCTCTCTCTCTCTCTCTCTATATATATATATATATATATATATATATATATATATATATATATACCAATTAAAACCCACTGTCTTCGGGTGGAAAATGTATATATATATATACATGTATATATTTATGATGCAGTGTTTATTTAAGAGTAGACAATATACACACAAAGAAACACACACACACACACACACACACACACACACACACACACTCACACACACACACTCACACATATATATGTATATATATATATATATATATATATATAAAATGAAATAAAATTATATACCAATTAAAACCCACTGTTTTCGGGTGGAAAATATATATATATATATATATATATATATATATATATATATATATATATATATATATATATATATATATATATATATAAAACAGTGGGTTTTAATTGATATCTAATTTTATTTCATTTTATATACATATATATATATGTATACATTTTCCTCCCAAAGACAGTGGGTTTTAATTGGTATATAATTTTATTTCATTTTATGTATATACATATATATGTGAGTGTGTGTGTGTGCGTGTGCGTGTGTGTGTCTTTGTGTATATATTGTCTACGCTTAAATAAACACTGTATCATAGGTTCGTATAAACAAACACATATGTGCTACTGTGTGTGTATACATGTAGATTGTGGCGGATATATAACTGTGTACCAAGATTCTAGTACGTCGCTAAGCACGCGACAGCACCGACTAATGACAGGTGGAAGTTTTGAAACCACAAGAAGATCTGTGTCATTTGTCACCTGGAAAAAATCTGGAGTTAATTGTCTTGAACGACTATTAGGGAAGGCTTTTGTCCTGCGCTAAGAAAGTTTCTTGGATTCTATCGAGAGTCGCACGCCGTTCTTGGCAAGAGAGGCACATGAAACAATAAATCTGTGGAGTAAAATGTTGTTGTGTTGTTTTTTTTTCTTTAAGAAAGACGGTAAAATAATTACACTGACTTCTATAGGAAAAAAAAGAGGTGTGGAGTGGCATAACGATTACCGACTCGAAGAACAGAATCATCGAATCAAGTTCGAGTTTAAACCGAGGTGGTATACGTTCACTTTGCACTAATGCTAATTCCCTTCGGAAAAGCATGAATCTACACACCCAAGCTATAGATAAATAGCAGGGCAGTTGGAGCTTATTAGATCTGCAAGCAGTGTTGCCAACACAAAAAAATATGGGGTTAGTTTGAATGCCAATAGCAAAACAATGCTAAAAATAGTTAAAAACTTGCCAAAAGAATGGCCAAAATATTTAAGCACGCCTGCGCTAATCTTTCGAATTTTCTCACGGCCAAAAAAAGAAACGTGCTGAATCGAGTGCATCAGTCTATCTAATTTCGATTTTAGCTACTCAACTCCGCATAAACCTAGTTGCTGTTCCTTCCACTTGATATTTATTAAACTTACTAGTACAAATGATTATATAGAAGGGGTAGGAATATCTTGTTGTGCCAACCCTGCAAATTGGGAGAGACTGCATGTCGGAAAAATCTGCATCCAAAATCCTGGATCTTTAACTGGGTCCGAACATCGATCTAGTTAGTGGAAAATATGTGAGTATTTGAACCTCTTATGGTACGATCCTATTTCCATGTTTTTGCACGTATGTGAGTGTGTTTCTATAGAAAAATATATATACACTACACATGCATGCATACATACACATACATATGTGTGTGTGTATGTGTGCGTGTACATACACTCGTATGCAGCATATCTGAATATATATATATATATATATATATATATATATACATATATATTGCAATTGGCAATTTGCAATTTGCTTTCCAGTGAGTCTCTATTTATACCAAATGTTTTCCATTCAATCGTTATTAGTCATCTTATAACATTTCATGGTCTTTCACAAGCTTCATCGTCTGACTCTATAAGATATATTCTTTAATTTTTTCTATAACTTGAATCTGTATTTTTACAGTCTTTCTTCGAGACTTTATTATTGAACATTACTTTTGTCATTTTTCTATTCATCTTTGAGCCTATCATTTTGGCCTTCTCTATTTTGATCATTTGTCATGTCTAGTGGAACATCCCTCATTTTGTTAAAATATTTTCCGCCTATGTTTACTCCCACGTTTTCCCAGTCTGTTTTCCGAAAGGTGCTTTCGAGTTTTGCTGCGAACAGTTTTGGTGATATTATACCTCTTCATTTTACTCCTTTTCCGATCTTTATTTTGTTAGTATCTGATTATTGCAGTCTCATTTCCGTATGTATACTCAAATACTTTTATATAATTCCATTTATACCTGGTTCGCGCTTTCAGCTCTTTTAGATTAAACACGTTTTCCGTAGTCGATGCAAGCTAAACGAAATGTTCTGTTGTATTTCAGTGTCTTTTCGATTAGCTGGTTTAACGTGTGTAGTTGGTTTATTGTCGAATACCCACTTCTTCAGTCCGTCTGTTTGCACAGTCAGTTTTCATCTAAAGTGTTTTTAATGTATTTGTAATTATATTTTGAGTTGTTTGTAAATGTTTCATCATCATCATCATCATCATCAGTCTTTTAGCGTCCGTCGTTGGACATAGACCTTCCCCAGGATTTGCCACACTTCTCTATCATGGGCGTCACGGAGCCAGTACTTCCTGAACTTATCTAGCTCGTCTCTCCATCTAACATTTTGCTGGCCTCGGTTGCGCATGTGGTCTCGGGGAATCCATGTTGTGAGTCGTGATGTCCATCGATTGTCAGCCATTCTTGCAACATGGCCAGCCCACCGCCATTTGAGATTTTTTATGGATTCTATGATGTCTCTAACTCTTGTCTTTTAATTCGGCGGTAATAGCGAATGTCTTCATCATCTCCTTTCTTGTCAAATGGGATCACTATTCCTTAACAGAAGCTTTAGGAAACTTTCCTCTCTCGTGAGTATTGTGTGAATAGTTGTGCTAGTCTTCTATGATAGACCTATCCGGCATCTTCTTGAAAGATCTATCATTATGCCATCTTCCTACTTTTTATATTTCTTAGCGCAAATACAACTTCCCCTGTTGTTACTTTCTGAACATCATTATTCTCTAATGAAGTGTCGGTCAGTAGTGCTTTCATTTTCGAGACATAAAGGTTCTTGTAGTATTCTTCAGGAAATATCAATATATTGTTCTAACTTTTGTTAATTTTGCCTTTTCTGACTTCTGATGCAAGCATCTGTTGCTTACCAGTATGATCCGCGGCTCGAGCGCTTTCAAGCTCTTCCCTATTTTGATAACCTTTACTATCTTCTGTGTTCTTGTCCTTTTTTCTTCTCATTTTTTGTTTGTTTGTTTGTTTGTCTATTAAGTTCCACTTGTTTGGTTGCATGTTTAGTGTTTCATTACAATATTTCTCCACTTTTTAATTAGTTTTAAAATTGTCAGCGAGTATTTCCCTGCTTTATTGTTTCTATTTGTTTCGCCTATCATCTCTGCTGATTTTTTTATTATGTTTACATATTTTTACTCTTTTTCTCTCTGCTATTCTCTTTCTTAATATATATAAGACCTTGACTCTTTGCTGTTACTCCACTCGAAAATCGGTCATTATCTCTATCTTACTGGGGCAGGTTTTCTTCTTGAGAATCATTTGTTCTTTTCTGTTTTGGCGTTGTTCTTGATTCTTCTGCTATTCCATGGTTACTTCCTATATTCACTTTGTTGATGGAATAAGGTCAGTGACGTTGATAATTTCTTCGGCTATTTTGAAGTCAATTTCCCTCAAGTTTTTCCATTTGAGCTTTTCGAAGTTTATTCGTGACCTTCTCATTTTGGAATTAAGTGTTTGTTATCTTCATTCTGCATCTATTTCAGAAAATTTACTGGCTTGTCTTCTTTCCCACGCCACATTTCATTGCCAATCTTTCCCTAACTGAATATTGTGCAATTTGTCTTCTCCTGGTCCATCTTACTGATAACGTCATAAAACTATTCAATTCCTGGTCAGAACTTTCCGATGTTGACACGTAAATAATATTTAATGTGTATATTTAGCTTTAACTAATTATTTAATCTTAAAAACAATCATAAAATGTGGTCAGCCCTTCAATTTCGTGAGGATTATTCCTGGAGTAGAACTTTTTTAAAACGTCTTTCATAAATTGAATTAAGTATGAATTTGAGGTAGTATAAATTAGTAATGTACTGTACATTTAAGACCGTTTCGTTTACTATTTCTTATCAAACCAAGTATTGATCTGTTTTAATGAGCTCGAATGTTTGAAGAGGGGAAAAGAAGGGATGATAGAATATGATTACAGCTTCGGTTGGTAAGATTGAAAAGTGTAGAGGAGGGGACAGGATTTAACAACGACTGTCTTTCTGCGACTCTACACTTGGAGATTTTCCGTTGATATGAGGAAAAGACGCTAAAAACTTACTAAAAATTATTACTATTGTTAGGAATGTCCGTCCCATTCATGAGAAGAATGTATGACGAAAATCCTGGTATGGAAAAAAGAAATTCTGATGTTTAGAATCAAAGATCTGCTAGAAATGACCTCTGGTGACCTGATATGACCTCGAAGGTTAGCCTATGTGGGAAGTAGATTTTATTGATTCTTTTTTCACAATGTTTGACAGTTATGAATTGATATTCGCGAACAACTTGCTAACCGCTGCTCTACGTTGAGGCGCCCTTAGGGTTTCAGTGGTTTTGAGACCCTGAAAACTCAAGGACATATTCTTGCTGATCCCTATTTCCAGCATTTTGATTTTTTTAGACTAAATGATGAATTGTAATAAAAGGCAATTTTGACCTTTGAAAATCAGGTTTATTCTAAATGGATTACATTTAATCGAATTCTGATGTATAGGTCTTTGAACAATGATCGTTTTTTTTCGATAGCCCTGCGATGAATGGTGTTCTTTCTCTGGCACATGATTTACGATGCCAGGTTTAGAGGGAGCATAGCTGCGAAACCCAAGCATTATTTGAAGGACAGCCGATGTCCTTCACAGACCCCAGTTTCGGAACCACATTAGCTTATTCTGGCACAAGCGTTGATCACTTGATGAGGATCAATCTCACTACAGAAGAAATAGTCAGCAAAACTATTTTGCTACCTACTCCACCCCCATTTCACAGCAGGGTGCCTAGTACCCGTAATTGCTAAGCATAGTTTAGTCTGGTATTATACCACAAAGGTGTAGCATCGTTAGAATCAATAAGACGATTTTGTTGATCACTACTCCAAGACGAGGAGTCCTGAACACAATATGTATGTACTTTTAAGTGTATACACATGTTTTTGTGTGTGTTTTTGATTGTGCATTCTATTTATATTTTCTAGGCCAAATGATACTTTCACCGTGTTATAACAGGATATCATTTCAAATAAGAGTTTCAATATAATACAACGCAATCTATAATCATTATCATAATCATATATACATATACATATATATATATACACACACACATATATATATATATATATATATATATATATATATATATATATACACATATATATATATATATATATATATATATATATATATATATATATATATATATATATATATATATATATATATATATGTATGTATATCCTGGGGTAGAAAAATAAGGCCGTAGTCTGGCATGTAATGATTAGCTAAATGTTAATCTTTAATTCTCGCTATGGAATGTTCGATTTACGAGAGGGATATTTACAACTGAATTAAACACAGTGACAAAGCAGGAAATTATGTTGAAAAATCAATTGATTTTATCACTAAGCGGCAGATTTACTGCTGTACTCTAATATCTAATTATATAATAATTATCCATTCCCCCATAAACGAATCATCGTAGGCTACGCATGTACCTGAACTACTTATCATCATCCGAGGCATCTTAAAAAGGATATTTTATGTGAATTTATCTTTTAAAAAAATACCAGTACAAGATTTGGACATTGCTGGTCTCAAATGGCCATGGAAACCCCTAAAAAGCACTTTTTAGAGATAAAAAAGTTCTCGAAGTTGTTTAGTGGTACATTCATACGAATTTACAAGGTCAGTGCCCCCAAAATGTGAGTAGGACGCTCAGAGACACAGACAAGAAAGAAGATTCTGTAGCCTGCTTCGCTTGTTGATCAGGCCATTTTCGGATTTCCGGTGATTCGATATCCTCATCTTCATCAGCTTTCATGACTCCACTTCAGGACAATGTCCCTTCCCATGATGAGCGTGGTTGCGCTCATCTCAGCTGCGTCTTACAGATAAACTTTTCTACCACACCTCTCCATCTTGTGCCTAGTCTTTTCCTTCTGCGTTTACTCTATAGACAAATACAAACACAAAACACCACAGATTCATACACACACACACACGTGCATATGTTTATATATAACTGTATATGTTTGTATAAGTGTCTGTGTTTTTTTGTTAGTATGCGTGTTTATGTATATGTATCTTCGTACTTTGTACGCGCCACTTTATACGTTCCACGGTATTTCATGTGTGTACGAGCGTTTGTACCTATTTATGTGAGTATCTCTGTGTTTTTGCCAATGTGTGAGTGAGTGAGTGAGTGTGTGTGTGTGTGTTCATCTATGCATTACTGCGTTTATGGAGGCTAGGGTGGGCAGAGCCCAGTAGTCGAAACTACAAATTAACTGCCAATAATAAGAGAGTTATCCCCGCCTAATGAGAGACTCGCATAAAGTCATTCAAGTAAACGATATTCAAATCTGAGTCAATGATTATCTCACCTGGCCTTGATTAGGAATCAGAAGCCAGAAACGACAACTTCACAGATCAACACTTGTAAGTTTTTACTTGGTGTCTCCAACAGCGGAAAGCCAGCCGTGAAAATCATAGATAAATGGATAGATACATATATCGGTAAATACATACATACGTGCATGACAATATCGGAAGACTTGAGAACAAATGATTCTTTATTTGCGACGTTTCGATATTCAACTTGTACAGTAGTAATAGATTGCAAAACTATACTGCTACCCAGTATTTTACAGCAGGGCACCAAGTATCCGTAATGTCAGTCCTGAGAAAGATATGTAAGCGATCAATACGTTAAAAATGAAGAATCATTTATTCTGAAGGCTTCCGATTTTGTCGATTCATTCTAATATCCTCGAATATACTGCAATCCATATAAATACTATGATCGCTTACATATATACAGTGTCGCCAATAAATTATTGCACCCCTTCTAATTTCTTCTAGGAGGATATTATTATTTCTTATGGAATATTACACAATCCATACGGATGTTATCGGGTATTATTTATTATCAAACTGCACTGCATTGAAACTCTGAATCCTAATACATGGATACGTTGCCGTCCAAAAATAAGTACACCTTTACGGGAAAGGTTCATTCAAAATCGATACTTGGTGTAACCACCTTGTTTTCTTTAACTACTAGATTGTAATGTTCGATCACGAATAATAAAATTCCACTGTGTTTGGTTCAGAATGAAATTAACTCTCTATAAGAAAGTGGTAGTGATGTACTCATTTATGGGCGATGCTACAGTATACAGAGAGAGAGAGGGGGGATGTGATCTGATCGCCTGTTTAAGGACGCAATGACAGGTAATCGATGTTTATTGTTGGATTCCACGCATATTAGAGTGTAGCAGTGACAAAAGTTGCTCAGTTCCACTGGCTATGACCACTGCCGACAGAATGCACCCTTAGTACACCGGGAAACGGCTAGAAGCCCTTTTCTTGCCTCAGGTGTGTGTGTGTATGTATATATATATATATATATATATATATATATATATATATATTATTGTGTCATCCACAGACAGCTGTTTCGATGTATTACATCTCTTCAGGGTGGTTATAGATGATCTATAATCCCATCCAGTACCACGAGGCAGGATTGAAACCTTCGCTTCAGACCCGAAGGCCGATATCCTATGGAGAGAGACAGAGTAACTCATACTTGAATTGCCTTCTTTTTTTATATTGTATAGCTTTACAATCTGTTTATTTTATACACTTCACAAAAGCATTTCAAAATGAAAAAAAATTGACATTTATTGCACCGTGTGTAAATTTCTGGCCTTGGCATTAGTTGTCTCTGTGTACTTGATGACGCACCATAATGGAGTTCCTATTTATTTTTGTGTTTATTTTGGTCATAACAAGAACCATATTTTCTCCCATGCATCCACCATCCGTGGTAGTAAAACTAGAAGGAATGGGGGGGTAAGAGGAAGTAATCTTTCTCTGATTCTATTGGTTCTCACTTTGTGTTATATTGCGATATGGAATATTCTGCAAGTACTATTTTGAAAAGAAATCATAAATTGGTATTTTGTGCGTTTTTGACCATCTTTATGACATTAGTAAAAAAATTGATCGGAATTTTTTTTTCAATGTATTACATCTTTTAATGACGTCACGTCTTTTAATGACATCATTCCTTTTAGTGCCATTGGCGTGGCACGAGCAAATTCTCATTGCAAGTCCAGCCTTGAAGAGAAAGTTTGTAAAACCTCTGATCAAACCAACCCGAAAGAAAAAAAGGTGAAATAAAAACCTCTTGGTAAATGTTGAGAATCGGGGTATAATCTTTGACACGAGGTCAAAGTTTACTTCCCTTACACTCTACTTAAAAAAAAAACAATTGAAACATTAAAAAAAAACATTGGTAAATTTTGGGGATTTTTTGCTTGTGCAAAACAGGAAAAAAACTCAATCTTTGGCCTTAAATAAACATGTTTGCCTTGAATAAACGTTTTTGCTTTAAATGAATATTTGGGCCCATAAATGAACATCATAACTGGATTGTTTACTTTTATCGACAAAAAAAATAGTAATAATCATTATAACAAGCTTGGCTGAGTGATCTAGAGTCTCTTGCTTCATTAAAATCTCAGAAGTAAACGAAACGGAATTTATTTCTTTATATAATGTTATTCCGAAACTACAAATTCCATGTCAACCCCTTTATTAGTTGTTCCTGAAGATGGGATTTACTGACTTTAGCAAAACAATTTGACAGGAGCTGGGCTCCAGATAGTGATTCCAGTTTTTTTAAAGAAGAAATTTCTAAAAAAAACTACGATCTCAGATTATACGAGCTAGGCTATGCTAAGGTCAAACCCCCTTGTTTCATTAAAAGCTATGAAGTAAACAAAACAGAATTCATTTCTCCATACAATATTATTTCAAAATAACGTATCCCATTCCAACCCCTGTATTAATAGATCCAGTAATAAAACAAATCAACCCAAGTTGAAAGAGATAAATCGTCATTAGTTTCTAACTCTTATTGGTGCTGTCATGACGTCTCTGGTCTTTGGCGAGATCATTGCGATTGCTGTGACAAATGAAAATAGAGTCGAAACCCAAATCTCTCTCTCTCTCTCTCTCTCTCTCTCTCTCTCTCTCTCTCTCTCTCTCTCTCTCTCTCTCTCTCTTAAATTCTGACACAACCACGACAATAAAGTCAACTCTAGGAGTTTGACAACAACAGCAAGTTTGGGATTATTTTTGATTTTAACTAGTTTTTACCTTCATCTTTATTTTTTATCACAAATTTGACTCGTATGATAAAGAGTAAGTAAGAGTTAAGACGAAGGTGAAAACTTTAAGATGACCGGACTTGGTAATCGAAGTCAAGAAGAGGAAGACCTGCCAAATATTGACGTGGCTGTACCTGCAGACCATAGAATAAAGAGGAGGGAGAGTGAAAAACTGAAAAAAATACCAGGATCTTGCGAGAGAACTGAAGAAGACGTGGAACATGAAAGTCAGGGTAGTGCCAGTCATAGTAGGCGCACTAGGAACTGTCCCAAAGACACTGAGGGCGAGACTGGAGGAGATCAGGATAAAAGGAAGGATCGAGACTGCACAGACCAAAGCATTGCTAGGGAACTGCGCAGATACTGAGGAAAGTGATAGAAATATAAAGACTGCAACACAAATTGTTAACAGTGGTCTAACAAAGGAAGGGAAATGAAAGTGGAAGTGTCAACCACAGCACTGGCATGATAGGCGAAAAAGAGAAGAGATGTTGGCTGAAGATCTGAGGAGACTTATTGTCACTCAGCCTTCAGCAACGACCACTGGGCAACCGGTGTGAAACGGTAAACTGCAGTATTACTGTGGCCTATGAGAACGAGGAGAGGAGGGCTGGAGACTTGAGGAGACTTGCTGTCACTCAAACTCCAGCAGTTACCACCAGGCAACTGGTGTGAGATTCCAAATAATAATAATAATAATAATAATAATAATAATAATAATAATAATAATAATAATAATAATAATAATAATAATAACAACAATAATAATAATTCATCATATATTAAATAAATTGAAATTGAAAAAATATATATAACCAGTTTCGGAGTTAAGACAAAAATCTCCTATGTAGATGTTGTCATGGATTCTTTGATTGGAGACAAAAGCCTCG
>OY735221.1:33957320-33987320 GCA_963457665.1 Thysanoteuthis rhombus
TCCCCTTAAATTCCAATGTCTGCCACAACACCGACAAAAAAGTTCCAACTAGGAGTTTGACAACAGCAAAGGTTTGGGGATTATTTAATATACTAGTTATCACCTTCATCTTTATTTTTTATCACAAATTTGAAGAGTAAGTAAGAGTTAAGACGAAGGTGAAAACTTTAAGATGACCGGACTTGGTAATCGAAGACAAGAAGAGGAAGACCTGCCAAATATTGACGTGGCTGTACCTGCAGACCATAGAATAAAGAGGAGGGAGAGTGAAAAACTGAAAAAAATACCAGGACTCTTGCGAGAGAACTGAAGAAGATGTGGAACATGAAAGTCAGGGTAGTGTCAGTCATAGCAGGCGCACTAGGAACTGTCCCAAAGACACTGAGGGCGAGACTGAAGGAGATCAGGATAAAAGGAAGGGATCGAGACTGTACAGACCACAGCACAGCTAGGGAACTGCGGCGTATACTGAGGAAAGTGATAGAAATATAAAGACTGCAACACTAATTGTTAACAGTGGTCTAACAAAGGAAGGGAAATGAAAAGGGAAATGTGAACACAGCACTGGCATGATAGGCGAAGGAGAGGAGAGATATTGGCTGAAGACCTGAGGAGACTGATTGTCACTCAGCCTTCATCAATGATCACAGGGCACCGGTGTTAAACGATAAAACTGCAGTATTACTGTGGCCTATGAGAACGAGGACTGAGGAAACTTGCTGTCACTCAACTTCCGGTGGTAACCACCTGGCAACTGGTGTGAGATTGCAAATAATAATAATAATGTCAACCACTTAATGTACATGGACGATATTAAATTGTTTGCAAAAAACAGGGGAGAGCTTGAGACTCTGTTCAACGAAGTAAGGGAATATAGTGAGGACATAGGAATGGAGTTTGGGATAGAAAAATGCGCAATCATGGTGATGCACAAAGGAAGGCTTTCAATGACTGAGGGAATTGAACTTCCGGACAACAACAAGATTAGGGCATTGACTGCACAAGACCGATACAAGTACCTAGGTGTCCTTGAATGTGACACGATAAAACGGGAAGAGATGAAGGAGAAAATTAAGAGAGAATACCTCAGAAGGATAAGGAAAATATTAGAAACCAAATTAAATAGCAGAAATCTAATAAAAGGAATGAACACCTGGGCTGTGTCAGTAGTTAGGTATACAGGACCATTCCTAGGATGGACAAAGGAAGAGCTCCAATCAATGGATAGGCGAACAAGGAAACTTATGACGATGCATAAAGCATTACACACTAGGGATGATACAGATAGACTATACGTTCAGAGAAAAGAAAGTGGTAGGGGGCTCATCAGCATAGAAGATTGTGTCCAGAGAGCTAAAGTGGTCCTAGATAGATATGTGCAAACAAATAGTGAAGAAATCATAAAGAGCGCGAGGGATAGTGCAACAAACAATAAAGTAGAAAACAATGGAACAGTACAGCAAACTAGAAAAGAAAAGTGGGAAGGGAAAAAATTGTACGGCGAGTTTAAAAGACAGATAAAAGATATAGCAGACGAGAAATCATGGACGTGGTTACGAAAGAGAAACCTTAAGAGAGAAACAGAATCGCTCATCATGGCAGCCCAAAACAAAAGCATAAGGACAAACTACATAAAAGCAAAAATCGACAGAACACAGACAAACAGCAAATGCCGCATGTGCGGTGAAAGAGATGAGACAGTAAACCACATAACTCGTGAATGTAGTCAAATCGCCCAGAAGTAGTATAAGCATAGACACGATAAAGTAGCATTGATGATACACTGGGAACTAAGTAAACAAATGGGATTCAACCATGGGGAAAAGTGGTATCAGCACAAGCCAGAGGTAGTTTTGGAGAATGACAACCACAAACTACTGTGGGACTTTGACATCCAAACTGACCACCTCATCCAGGCAAGAAGGCCGGACTTGGTAATAGTAGACAAAAAAAGGAAGGCCTGCCAAATAGTAGACGTTGCTGTGCCTGCAGACCATAGAGTAAAAAAGAAGGAGGGTGAAAAAAGGGAAAAATACCAGGACCTAGCAAGGGAGTTAAAGAAAATGTGGAACATGAAAACCAGGGTAATACTGGTCATAGTGGGAGCACTAGGAACTGTCCCCAAAACGCTGAGGGAGAGACTGGAGGAGATCGGGATTAGGGGGAGGATAGAGACCGTACAAACCACAGCACTACTGGGAACTGCACGGATACTGAGGAAGGTGCTAGAGATATAAGTACTGCAACGAATAGTAGCTCTGTCATGATATGCGAAAGAGGGAGGAGACGTTAGCTGAAGACCTGAGGAGACTTATTGTCACTCAGCCTTCAGCGATAACCACTGGGCAACCGGTGTGAAACTGTAAATCGTAGAATTACTGCGACCTATGAGTACTAGGAGAGGAGGGCTGGAGACTTGAGGAGACTTGCTGTCACTCAAACTCCAGCGGATACCACCAGGCAACTGGTGTGAGATTCCAAATAATAATAATAATAATAATAATAATTCATCTTTGAATGGAGACAAAAGCCTCGCCAGAATTCCCTATCAGACGTATAATCATTATCAAACATTATAAACTCCGTCAATGCTGAACCGTGTGACTTTTTCTGTTTGTATCTCTGTCTAAAAAAAAAACAGAATCTTCCACTATAACGAGATGAAAATGTCTCCAATCCTCGATAGACTCTTTCACCAAAACAAGTAACTTTTCATAAAACTTTGGATGAAATTGATAAGATATAAACATCAATTGGCACTATTCATAGCTTTGAAGTAGTGAACTATAACGTCTTAAAATAAGTGAGAGAATGGTAATGAACTGCTCGAACACGGGTAGATATTTTTATCAAATTCATTATAGCCTCCAATATATGTATATATATATATAGAGAGAGAGAGAGAGAGAGATAAAGAAACAACATGAAAGCGAAATAAAACGATACATGATACACTATTGCCTAATACTTATGAACTATTCACAAAAATATTTACAAGAAAACGGACTGGCACTTTAGATGAAAATCAACCATGCGAATAGCCGACCTTCAAAATTGGTTACTCAACAATATCATCTAAACTATTCTTTTTCTTCTGGAGAACAGACATAGGAAATGGAAGTAAGTACTTGAGATTAACTGATATCGTTTCTATATCAGAAGTAGAAAGAAATAGGGTCAAAAATGAACTGAACAAAAATAAACATTCAATGATAAAAATCCCAATGAAGACGATAAGAATGGAGAGAGAAAGGCTCTCGAAGAGGTCGAGGAATACGTTCGCCCAGGTCAGCTAATAAAGCTATAGAAAGACCATGAAACCGAAATAAAACAACGCATAACAATTGGCTAGAAATCATTTGCTATGTGAAGAGATATATTGAAGAGCACCTTGCCATTACGCTTAGGGCGTAAAGTATTCAATTGATGCATAATACCAGCGATGACTTACAGATTCAAAACATGAAAATTAACGAAACAAACTGAGAACCAACTTAGAACAGCACAGAGAACTAAGAGCAATGCTAGGGATGGAAAAGATCAGCTGGGATCCGGGGTGCTATGGTGAATGACAAAATACAAATAGATAAGCAACAAAAAAATGGAGATCGCTCGGATACTTAGCAAGAATAAATTACAATAAAGGGAACAAAAGGTTAACCAGTTGGTGCCTATGGCACAGTAAATTCAGAGGAAAAAGAATTGACACAAGATGGAAAGATCATATAGAAATGTTTGTCGGCAAGACATGACAAAGATTAGCGCAATCGTTTTCGAGGAAAAGATGGACAAGGCCTTTGTCCAGCAGTGGAATCGCAATGGCTGCTGCTGCTGCTGCTGATGATGATGATGATGATGATGATGACAATTTTTGCTTGCATGCAGCGTTGGGGTGACCAATTAAAAATTGGATAAAGGGGTAATTAATGGATAAGTTGCTTCTCTTGCCTTTTGTTAGACAGTGATCACTAAAATGACTGTCATAAGACAAAAGTTAATGCTGTTGGACACAAATTAAGGGATCAGTTTAGCATAATCCTACATTGAAAATTGAACCTCTCTAAAAACATTTTTCTCGGTGGTGGGCTGTTAAAAAAAACAAAATTTTTTTCAAGATGTAATAAAGAGTATATGTTGAAAAATTCAGCCATGCAATCTCAGATACTGCAGCCTGAACTCATGATACATAGCCAGCTAGCCAGACCTACTTCAAAACTGAAGAAACTTATGCAGACAGTTCTTGCGACAGTTGTGACTAATATCAATAGATTCTTGTTCTGCTTTTCCACTAATGCAGTCTATATTAAGTTAATGAAATGTAACACCTAGTAGATATTTGCTAAGCTTTGCGAAGTATGGCTCAAGGCCATTTGAAAGTAGATGGATACAACGAATGTGTTACACCAATCTTGTAAATCCAACCTCTTTTTCAGGTATATTTCATGAAATCATTACAAAGTATAAATGAACTGAAAATTATTGCGTTCCGCCAACACTTTCGACCTCAGCTGTTGACAGATCATTATATCACTGAGAGTTCAATTATCCATTTTCTTGTCTCTTAACTAACGTGTCATTTTGTTAAGGTACTTGGTAATGGATAAAGGCCCAAGATATCCATGCTAGCAGATAGGTAAGATATCAATAAATGTATGTTTTTCATGTAGAGGTGCGCTGAGAGTGAAATCTTTTGAAGGAAGCTTTTGACTGAGCAAACCCAACCTTTAAGAATAAGAAGGTCCCATTGGTCTCATATTACAACGAATGTATCCTCCCAAAAGTCGCCTATGTCACTGAAACATGACCTAAACAAAAGACTGGCTCTCTAACTAAGAACTATTCAGCGTACACTAGAGAGGGTCCTGCTCAACATCGCATGGATAGAGCAGGGGGCAGAACTTTAAAATAGAGAAAAAATTTAGTCAGAAAAACCATCGAGTTGGAAAACTCAAACTGCGATAAGCAGGCCACATCGCAAGAATATCAGACAACCGGCGGACTCGCAACGTGGATTCTTAGAGATAATATGCGAAATCGTAACCGACAAAAATTCAAATGACGTGACGATCTGGTCGAGTTCAGAAGATATACGTCTATGCCCAACGATGGACGTTAACGGGACGATGATGACAATGATGACAACCGCCCACTGACGACCAACCAACATCCAGATGATCAGCAGGCGACCTCGTTTGCATCATACCCTGAAGTGCCTGCATGATTATTAGAGATGGAGCAGACATTTTAATGGATACATTTAATGTACTTCAGTGGATATATAGAGCACAGCTGGTCTTCCTGTTTATTCTTCATAAATTTGAAGACGCAGTAACCTATTTTTCCCAAGGACAAATATTCAACGACCAACAATACAGAAATGTCCCGCTTAATGCCACCCTGTTTAGTGCTGGTTCACAATAGCAATCTTTTTCTAAATATTTCCGTGATATATTGAGTAGAGTTACATTCCCAAAATATTTACAGTAAAGCCTCGGTTTAACGGTTCCCAGTGTGAAGATTTTCGGATTTAACTGACATTTCGATTGTATATGAGCGAAGAAAAATTCGCTTTTGGCTTTGTTAACTTGGATATTTTATTTCTAGATTAATATATTTGTGTTGCTTTTAGATATAAGAAAACGTTTAAAGTTGTTTGATATCAGTTAAGATATTTTTAATGAGATTCTCGTAATGGTATTTTTTCGAAAAACTTTGATATTTTTTGTTTTTTCGATAAAATCTTTACATTTTTAGATATTTGATCGGTTCTGAACCCTTAGAAATCACCCAAAATAGAAAAAAAATGCCAAATCCTCAGTGTGACACTCGATTGTTTTGTTATCATTTGTTTCATGACTTTCAACCACTGACAAGTGAAATAATGTGAAAAAGACAAAACAAAGTCTTTCATCGACTAACAGATGAATATACTTTGAGATAAACTAATACATTTAGATGAGAGTATTTTATCTTTCAAATTTTTCTACGTAACATTTCTGACAGTGACTACCACGGCAAAAATATGTGTCCGTTTATTTCAGTGACTTATTTATTTCATAGCTAATTGTTTTCTCATTACCCAATTTTGTAAACTGTTTAGAAAACACTTTATTTCGGAATGAATATCAGTCTTATATCAATTTTAAATTTTCCATATAATTTACTATTTCAATACGTACCAAATGCACAGGAATATATTACGTGGAACAATTCATTTCTCAGATTTAATTTCTTACACCTAAATTTATTAGTTTGTCTCGAACTATATTTATTAGTAAATATTTTTTGAGACAAAATAATGAATTTAGGTGTGACAAATAAGAATAATTCTTTTCAGGTTGGTAATATTTTTTTCGGTGTGATGTTAAAATTTTTTGGTCAAGATTTCGTTTCTTTGAACCACACAGTTCTCGTGGGGGAATTTTTTTTTCTCTTTCAGTTTAAGGTGATTTTTAATACGGTTAACCCTAGAACACTCTCAGTCCCCGGAGATTTGCTGTTTTTAGTTATTTTGGGGGGGTTTTGGGGGGGGTTAAATCTTTCAAAAGTTTTACGCAGTCGGTGTATTTACAAGGTAACTATTACAAGGCTAAAATGAACTCATATTTTGGCCGCTTTCTCTGCGCTTCAGCTTTCATGATTTTTTTTCTCAAATAACCGTACTTCGACAAATTCGATTTTTAGTATTTCTGAAAAACGAAAAAATTCCCGATGAAATGAATATTGATAATTCAAAATATTAAAATTAAAATAAAACAAAACACGTATTTTGATATAATAATGCAGCGAATGAAAGCTTCACATGTAATGAATTTTTGAATAATTTCTAAATAATTTCCTGGAACATCTAGAAGTGTTTGGATATTTTTTGCCTCAATTTTTGATAGTTTTTAGGATGATATTCTTAAACAATTAGATATTTTTGGATTTCTTTCGCCTTCATTTTGACTTAATCATCCTGCTTATAAAACGATTTCGGAATGTTTACTTTTATCTATTGAATAATTTCGCAATTATTACAACTACAACTCAAAATCTCATCAACTGATACAGAAGTTAGAAGAAAACACGTAGACTTGAATGTGGCAAAGAAATAAGATTTAATTGTCGCTAACTATGAACATTTTTAAAAACAGTTTAAAAACTAAAGCTTGACAATTTCTTTTGGCGAATTTTACCGCCTCGTTCTGTATTGTTCTGTCTTATGATTCTATAAATTCATATTCTATATTGTATTAAGATGCCTCTGCATTAAGATATTTGAAAGAAGAGAAAAATATGTAAGAAATATCCTTCCTCAAGTAATATTTGATTTAACGTAAATTCGCAATTAACGGACAATCGTCCACTTTATTTGTCCGTTAAACCGAGGGCGTACTGTAACGATAAAAGACGATAGCAAGGGCAGTCATTGGAATTAGTGTATACTGTGCACTTGGGTTAATGTACTATGCGTATGAGAATAAACACATACACATATACATAAATTATGTAGCGATATAATCGACACTTGGTGATACTTCACAATCTCTAGAAAGTAGCTACTTTATGGAGCTTGTAAAGAGATGAGACACTATTCCTTCTCATGCTGCGGAGGATAAACAATGAAATCAATGCTGGCACGATCTCTATTCTATGTTATAATTATCCCGTACAACATAGTTTCGTTTGGCGCTGCATTTTTAGTGACGCGTCCGGAGCGCTAACCGAGGTATATATATATATATATATATATATATATATATATATATATATATATATATATATATAGGAATACTTGAATTCTGCCAAAACGGTCCATTTAATTTCGATAAGAAGAGAAGAAGAGTTCCACTTCTTGGAAGTTATTATTTTAGAAAGATGCGATATTTTAGTTAAATATATTGTGTTGGTACTTTCAAAAGAGTCATTGTGTTGGTAACCTCAACCAGTTTCGTGTTGTTGTCATCAGGGATGTTGACTGAAATATTCTATTCATATACACACACACACACACACACACACACACACACATATATATATATATATATATATATATATATATATAGATAGATAGATAGATAGATAGATAGATAGATAGATAGATAGATAGATAGATAAAGGTTCATTCATCGGTATAAAAGGAAAATCGAAATCGTCACTCATTTGAATGATATTGTTCGTAGTGGAACATGGTTAACTTCGTTAAGAGTTAATAACTTTACATATGTGTGTGTATAAGTGTGTGTAGGTGTATTGCTTTAGCTACTTACTATGTTTTTTCAAAATTTGACCCTGAAAAAGCAAAATTATTTTCTTCCATCACATAGAAACAGAGTTATTTGTTTTCGAAATTTGTTTTTACTTTTGCTAAAAATAACACGTAGAAATGAATAGGAAAATCTTAAGTGCAAAATGTACTCTTAGATTTGAAAAATCAACTAAAATTCAGTTAATCAATGGAATTTAGTAATATTTTCGGTAATTATCGATTGATTACTGAATTTTTATTTCCGAAAACATCGTTTAGTAGAAAAATAGTGGAAATATTTTTTTATTTAATGAATACCGCTTGATCAATTTTATGACACCTCAATACATATTGAGAGTTGGTAAGAATGTTCAAAATATCGGATAGATTGTTTGAGCTGGTCCACGACTCAGCGTAGGAATTATTGCAGGTTTGGTCACCATGGATAAGGAGATGATTCTCGTCATGCTAAACGAGTAAGAACTATATTTTTATTATTAATTTCGACTAGTTTTTTATTTTTTAATTTTTTTTTATTTTTTATGCTTCTTATCACAACTTTGTCTCGGACCTTAATTCTACGACAAAGAATAAACAGTGTGATCAGAAAAAAATAGAAGTTATGCATGCTAGGATGACGGTGTCCAGTATAAACATGGCTGCTTTTAACCATTCAGCCAGGGGAAGATAACTGAAAATGATAATAAAAATATTGTGTTACGATATTCAATCTAATCAATACTAACATTTGTGTCTTTCGTTCATTTGTTTATTCTCACCTTTTCTCGACTAAAACTATGCAGCCTACAGACCCAATACTCTGAGCGTAGATTGGGGAGATATCAGCACATAGGCTAGGCGAGGTTAACCTAGGACGTCATTCGAGATCACCAGGGGTCTTTTCTGATCATCCATAGCTAATTTTCAGAGCTGTTCAGGCCACAATCTCGCACCAGGAATACTAGAATTTAGCATATGGCTACATCGTATCACAGCTAAGACAGCAATCGATGAGATGTTGACTGCTGAGGCTTTGAAGGTCATCAGCGGTCATTTCAAAACAATTTTCCAAGTTTTTGGTCTCAATTTAGAACCTATGTAACTGAAATTTGGTGTAGGGGTATATGTTCCGATGACGATGGTCATTTGCGATGAGAATGACAACTTTGGTCATTTGAGGGCACTAAAAGTCATTCCTGGTCATTTCTGGTCAATTTTCAGAGTTGTCGGCCACAATTTTGCACCAAGGATGCTGACATTGAGCATATGAGTACATCCTCTCATATCAAATGTGATGCACTAAGTTAAGTTGACTTTGGGGGCGTCGTTCAATGTTACCAAAGGTCATTTCTGATCATTTCTAGCGTATTTTCTAAGTTGTTTGCCACAATAGTGCACGTAGGGTACAAGAATTTTGCATAGGGGTAAATCTCAACATAACGAACTTTATATACAATATGAAGTTGATGCTGGGGTCACTTCAGGTCACTGGAAGTCATTTTTAGAAATTCTAACGAGGCAAAAGATCGCTGGCCTTTACTTGAGTTCTCCATGCTTTTATCATGGACAGTTCTCTGTAATAGTCGTTCTAGGCTTAAATCTTGTCATCCAATGGGTGAAACACTTATGCAGTGTATTTATGAATCCTGTTGAACTTATCGACATCATTTGTTCTTTTTCTGTGAATCATAATATTTCTCCACAAACTTTTTCGTGGGAGTAAACAATCGTATATTCATCAGCTGTATTGTTGTATAAGAAGGAATATATTAAAAAACATATTTTACCATATGGTTACAATGCGCTGCGTATCCCTGTAAGTATATATATATATATGTATATATATATTATTGTGTCATCCACAGACAGCTGTTTCGATGTATTACATCTCTTCAGTGTGGCTATAGACTTTATCCCATCCAGTACCGTGATGCAGAATTGAAACCCTAACGTCGGACCCGGAGGCCGATATCCAACCTCTTGACTACGGATCTCGGTGGTCAATAAGGTTGAATTTAAGCTATATATTCATTTTTACGCAGAAACTCCTCATCCACTAGAATGCTCCATTCCTATGGAAGTATGAGTTACCTCACTTATATATATATATATATATATATATACACACACACATATATATATATACACACACACATATATATATATATATATATATATATATATATATATATATATATATATATATATATATATATATATAAGAGTGAGTTGATAAAAAAAAAGAAAGAACCGGATGAACAAAGTATTGAG
This sequence comes from Thysanoteuthis rhombus, assembly GCA_963457665.1. Classification (NCBI taxonomy): domain Eukaryota; kingdom Metazoa; phylum Mollusca; class Cephalopoda; order Oegopsida; family Thysanoteuthidae; genus Thysanoteuthis; species Thysanoteuthis major. The sequence continues at coordinate 33,967,822 of OY735221.1, forward strand.
ATGAACAGAGAAAAAACAAGAAATAAATGCACTCACTCAAAAACTCGCCAGATTGAGAGATATATCTCTGCAAATGTCCCTGCTTTACCAAGCTTTTCCTGAAAATTGCCATTATTTTCTAAAGTGTTTCTATCATCAAAAATCTATGAGACTGATTGCCGAAAGCGACTGTTTTGAATAACGTGACACCTCCTATCGTTAAAATCCAGGGAAGGTGAAGTAATTAAAAATGAAGACAAAATGAAAAGCGTATTAGATTTTGCTAATAAATTAACTCGAACAGGATTTTCTTGATGATATTTTATGATATGATTCATTTTAAAAGACCACAAATGCACCGGCCACACCCTTCTGCAGCAGACCAATATTATGCAAACGGAACCCTTGTCTTCTACGTTGTGAGTGTCACATAGAATATTATCCAGTCAGAGAACAATACGTGCAGCCATTAACAAACACTTACTGCATTACACTAGTGCTTTTTCCCATAGAAATTAGTCAGTCAATTGATGACTACACCCAAATCTTATTTTATGTTGATTTTTCTAAAAGGCTTAAGATTTTGAAAAGGCTGCTAAATATTTTTTTCAGCCTAGGACACGAGATTCTGAATGTATGATAAAAGTATATATTATCACCCAGAATTTGCCTCGATTATACGTTCCTTCAGGACAAAACGAGCTTAGCTGCTGCTGGGTCAAACTCCTCTTCAATTTCTATCCTGATGATTAGCTTAACTATTGTATCGTAGAAGAAACGGGTTACAGTCGATTACTGGGCACAGTTGATCACGGGGTGCATTCGATCACGGGGCACAGTGAATCGTAATTATTTTTTTTACAAATGCGGATACACAAGGGTACGACCACTATTCCGTTTTTACAATTCAGCACATCCGCCATTTTATTTTGTAAAAGACTTGCCTGCTTGGTTATTGCCGTACTGTGTGCAAGCTAAGGGTCTTAATCTTAAGTCGAAAGTGATACCAAGAGGTATTGAACTATTCAGATTTTTTCTAATCGTGTAATATGAAGAGAAATAAGCATTGCGTTAGAATCATTTACTGTGATTGCTCTTTAAAGAGATGCAAGGTCATCTCTTTCAATGTTATGTGCGAATCAAAGCACAATGGATCACTTCTGGAATTCTAGCGCTTTAATTCTTTTAATTTAGATTGGTCCGGTCTATTCACTTCATGTAGTTCACTAAGAAACTAAAAGAGCATTTTGATTTTACTTTTGTGTCATTATTTGTTCTTTTCTTAAATCGCTTTTGATGATATAAGAACGTGATTTTTGGCTAATTGTTTCTTTCGATTTGCCTCACCCTTGCCAATGAATGATTGGGGGATTTTTATGATCATTTTTGTAACAAAGTGAATACTTTAAAAATGTGTTGTTGGTTCCGCTCCGGGACTACCTTGAATCATTCAATCTTTTGTTGATTAGCTGTTTCCTGGGGGGATGTCTTTCGGTGTAATAGGACTGAGGCACAGTGGAGCAGAAAAAAATAAAATAAACTCATGTCTGCCAACTGCTAACATAAAGAGATATCACGTTCTTATTTTCATATAGGCTATTTCACTGCCAAAAGATGAGATCCGTCTTTTTTACCCGGATATGTTGATAAAATTGACTCGTACCTACAGTTATTTTTTCTGGTGCCCCGAATTCCCCGATACATAATAAATGAATTCGTAAATATATAAGAATTGTAAGTTTAGCCCCGCTGGTAAGAGAACAGCGTACTAACCAGTTGGTCGTGGTTTCAAATTGCACTAGGGAAATGTTGATTATATACATATATATATATATATGTATATATGTATCAGTTTGGTTGAACGTGACTGACAAACAAGAGTTTAAGAGTTTACCTCCCTGAATCAGGCGAAGATCAGTTTTCTGTTGATATTGTTGTTACGGAGGTAAACAAATTCAATCCCGTCTTTGACTGGAATTTGCAAAAAAGATATATAGTTCCCCAAGAATTTGTATGTTATAACATGGGTTGAGTTAAAAAGAATTTATAGTTTCGATTTTTGAGAACAATAAGCATGTATGGTAATAGTGCTGAACTTTAAAGTGGCTGGGGGTTGAGCCGAGAATGCTACATTTCCCATTTCCCTTATATAGAATGAAAAGGTAAACTAGTAAAAACTAAAAATAAAAAGGTCTCTTAAGCCGGAAAGGAAGCAGAATGCTTCCGTTGGCTCATTTCTTTTACATAACTAAAACTATGCAAGGGCGTATTGTTTGACAGTCGAAATTCTTTCTAAAATTCACTGCATTTATTTCGACAGGGGTTCAATCCTGTTTTTAATATCCACGCAAAAATATTACATTTCAAAACTATATACATTAGATATTGCTCTATGATAAAATTGATAAATGATTTGACACTATCTATTTTTATGTTGAGTAGATAGAGTATCATCGATCATTTTAATTGATTTTTGATAATGCTATTTACTGTCATCTTGACGCAGATATCATCTACGGAAGGATAACTGCTCCTAAAATTATATATCATATCAGAAACGAATTTTGATCTGAGAATCATCACTTGACGAGGTTTTACAACTGTAGGCTCCATAAAACATGATACAACCACTCAGGCGGATATTTTCAGATTACTTCTATGCCATTTTTCGTGATTAAAATGTAGTTTAAATATTTACCCAATTATCAATGCTTTGATAAAATCATTTCTAGATCTGTTTTTATAATCAAACCTCAACATCTTCTCTTTTGTGAGAATCTTGTACCTCTCGGTTCGCAGTCCTCACCAATACGAACGGATCCAAATATTCTTCCACTGTTTTGTTCTATAATGAATAAAAGTTATTGTCAATATTTTGCCTGTGTACTTTTGATACACAATATCTACTGCCCCTTACTTTGGCCACGAATTCAGGTGTCCCCGTCTGGGGTTCTCATATAACAAGTTTTTTTGTCTCGGATAGCAATGTGTGGAATAGACTTAGAGCCGACAAACACCTAAACCAGTGTCATTTCACCATTCTCGCTTACGGCACCTGGTATTCCCAGTGGTCACCCATCTAGGTACTGACCAGGTTCGACCTTGTTTAACTTTTGGGGCTGCGAAAAATCTTTCTCAGAAAACTCTATCCCATTTTAGAGCAGTTGACTTTTAATGCAATAAAATGAAATTTGAAATATTTTCTCCACTTCAAAGTATATATAATCTATTTGAATGGAATTAAGTTTTGTTTATTTTCATAATCATGCTTTAGATATGAAGAAAAATTTGTAATTTAACAATGTATCGAAAAAATAGAAAAATGTTTTTTAAGAGTATCTTTTTTTAAATGATAATTATCTTGAAATTTCTCAAAATCTAACTAACTTTATTGCCCGAGTTCTCACAAGATCCACTAACAAATTACATGATGAGAAAGCACTGAAAAATATAAGGCATATTCTTGTTTGTTAATTGCTGCGGATATGCCCCCTAAGGATTATATATAGATATGAGAATTTCTCGTGCTTATGATATGTTTAGCATTTTTTAGATATCAAATGAATAAAAGAATCTTTTATAATTCTTTAGCTCTAAATTTTGTTTTAAATAACAAAATAATTACCAATAAGTATAAAATTGTTTGATTTATAAAGAAATGAAAAAAATTATGAATTTCGATAGAAAAATTATTTTGGACCATTTTACCTTAATTTCAAAACACTGTGCGGCGTATCCAACATTATTTGGCCATAAGCCATTCAATACTTGAAGCAAAAAGAAAAGAAGGAAGAGTTTAGAATACATAAAATTGAATCAAGTCAGAAACAGACCACGTGGTCCACAGACGAACGTAATTTAAGAATAATGAGTTTTTGATCATTGCAACGTATTGTTTCGACTAGATTTGATTCGAAACGGAACTTGCCTGAGAAGAACGAAACGAAAAGACTGGAACGCCAATCACGATGTGTTTAGTCCCATTATGCCCCACTAATTATACGTCAAAAAATGCTAAATATTTACAACGATTCTTGACTTAATTACGTATGCACCAATGCAGACATCGTCAAATATGCCCCTGCACCTTTCGTAGAACAACATTCCTATCCTTGCAAATCATTTGTATCGTACTTATTTACTAAGCTCAGATAAGTCGGGCATAAGGCCACTACAGTTGGGCATCAAGCAAAAAGAGAAACAGTTGCGTTAGCAAATGGTATACGATAGCCATCGATATATATATATATATACATATACATATATATATATATATATATATATATATATATATATATATATATATATATATATATATACATATATATATATATATGACCGGCAAACTGAGAAGCATGCAAAGTGCACATGAGGGAATCATGTATAACCTTACAGTGAAAGATCACAAGACAGCACAGTATATCTGGAAGAAAACGGGAGTCCGAGACATCATAGAATCTATCAAAAAAACTAGAATAGCTATGGGCAGGCCATGTTGCAAGAATGGCAGAGAACTGATGGACACGACTCACAACGTGGATCCCCAGAGATCACATACGAAACTGGAGCCGACAGAATAAAAGATGAAGAGATGAACTAGATTAATTGAGAAAATACTGGCACTGCAACGCCCATGATAGAGAAATGTGGTGGATCCACGGAAAGGTCTATGTCCAATGACGGACGTTAAAGAACTGATGATGATGATGATGATATATATATATATATATATATATATATATATATCATCATCATCATCAGTTCTTTAACGTCCGTCATTGGACATATGCGTGTACATGTTTGTTCATACGTATTTGCTTGAAATATCTAGTATATATACTAGAAAAGGATCATTAAAGATAAATCAATTGACGGGTGCAAATTATATAAACTGAAATATATTGACGCATTCAAAGAGTTTGCAATCTGGAAGTGCCAATAACTATGTGTTATCATATTGCATAAGGATATAAGTGCTGCTTTGATACATCTGCATGTCGAAGAGTCATGAATTATTTTGATTAAATGGGCTCTGTAAAAGTTGAAATTGTGGTTGTGTGTTTCTCTGTTCGTCCAGGGCGTTTGTCTTTTCATCTAATTCTAGGGCTCTTCTGTGCTCGTATCTGATTACATGAAGAAAAAAACGCTCATCACATTGAAACATATTGACCGATTGTAGTTATCTATTTAATAGGAGTAATTACTAAATTATATGCACATATGTATATGTGTATGTGTGTGTGTGTGTGTTCAAGAAAATGGACACATTTCGTCCGACAGAATGAATCATAAATTGAGTTGTACTTTATAGAAAGTTATTTGAAATGATATCTTGTCGTTACTAGGTTGATATATCATTCAATTTGGACAACATAAATAGAATAAACAATTAAAGAAAATGGGGCTGCTGCAAGAATCGAACCTGCCACCAATTTGGTAGCCGCTGGCTGTTTTGCACACTGGTTAGCGCATCGCTTTGTTGAAGTGAAAACAATAAGATCGAAAAATGTATCAACCTAAGCATTCTGGTAAAAACAACTAGAATGAATAAAACAGCTTCGTATAGGAAATCAAAGAAATAGTACATCTCAAAACTTCAGAAAACGCTAAGGAAGCTGGAAATTGTATCAGCCAAAATGCTGTGTTGAAAACAACAAAGATGAAGATGATAGCTTGAAAATGTGTGGAATAATGAAAACATCTAATTTTAGAAATTCAAAAACACTAGAGAGCCAGGAGTAATGGCGGATGAAATGTTGCATTGAAAATGATACAAAATAGAATTCGTACCAAGCATAAATGAATCGGTGTAGCCCGTACGTGTACCAAAACTAATTATCTAATGAAAATTATCTGAAATTATCTTTTAAAATAGATCATTTATATAATTTTATCTAAAAAAAAAATTGATCTTTTATCTAAAATTATCTTTTTTTTAAAAAGTATCAGCACAGGATTAGGACATTGTTGGTCCAAAATGACCATAGAGACTCAAAAAGTTTATTTTGGGAAAAGAAAAAACGTTTTTAGATGGCGCCCAATGGTATAATCATGCAAAGATTGTAGCCAAAAAAATGTGACCTGGAGCAACTAGAGACGTACACGTGTACAGAGAATGGCAAAGAGGGAAGAATCTGTTGCCCACTTAGTAGGTTTGTAGATCCATATGTCGGATCTACAGTGATTCAGTAATGGGAATATTTCGTCAGAAAACTTTAGAAAAATTGGAAATTCTTTTTTTTTAATTTGATTTGCATTTTCTCTCTTATTTATTTATTTATCCACAATTGTCTATCTTTACGATTATCTATTTGATTATTTATTTAACCAAATTAATATTCCAGTGGTGTTAGGATTATATTCATGAGCTTCCGAGCTCCAATCCTCGATTACATCCAACGAAAAATACTGCGAATTTTGACACTCCTTTATTCTTTTATTTTTTCTCCCTAACTGATTGCTACTTATCCAAAGGATCCGGATCCGTTAATATTCACTCTGCATCCTGCTTATCTGTAAAATGCAGCCAGTAGGTGACATCTTAATCCTTGAACGTGACACGAGATGACTCAAGAAAATCAGGATGTCAAACAGAAGTGCTTATATATGTAATTGACATGCCTGATGACAAACATACCTTGACTCATAGAAATATTCTGCGAGCATTATTTTCAAAGTAAAACGTAAATGACCATTCTTGTAATTCTTTTGGCCATGTTTGGCTTCTTTAAAAACAAAAATGCGCTCAACAGACATCTTATTATGACATCATAGCATCTGGACATGATCGGGAGAGATGTATCATTCTTAATAAAACACGTAAATGACCATTTTTGGCTTTTTTTTTTTCAATACAAAAATGCATACCACGGACATTTTATCATGACATCATAGCAGCTGGCAAATAAAAAATTGATCAGAGATGATCTTTTAATGACGTCATACCTTTTATTGACATCACACTCCTTATTATTTCCTATTGTCGTTTAACGTATATGGAACCGACTGAGAGACCACTCGACTGGCTGACAAGTGTGTGAACACAAAAAAAAAAAGAAGAAAAAAACAAATTCAAAACTATAATCAATTTTGACACCTCAGCCTTTCAGTTGGTTTGTACTTAGCAGGAAAGTCTCAGTTGTTTGATTCAGAAGTTTTGACCACGAAATGCCTCGCCGGCGGTTAGTGACCACTGCCGGTAGTTACTCACCACAACGGAACGTGAGCATCCCACACTGCATAGCTGGAGTAGCGTACGTTTCAACATGTGCTCTCCCAACGGGACATCGCCGCCCGACCACGAGTGACACAAATTAGACTTGGGACTGTCAAACGAGACCGAAAACTGACGAACAGTTAGAGAGAAGGGATTTCAATTTGAGAAATAAATAAAGGTGATGCATGTGAACATATATATATATATATATATATATATATATATATATATATATATATATATATATATATATTCTCTTGAACTTCCATTGAAACCGACCAGAGAAATTTTCTCTGTGAGCTGAGAAAACAACTATTAACACAAACCTTTTTAGAAAATTGTATATGAAATAATCTCCAGCTAGTGTGGCTTTTCCCTACTTGGTCTGGTCTTAACTGGTTGGCTGATAATTTATAGCAGTGAAATACGTAATTACTTTCCGAAAACGAAAATATGCAAATGTACACGTGCAGAGAAACAAAACAATATATATATATATATATATATATATATATATATATATATATATATATATATATATAGTTTTAGTTCTGTGCAGGTCGTTTCTTTTTTCTAAGGAAAAAATGCTCTCTTTTCTTCTTTTTATAGCCCTCCTCGTCTTCATCATAAAGGCTGGCACAGGGACAATCTTACAGCTGATCTTTTCTCTCTGTGGTCTCAGAACCCAACTGCTTGCCAGTTGATGTTTCTTTTATTTTCCAAACATTTTGAGGCACCGAAATCCTGTTGTTCAGACGGCCTTGCCAACTAGCGATGAAAAATGTTAAATATCCTATAGAAGTGCACGTGATTGGAAGCTAATATCTATTCATCACCCGTTCCCATTGATGCCCACATTCGAAAGTGTGACAAAATATACCTGTCTACATTTTTTTTCAAATCCTTAATAAAAACGCAACTACTCATAGTTTATCACCCACATGCCGAACAGTTTCGGAAATAATCATAACGATTTGGCCTCTATCAAAATCACTTTCATCGTTGTTACCAGACACCAGCGACCATTCCTACCAGATGTCACTGATCATAATGGTTCAACAGTATATATATATATATATATATATATGTCATCCACAGACAGCTGTTTCGATGCATTACATCTCTTCACTGTGGCTATATCCCATCCAGTACCGCGAGGCAGAATTGAAACCCTACCTCTGGACTACGGAACTGGATAGTCTGTAAGTTTGAATTTAAGCGATATATTCATTTACGCAGAAACTCCTCATCCACCAGAGTGCCCTATTTCTATGAAAAAGCATTGCATAAGCTTACAATGGAAGAGTTACCTCATTTAAAGAGTGCTCAACCCTTACACATATATATATATGTGTGTGTGTGTGTGTGTGCGCATGTATGTGTGTGTGTGTGTGTAAATAGTAAACCTAAAGGTGGAGGATAAATTAAAAACACTACCAATCATTACTGGATGTTCGATTTATGATTTAGTCTCTAAAACACGTTGCACTAAACCTCTAAGAAGAAATATTTCGTATATCTCCAAACTAATATGGAGTCAAATATTCAGATTTCACATGAAAAGTAAATTTCACAGTAAATTAATCCTCTTCAGAGCAATAAACAACTCTATACAAAAAACAGATTGTGTAAACGCTCGTAAAAATGCTAAATTCATTTTTATATACAATTCTCTGCACTCTTTATACCAAAATTCAACATAAAAGCCTGATTACAGAATTTGATAAAACGATAGATTTGACATTTGCAGGAAGAAGGTGTCACCACTTCAGTAGCTTTCTAGTGCTAGTGGACAAGCGACAAACCTGTTTTCAGTAAATGCACCTTAAAAAAGATAATTGGTCATCTAATTAGAGAAAGTTACTTCAAAATATGTAACAAATTACTCCAACAAACAATCGGTATACCTACGGGTATCGACCCAGTGCCTTTTGGGGCTAACTTGTACAAATATATAGGTTCATGCTGTCATCAATTCTAAACGATATTAACACGGCTCGAAAAGTTTTCGGTTGTAAATGCTACATAAGTTATATGCATTGTTTGGATGATACATATGAAATCGATAACTCCTAGATACTTATATACCCAACAGACCTTGATCTAGACATTAAAATTGTAAATGGAATATTTACATATAAACTATTTGATAAACAGGATACTTTCCTATTTCAGATAACGCAGATGTCACATAAGAGTAAAAGAATGTTTCATAAGAGATATATTTTACGGAGCCATTCTATCTGAATTTATACGAAGAGCAAGTGCAACCCTAGATATCAACGGCTTGATTGAAGAAGACACCATACATTAACAAGAATCAGAAAGTAACTGATTTGCACGATGTGACATCCCAGGATGATTTGGAGGATTGTTTACATTAAAATTATGAAATTTCTGAAAAAAAATTCTTTTTCAGCTAAATTGTAAAGTTTATGACTCTCTCACACACTCTCTCTCTCTCTATATATATATATATATATATATATGTGTGTGTGTGTGTGTGTGTGTGTGTGTGTATATATATATGTGTGTGTGTGTGTGTGTATATATGTGTGTGTGTGTGTGCGCGCGCACATGACCGAAATAGGAGCACGATTTCTAGCCAAATTCTTGATGTTTTTTATAAGCAGAATCAAGCCGTCGTCAATCCTATCTTTTCAAATAACCGAATTTTGCGAGGTACTTTTGCGGAAATCATAGTCATTCAAACCTTTCGAATATTCAATTAAAACGAATTTCTCAGAAAATCAGTGTTTCTGGGAGCTTTTGAGTACAATATTTTTTCCCAAAAATTAGAAACTTCTCGAAGAAATGAAGATGTGATTCGGTATTTAAAGGATTTATTTCAATTTTTAGGTCGTAGTTGTTACTGCAATACTAAACTGGACCGTTGCCTTCCGTCTGGCATACAGGAGTATATCTTCGAAAAGTTTGGTTACTTGCGTTTGTTTCTTTCACTTACTTCTTTTTTTTTTAAATCGTATCGGTCAATCCTTCGTTCTGCGATTGCAGTAATATCAACCATATATTAATAAATATATATATATATATATATATATATATATATATATGTGTGTGTGTGTGTGTGTGTATTAATAATATATTGGTATTAACTTTATTTTTGTTCTTGGTTGCATTCGTAGTTGATTTCGACAATGGTTGAAATGTTTCACAAAACGAAGGATCAGTAAATATTATTCAAGATTGAAATGTTTTTCATAAATTTCATTTTACACTCATGCCAAGATTCGATCGCACAACTTGCCAGATAGTACACTCAATATACTCAATCCATTGGTTGTGTTGAGTAGGAAGATATATATCAAAGAATATGTTCTATTCCTGTATTATCCAATGTAAAGTTATTTCTCCCCCGAGCTTTGCTAGAATTCTTACTGCACGCCGACGGCAAAGATTTACATAAAAGTACTAGCAGAGAATCCCAGGGTTAACGGGGAAAAATGAACATCGAATTTCAAAATTTCACAACATTAGCGAGGAACTAGTGTTTATATATAGATATTTGCTGCACTATCCAATGTAAAGTTATTTCTCCCCCGAGCTTTGCCAGAATTCTTACTGCACGCCGACGGCAAAGATTTACATAAAAGTACTAGCAGAGAATCCCAGGGTTAACGGGGAAAAATGAACATCGAATTTCAAAATTTCACAACATTAGCGAGGAACTAGTGTTTATATATAGATATTTGCTGCACTAACTAACTTGCACGGCTTAGTCAGAGTCTAGAAGCACATTAATGTTGAAACAGTGGTTCTTAACCTTTTTATCACCATACCATCTGGTACATCTTCAGCCAGATAATTGAAATGGGTTATGCTAATGTCAGAAAGAAATTGATATGCTATGTTCATAACGATATTATGCAAACGCTATGTAAGAGCAATCCAAAAATGATTGAGGAATTATTTCGCTTCAGGTTCACCTCCCTTCTTTAAAATTACTCATCTGCAACTCTCTGGAGACATGCCTCCCTAGTTAAGAACCAGTAGTTTACAGGATTGAGAACGAGGCTTCATTTATTCCCCATGAGGATGTTCAGGCGAGTAATTTATAATTTTGTAATATTCTCTTTTTGAGAAAATCAAGAAAACGTATTTCCATAATAGGCTACGTACGTCATTATCTTTGCTCTGTAACATTTTCCAAGGGATATAACTATTAAATCTTAATTATAGAATAGTCTCCCTTACTTATTTACCTTTTTTTATCTTATTTTGCGAATGTGTAAAAAAAATCCTTATTCATGCTGGTTGAAATTTAACAAGAGAAAGTAAATCAACATAATGTTATGCATGTATAGTACAATTGCTTAATTATCTGAGTACAACCGTCATTTTTTGATACAATGGGTAAACTAGTTTGAAATGAAATGAGATCGAGGCTGGCAAAAGACGAAAACATTCCCATCAAATGTAGGGCGTCATTTTCACTTGACACAGGTTTCCCTCTTCGTACTGTACGTACTGCAATAAAATAAATGAAAGACCAAATCAAAATAATGGAACAAAATAGAAAAGGAAAGAAAAACAAAGTAATTTCTACTGTTAAATCGAGAGATTTGTAATGAAAAAGCTCTGTTTTTTCTCCAGTCAATTTGAAGATACCCAGAGATACTACGCATGATTACAAGTTCGCAGAAGACAAGATCTATGTATTTTAGTTAGTTCGTATCTATCCACAATGAGTGCCCACTGCCAATATCTCGGTAAGGGGTAAAGGGATATATGTCCAAGAGAGAGGGAAAACCTCATAGCGACAACGGTATCACCAGTTAATGATAATACCATCTTCTTGTATGGGTACATGAAGTTGTACTTCACCATTATCCTTTATTGACTATAAAGTTCAAACTTTCAATCTAGGAGCAGGGGACAATTACCTCGTTACCCCTAACTTTGGCAGATACCCATGCCATCTATCTATCTGTCTATCTATCCGTCTATCGATATAAAATATATATTATCCGATTCAGACACCCATCAGCAAACTGAGTTCAAATTTAGTCTTTGGTCTTGTTTTTATTCATGCTTATTTCATTTTGTTTTTACATGGTCATTTGAACAGTTCGCAGTGTGTAACTGTTCCTACTTCGTCTTGGTTTTTCTATTCTTTTAGAGACAGCTAGCTGCATTCAGTTATAATAAGGCTTACCATTTTTTCTATACTTTAAGGCGGCATTTACCGTTTGTTTGTAGCTTGTTCATTATTATTATAATTTGTGCTAGTCGAGTTTTCACACAATTAGTGACTTCAACGGGGGACGAAGTAACAGCAAGTATCCTCAAAACTCCAAGACATTCCTCTAGCTGAGTTCAGTGATGCTGTCGTCTGGATGGTCTCATTCCTTTACTAAATTCCAACTTACTCTTATCTCTTTTCCAAGCTCTTCGGCACCGTTCCTAGGACTCCAACCACAATTGGCACTGCTGTTACCTTCATGTCTTTATTTATTTTCTATCTCTTGGCAAAGTCAAGTTACTTATGTAGTTTTCCACACACTTTCTTCTTCAATTGTTGTCTATTATTACTATTATTAGAAATCGTCAATCAAAACAGCTACTAAGGCTGCCAATAAAGGTTTCTTCAGTTTTTAAGCTGAAAAGACTGATGGTGATGTCTACAAGATACATTTTGGGATTTTTTTTCAAATCCTCCATATTGAATTTTTTTTACTTAGGGTTCGATTTGTAATGTAATTTTACGATAAATTGGTACCTTAGTTTGTGCTCGGCGGTATTGACGTTTGTTTCTTGAAAATTTGGACTTACTTTTAGAGATCTCTGCGAAAGGCGAGGGTAGTAACTTATTCACTGATAATTTTTTTTTCTATTTTTTTCTAATTTTTGATTGATCACCTAAATACAACATGCTGCCAAAAGACGTTGGTTGCGTGATGATTTCCATTCAGTGACCAACCAGATTTATTATTATTATTATTATTATTATTATTATTATTATTTGTATGTTCGCAATAGTTGGCGTTCGTGACAGCAAGTTCCCTTAAGTTTCCAGCTCTCCTCTCAACGTTCTTACAGTCCACAGCAATGCTGTGGTTTGCAGTGTCACTCCAACTGCCTGGAGGTTGTCCCTGAAAGCTGAGTGACAGTGAGTCTCCTCAGATCTCAAGCCTTCCTCTAAATGTCTTCACATATCTCAGCAACGCTGTGGTTTGTACGGTCTCGACCATGCCTTTTTTTTTCATCTATTGCTGGCGACTGAAGGTCGTAAGTCTCATTACTTTGTAGTCTTCTCAGTATTCCTGCAGCCCCCAATGGAGCTAAGGTTCGCATAGTCTCAATCCTTCCTCTTATCTCCACCTCCTCCAATCTCGTTTTCAGTGTCTTTGGCACGATTCTGGGTGCGCCCACTATTATTGGTACTACCCTGACCTTCTCGTTCCACGCATCCAATTCCCTTGCCAAGATCTGCTATATTCTTAGCTTTTCACTCGCTTTTATATTCACCTTGTGGTCAGCGGGCACTGCTACGGCTATAATTTGGCAGGTTCTATGTCCCTTGTCCACGACTACCAGGTCTTCATGCTTTGATGGGATGGTCTAGAGTAATTTGTGGCTTCTTTTTTCCCTGGACTGTCATTATTATTATTTCTAGGTGTAGTTTACCGATACTGTCAAAAATTGACAGCTCTATTCAATCAATTTTCCAATCGTGTTGTATTTGAAAAATATCAAAAACATTACGTTGCTCTGTATTTTCTTGTTTATCTTCGACTCGAATCAACCTGGGTTCTGCACACATTTGTAAAAGTAAATAAAATAAGTATAATTATCATTTATAGTTGTCTCCCTTGACAAATGCTACTGACAAAAATATTGACATACACGGGATATGTTATATTAGTCGATTAATATTATCTTCAGTTTTTAAAAAATTAAGTAAAAAGGGGGAAAATGAAAATGAAAAGATAAAGGGGAAAAGAACTGGAAATATATAGATCCTGGAAAATCTAGAGGTTAATATCACACCCTTCAGAATAAAGGCTCAAAAAGAGTCAGAAGAGCTTTTTTTTTTTTAATAAACACATTTTTATAAGGGTGTAGTGGGACACGTGGCCACACAAATACATAAACAAACATACGAACACATAAATAAACACATAAACAAACATACAAACATATAAGCACAAGTATGAAAGATATAACAAGAAACGTCTGAATTTGAAATGAAAAAAAACATGCATGAACGCCTACAGAAACATAATAAGAGATCAATTTAGCATATACTGACAAATTGATCCCCTCAACTAAAAACGAGGGAGTTTAATGAAACAAAAAAAAATTTCTTCAGTCACAAATAAGAGTAAATGTTTGAATTTCCGCCCTCTAGCTCCATTAGTGCGATCTGTACGTGTGATAGATATATAGCCAGTCAGTCAGATAACCAGCCAGCCAGACCAACTTAAAAACTGAAGAAACCTATCTTGTCTTTTTTTGTAACAGTTTCTGGAGAAAAAGAAAAAAAACAATCTTAGTTTTAATAACATATGAAAGCAATTTGCAATCCTATTAATACTTGGCCCAGATTCATGACCACAAATCAGACACAATTCTTCAAATTTCAAATACTTTCGAAAGCGAGGATGGAGTGGAGGTTGTGACGGGGGTGTTTATAACGCGACGATGGGGGCAGTCAACCCAGGGCCCCGCCTCACCACATTCTAGTGTCCCATGACGTCATTACCACAGAGTTGACGTCGACGTACGTACCGGTTCTTCCGATTGGCCCACGCTCGCTTCTACTTAATAAACTGGACAAGCCTAACAGGTAGTTGAGATAACGGAATCGGCAATAGACAGCTATAAGAAAGGCCGACAAGGCGGAAGGCGACAGTGTTGCTTAGAAGAAGGCGATACAAAATCTCTGATAATTGTTCTGTTCCAAGAGTCTTCCGTGAAATCGTGACACGTCATACAACGGTAAGTTAGAATAGACTTTGTTGCTTTTTTTCAACTGAATGCGTTCACTATTCCTTTCACCAATGACAGCGAATTTTTTAGATATGTTTAAAGGTATATTCCAGGGTATATGCATTCGCTGAGGTCTGTGCGTCTGCCCACACGGTATCCCCGAATGTTCTCAATGTGTTCGAATGACATTTGGTAGAACGAAAGAATAGATGAAATTTTTCGGGACCGATCCAGTTTTTCTCTTACTGTTGCTTCCTCTGAGCTATATATCAAGTGATTTTCATTGGTTTTTAATGACAGTGGCGTCGGTAGAGGTAGGCACTCTCTGAGCGCTTTCTGGCTTCTTTTGTATGCAATAATGTTTACCTCACTCAAACGCACACGTGCACAGACACACACACACACACTCTCTCTCTCTCTCTCTCTCTCTATATATATATATATATATATATATATATATATATATATATGTGTGTGTGTGTGTGTGTATTTATTTATTTAGAGAGAGAGATAACGATGTTCTTATCATTGAGCTGAACAGACGCCGGTAATGCAAATGCCTTAATAACTATTTTCCCTCCGGATTCTCATCTTGTCAATTCTCGGTCTATTCGTCTCTTCCAACACTACAGTTATGTATCAAAAAATCTTATATATGATCCGACAGAATGATTATAGATTGCGTTAGATTATATAGAACTTATTTGAGATGATCTTCCATCATCACATGGTTTGTGTATCACGATTCTATAAACAATTGAAGATAATGGGGCTGCCGCAGGAATTGAACCTCTATATATACGTTTATATACGTGGTGCTATTCGAGTTCGGGAGTTTCGCCACAAAAAAATGCTGATCCTAACACGTAGTTTCCACTGTCTCCTTCGTATCACATGCTGTTTGCACATAAATTCACAAAGGTCATTGCTCAAAGGTAGCAGCTAAAATCCGTAGAACACTTCACACACACACACACACACACACACATATATATATATATATATATATATATAATCATGCACGTGTATTTTTGTGGTTTCACGTTCGATCTAATTTTAGCTTTATCTGCAATACTTTTCTTTCTCTCTCTCTCTCTCTCTCTCTCTCTCTGTCTGCATATATATTTGTCTGTGCCTGTGTGAATGTGTGTATGTGTGTGTATAGCACTCGGTGGGGTTGACTACTGTTGCCACAGCTATTTTTTTTTCGATGTTACGGCTAGGAACATATGAGGAAGTTGTTTGCTCATGTGTCCATTAGCCACTCTCTTCTTCTTCTTCTATCGTGGCATGTCAGGGATGAAACATTCTTATCAGACTATGTCCCAGGGCATCAAATGTGGAATTATTCGTTTCCCAAGTGCATTAGTGCTCAGTAAATACAAACAACTTCGTCCACATCCAGGATTTGAACTCGGTTCACTGATTCAGTTTTTCGTGCGGATAACCCCTTACCCCGATTCACATCACCTGCCTTCCATCCGTCAACCTTCCTTCTTTCCCTCCTTCCTTCCTTCCTTCCTTTCTAACTTACTGTCCATCTTGTGCCTTTACTAAAAATGTTCATCCGTAAGAGCATGTACGATTCAGGAGCATTCTAACGTCCGTCGTTGGACATCATTATCATCAGTCTTTTAACGTCCGTCGTTGGACAGAGACCTTCCCCAGGATTCGCCATGCTTCTCTATCGTGGGAGTCACGGAGCCAGTATTTTCTAGATTTGTCCAGTTCATTTCTCCATCTTGTATTTTGTCGGCCTCGGTTTTGCATGTGATCTCTAGGGATCCAAGATGTG
This sequence comes from Thysanoteuthis rhombus, assembly GCA_963457665.1. Classification (NCBI taxonomy): domain Eukaryota; kingdom Metazoa; phylum Mollusca; class Cephalopoda; order Oegopsida; family Thysanoteuthidae; genus Thysanoteuthis; species Thysanoteuthis major. The sequence continues at coordinate 33,984,765 of OY735221.1, forward strand.
AGTCGTGATGTCCATCGGTTGTCTGTCATTCTTGCTACATGGCCTGCCCATTGCCATCCAAGTTTTCTATAAGATTCTATGATGTCTCTGACTTTTCCTTGGACATAGACTTTCCCAAAGCTTCACCAGACTTCTCTGTCATGGTCAGCATGGAGCCAATACTTTCTGAACTTGTCTACTTCGTCACGTCCTCTTATTTTAGTTGACCACAGTTTTGCATATGATCTCTTGGGGTCCACATTGTAAGTCGTTATGTCCGGCAGTTGTCTGACATTCTTACCTTTAGAGTTTTCTTACAGATTCTGATATATATGACTCCTGTTTTCTCTCTGATTACTGAGATCTCTCACCATGTGATGTTGAGCATATAGTTAAGCATGATTCTCTCTTGTTCACGTTGCATGACATTGTATTTATATAAAGTAGTATTTTATTAGCATGTTATAACAAATAAGTATATATAATATCATACATTTATGACATTCATTCTGTATTCATATAGTATTAATATTATACAGTGTTTTACAAGCATTTTGTTTCAAATAAATATAGATCGTATTTGATATGCTTTGAATTGATAACATTATTCATAGTATTGATTGAACTTACTGCAGTAGCTTTGATACGTCAAAAATAGCTTTCTAGCCATTGCTCTATGGTAAGGTACCTATAAAATGGGTATATATTTATTGATGCATATATCTATTTTTTTAAGTAAATTGATTGATAAATAGATTGATGAAAAGATAGTATATGTCCAGAGAGTATCCAGCTATTCCTATGTATAAACATTCTCCCTTTGAGTTACTCAGTCGTTAGTAGGATATCATTGTGACCATAGAATTCACAATTACCGAGCTTGTCCATTTTTTATGTTTCGTGCGGGGTCTTCTGGCAAAATATTGAATCACCAAGGTCTATATATTGAATCACCTAGTAGGAGAGATTTTCGGCCGTGGAAGAGATTATGTAGAATGTGACGAGGCACCTAATTCCGAAAAAGGAAATTTGTAAACTCTTCTGAAAAATTAGCAGGGCTCTGGGATAGGTGTATGAGAACCCCAGGGGATTACATTCAAGGGAACTAAATTTCCCATTTAGATTTCTTTCTTCGTTAATATCAAATGACTGGATACTTCCCCCAACTAACCACGGAGATAGATAGGTAGATAGATAGAAAGTAAGTTTTATGTGATTGAGCGCACTTTTGCCAATTTGTAACGTCATGTCATTGGTACCATTCATTTGCATTGTAAATATCAATATTCTTTGTGTCGATAGATTCTTTAGAGGTTTAGGGTGACAACGTCAAAGGGTCGCTTCCTTCATGGACGTTCTAGATCTTTAAGACATCGATCTCCTCAGTAAAAATACCAGGAACCTATGCTGAACCGTGCAAACAGGAAGGAGAGAGCATTGCTAGCCCTTGAAGGTTATGACACCCACCTGAAGAAGACTGTTGGGTCCAACGGCCAAAATCTTGTGTTCAAAAGATGAAGTGAGATGAGGACAGCAGCCTGAAACCATCAATATGTAAATGATTCTTCGTCTAATTAATTCAGACTTAAATTGAAGCATTTTGTTGTTGACACGACAGGAGTACACCTTTTGATTTAGAGCGCCAAGGGACTTGTCCTCTCGACCCCTAACCTTTAGTGAGATTTGTGAGTAAAAATTAAATAAGTGAGTCAATATTTATGAAGTTATGGGTTTCCCTTCATTCGGGGTCTGGTGGAATTTTCAAATAGCTGTACGCAGCTACTCCTCTGTGATACTAACAAGGCTGACTTTCCACTAGCTGGCTGTGGGTTTGTTTGTTTTTTTCTCTTGCTGCCATCATCTCTTTTGGCTTCTGTATACAGAGAAGAATAGCAGCAATGACAAGTAAAATTTGTTTTCGTAGCGTAGAAGTTCATTCAAGTGGCCACAATGAACGCAGTTTCATTGTTTCAGGAACAGTTTCTCACAAAAACCGTACACGAATCCCATGCCAAGTTGGTCGAGTAACTACAGACAAATCCTGTGGCTTGTCTCGCGACTGAAGTGGTTGCTTATCCCCCACTGCTGTTCGAAAAGAAAAAATGTCGGGAATGTTTATTTCCCGCGCAGGCAGGATCTCCCCACTCAATAGATTGAAGAAACACACTCCCCCACTTGGCCTTATACCATACAAAGTAAAAGCAAAGCTTAGCAAGTATCAAAAAGTCAGGATTATGTATGTTGATTTTTCTAGGCAGCAGACAAGCTCTCTCCATTTGGAATATTGGCGATATACAATCTTCCTGTACCAAATTATACTCACATTTGGAGTCGTGCAACACTAAGTGGAACTAGGCAAATAAAAAAAGTCAAGATTTTGTATATTGATTTTCTAGGCAAAACAAGCTATCCCTGCTCGAGGGATTGGCAAAGCGCTGTCTTCCTGCCTCAAAATACCCTCTTATATTTTGCTCTGTGTTATACACAGCTAAACTTAGTAAATATCTAATGCAAGAATTCCGAATGCTGATTTTCAATGAAGGCAGACCTTCAGCATTCCTCTATCAGTTGGCTTCC
>OY735221.1:33992320-34002320 GCA_963457665.1 Thysanoteuthis rhombus
AACGGGTTTCAAGTTCTAATATTGTCGGAAACTGTTTCTCTGTTCTTGTGGACGAATGAATTACTGACCTACGTTTTGACACAGAGACTCATATATATTGGGCATGTTGTCTCATGAAAGTTAATTCAGAATAAGCATAGCATAAGGCTAGATGGGAGGAAATAATGGAATGAAGACTATTTTGCGTCAATCCACCAAATGGGGGGGTTACTTCCCATGATGATCAGCATCCAAAATCCTGCTTTTTTACCTGAATCCGAACTCTACCAGCGAATATGAAAAATACGAAACTACTTCGGTCACCAACCAGGGGACAACATTGAGTTGATGTTAATGATATTCTACATATTGATAGCGTTTTAAAAATCAATACATGTTTCCTTCGTTACCCGAAAGTAAAGTGTTCTCAGGAAAAAAACTATCATCAACTGAGATCGCGTGGAGCAAAGAAGTGATTACCGATAATTTACATTAGAAACATTTTCGAGACCCAAAAATGGTGATAATAGTATGTAGGGCCAAGTCATCGAAGGTTGGAGTGGCGTGGGGTAAAGAAGACTAGGTTGTAGGACAGAGAGGAAAGAGTGCATGCTACCTCTGTGACAAACTCTGACCGATTTTTCGCTGTTCGCTCTTTTTTCCGTAATAGCCAAAAATGGGCGTATTGCGAACTTTTGATAAGCGAGGGATTCCTGCATAGGTCTTAAGTATCAATCAAATTATATTCCATCGCAGTCAAAGCGGAAGTTGACCACTTATGGAATTTTTCCATTGGTTACTCGGGAGAGTTCGAGCCCTAGTACATTCAACTTTTGTCATTTTTCACTTAATCATGTGCCTATTTCTTTTGTCTCGGCAAAAAGTGTCCGGCACATTTCAAAAGGTCCATTTAATCATCTTTATACAGCTTCTGAAATGACAGAATTTCCACCAAAGATTAAAGAGTTATGTACAAAAATCGAAAATCTTTCGTCCAAATTCTGTCATTTTATGTATTCTAGAATATTTGTTGAATAGTTTGAATAAACATTTCTATGGGGTCCTCGCTTCACTATAAGAGGCTTTGTCTATCCGTTGGTCGGTCGTTCGATTGGTAGCTCTGTCCACGTATTGTTTCTCTGCTGTTTTGAGTCGGATTTACTTAAAACTTGGTTGAAAGGTGTCCCTTGATAGGATGCTTCTTACCAAGAAAAACTCCCTTTTTGGGGTCACGTGATCTGGCAATAATGACGCTTTAACTTCATGATTTAGAATTGATTTTCTCAGCTGTTTTAAGTCAGATTTATTCAGAACTTGATGGAAATGTGTTCCTAGATTAGACACCACTTACCAAAAATTATCTACTCAGGATTACGTTATCTGGCGATAACGACCCTTAAACTTTATAGCGAGTGGCCCTTCGAATTTTCGATTCCTGTTAATGTAATTTCTCTCTCTCTCTCTCTCTCTCTCTCTATATATATATATATATATATATATATATATATATATATATATATATATATATAAGTCGTAAATATGTCGGTGTGCAAGCTCATTATCTCAGGGGCGTCTTTTTAAGGGTTCATTTGAACCTCCATTAACTACAAAGAGTATAATAGTCTTATGTATACACTTTCTTCATACGTGACATGTTTTTTTTTTCCCAGAGAATGGTAAATAAGGAAAATAAGCTTGTATTCCGGCAGGGAAAGAAAATAATGGAGATAACTCTTGATTTAGGGGGAGAAAGGAAAGTGTGGGAGATATTCTGGTTTTTAACATTTCTTGGTGTAATTGGGGTAATTTTAATTTTTTGTGAACAAAATTTGTGCATATAAAATTTCGAAGTATACATACATAACTATATATTTATTATGACACCATATGTGAGTATTTCACGATTAAATCGTTTGTATATATCATGTATGAAATCAAGAGGTGTATATATTATGTGTATACCTACACTTGAGATAAGCACATGAGCTTATTTGGGTGTATATGCATAAACACTCCCTGCATAAATACCTGTGCAAATATATGTGTGTTATGATCTTCGTTTCGTTACATAGTTCTGGGCCCTTGAACACATAAAGTGGTCTTTCAGCATTGAGGTCTCCCATATAGTGCTCAGCTGTACATCGGGTGTCGGGGATAGCAAATGTGTCGATTCCATCAAAAGTCATCGGCCAATGCTGTACTCTCTAAAATTTCACTGTCATCCGATGACTCCCCGATTCCCTCCAAAGGTGATGGACCAGGCCAAAGTCAATGGTCTCTCCGCGGATGACATCCACAAGTTGCGCTTCCAATCTGACCTAACAATTTTTCCACCCAAAAACCGACAACGGAATGTGCACATTCCGTCATCAGACCTCCAGTTACGACATCGACATGAAGAGGGCCGTAGAGAACAACCTCCGAAAATTGTGCTTACAAGATGTATCGAGGTGGGGACAACAGTCCGATAAAAATTCTACAATTTAGAACTCTGAGATTGTCTGAACAAAAGTCTTCAAAAATGCTCTCAAGCATTTTGTTCTCTTTCTCCAAGAAATGATTTGTAAATATAATAGTAATATATATAAAAATGATTATCCACTATTTTATTTTAACCAAACGTTTTATATCAAAAAAAAAATTTAACTTAGCTATTCTTGAATTTGGCAATAATTTTTTTTTCTATACGAATATTTTCTGGAAGAAAAACAATCTCGATCGTTCCAACTCTGTTTTATACTTCTATGCACGGGTGGTTTGATTGATGAAGCTTTATCATGACACGATACAACTTTCTTAGTGAACCAATCTCAGCGTTCGATACATGAATGTCTCGTGCGCGATTCAAAAGATTCGCGAATAAAAATAGGCTCAAGTGTATCACAGCTGAACATAATCTTTGTTCTATGTCCACAAAAAGCATATAACAATATAGTCGCGGGGATTCTGATCCTGCAACAATGCCTCTCTATTACACTCAAAAGGACATTTCCAATGCCTGCGTGACTCTGATCAATAGAACTAGATATTTTTTGTCCTTGGTCACACCTAGGCGTTGGGTCCCTGCGTTAATCTCAGCCTTGTGTCATATTCAATGTAGATCAGGTCAGAGACTACGACCTACTGCTGCAGGTACCATACAACTCAGTACAACGTGATGTGTGTTATTTGGACAGGTGATGTGCACAGACAAGAATACCCTCTAACCCGAGAAATACCATGCGTAATACAATACAGTACCTCGACGATCTATTTGGTCGTAAGATAATGAATTTTGAATTTAACTTCACTTGTTATCGACTAATCTTGACTAACTCTGACGTAGGATCCGAGTAGTGATGCAAACAGTTAGAATTGAAATTACTCCGATAATAATCGTCTAGTTTGATAACCCTCGCTTTGCAGCTAGGTTTCTGTAGATATTAACGAAGATATTTACAAAGCTACATCATCATTAGTTTCACTCCATCTTATTATTGTTGCTTTTCTCGGAAAAATTGCGCTAGAAACCATTACAACAACAAATGAACTAATTTGGGGGGGGATTTTTTATTTTGTTTTTTCTGATTCTTTTCAATGTTTTATATTAAAAACCGTCAACCTAAATTTTCAACATAGGTCAACATAGGTTTCTTCAGTTTTTGAGTGGTTCAGCCTGATCATCCAAGTATGCACTCGTCACAAGTATAGACCACACGAATGGAGCTACAGGGCTGACAATTTAAACATTTACTCCTTATCAAGATTTTGCTGGATTGGTCCTATAGTTTGTGTCTAGTAGCGTTTATGCTTAATTTTCTTTTTCAATTTTGACCTATTAGTGACCCAATGAAGGGTGGGAGAAAATACTCCTAATCTATTCTACTACGTCAGTTACACCAATAAAATATCATTTTACTATATCAGTTATGGCCCTCGGTCTGAAAGAAGACATCAGCACATTGCGTTTTTACCTTTTGGGGGAATTAATAATAATCATCATCATCATTATCATCAGTCTTTTATTGTCGTTGCACATCGACCTTCCCCAGGATTCGCCACACTTCTCTATCATGGGCATCGCGGAGCCAGTATTTCCTTAATTTGTCTAGTTCATCTCTCCATCGTGTGTTCTGTCGTCCTCGGTTTCTCATGTGATCTCTAGGGATCCATATTGTGAGTCGTGATGTCAATCGGTTGCCTTTCATTCTTACAACATGGCCTGCCCATTGCCATTTTAGTTTTTTTATAGTTTCTATGATGTCTCGGACTCTCGTTTTCTTTCTGATGCACTGTGCTGTCTTCTGATTTCTCCATCATCTAGATTCTCTAGAATCTAGATGTTTCCGGATGTTTGGATTTTTTACTCTATCCTAGATGTTTTCAGTAGGGCAGTTAGTGAGGACTGGACTATTTACACTAGCGAATAGGTTCGCGAGACTAGCAAGCTAATCATATAATCATAATGTATATGTGTGTATCACGCGTAAAGACCGCATCAATGGAGTTAGAGGGCAGAGAAATTTAAACATGTACTCTGTAGGTCTAGAAAAATCTTGGGGTTTTAAATCCTCCCCAATAAGTTTTAGTTGGGTGAGGGTGTCAAATTGCAATGTAGTTTTATGCTTAATCTATCCTCTTAGTTTGTGTCTGGTTGATTTTTGAAAATTCAGTCATTTTTACTGATCACTGTCCAACAAAAGCTGAGGGAAGTAACTTGTTTATTCCCTTTCCCAATTGTTTACTTGATCACCCCATCACGTGATAGTTTCTATTGAGAGACTAACTAGGCATGTTACATCTTTTTATTGATAATATATTTGTCATTCCTGCATATACTCACCGTGAAACAATGTTTTGCAATCTGGTCTCGCACACCATTACCAGTGATTTCGTCCCTCGCTGGGTGCCCTCATACTTATTGCACTGTGCGTCAATTAGATTTAATTGATCCTCATGTTTATTTCGGTAGATATATTCTTCGGAGTGATTATGTGTAACATAAATATAAAGTTAATCAATGTTTATGAGTTTAATTAGCATCTTAATTAAGTTATTCAGTCGACTTATCTGTAAAACTCATTAAAATACATTTGCATAATATTTGTTTATAGATCTATGGGATCAATTTAGATTTATATTATAATAATACAGTATAATAGGATGTCTGTCCTGAAAGTATCAAGCTATTTGATATCAACAAGAAAAATGGTACACTTCGAAGTACTCCCCTTGAGATCCCACACACTTATCGTCCCTTTCACTTTTCAAAGTAGCCCAGAAAGTCCTCTTGTTCGATCTCCATCAGCTGTCTCGTCACATTCTCCTTAATCTCGTCCACAGATTGAAATATCTTTTTCAACGGTGAATTTAATTTGGTCACAGGGAACAAAATGTGGACTGTAGACAGCTGGAAAGTCTGGTTATTGCGATATTTTGCGAAGAAAAAACTTGATGCATATTCGCTATTATACATGCTCTGTCAGTGTGAATGCAGCGATCACACGGTGCACAAGCTCAATCAGTGGTGTCTCACTACCTGCTGAAGTCACCAGTGGTCATTTTGGCCATTTCTAGCCAATTTTCAGAGCTGCTAGCAACATTTTTACACGAAAGATGGCGAAATTCGGCATATTGACACAAGAAAGATCGCAACCCAAAGGATGTTGACTTCTTAGCTCGTACAAGGTTACCAGAGGTCATTTCTGGTCATTTTGAAACAATATTTCCAAGGCTTTGGGTACGATTACTTTACCTATGAATCTAACATTTTGAGTTACAGAGGTATATCTGCCCATGACAAAGTACATCTTCTCACATCAGAGGTAACAGTGTAACGGAGATTGACTTTTGGGGTCATTCAAGATCATCAGAGATAACTTCTATTCAATTTTTAATAGTTTTGCACGTACGTAACTTAAATTTGGCATAGGGTAAATCTTTTCTTAACAAAGATCAAAGACGATGCAGTATTGACTACAGAAGTCATTTGAGGTCACCAGGAGTCATTATTGTTCAATTCTAGACCATTTCCCAAGTTGTTAACCACAATTTTGCATTCATGAAACTGAAATTTGGTATAAAAGTGGATTCTTTCACGACCTAATATTTCGAAATGTAATTTTGATATTGGGGTCATTCGAAGTCACCATATACCATTGCTGCTGACAACATTACATCTACGATGCAGGAGTTTTGCACATGGGTACATCTTAACAGTGAGAAAGTTATAGGTTATATGTGAGGTTGATGCTGACGGTCAATAGAAGTCACCTGGGGTAATTTCTGGAAATTGTAATAGAGGAAAAAGGACAATCCCTAGAGATCACCGGTCTTGTCTGACTCCTCCATGACTTTCCCATGGCCTGTACAATGTTACTTGTTTCAGGGTTGGATCCTTTATCATTCTTTTCATACTGGCTACCAATAGGAGAGACACTTACGCAGTATATCCAGAAGCCCTGTCATACTAAGGGATGAAATCATTTTGCTTTTTGTACAACAGAATACTTCTTTCGTTGCAGCTACTTTTTCACACGTACATAGTGTAAATGATTATTTTTCATGAGAAAAAAAGATATATCCGAGAACATCAAAGAAGGGTCGGGTTAAAGTATCGCCGAAAGTTACTGTTTTCTTCAATGGTCGGGTGATTCGGTTGAGGAGGTTGTAATAGATTAAAAAAAACAACACGAGGACGAAAAGACTAGTAAGAAAAAATCAATAATAAAAAGGCCCCATCTCAGAAGTCAACTGATTGTTACTCTTTGTATATGATATTCAGAATTTTGAAAGAATGAATGATAACCAACTGTTTTTAAGTTGGTCTGTCTATTTGGCTGGCTAACTGGCTAAATAAATACAACGTGCGCAGGCTGCACCAATGGGGCTAGAGAACTGAAATTTTAAGCATATACTCCTTATTCTGTCTATATGGACATTTTCTTTGTTTTGAGTTGTTGTTTGTTTTTTTTTGTTTGTTTGTTTTTTTCTAATTCTCCCCCGAATAGGTTTAAGTTTTAGGTCGAGTCTATTACTGTCCAAAAATATTAGAAAGATCTATGGATAAGGATATCGCAGGTCCTTGACAGTATATCACCTGGGGGAAAAACAAACGGAAAAAAGCGATCCAAGTCATTGTTTCACCAAACGCTTGAATACATTTTTAAGCTGGGAAAATAATGTCTCATTGATATGAAACAATTAAGAGTCTCACTCTGGAAATTGAAAACCTTTATACGAGCTCCAACCCCGTACCGTACATATCTTTTTTTAGGTATAATTTATATAATTCATAGTTTCCCTTCTAGCAGCCCCTCTTGTCAGGGTTTTCCCTTTCAGTAGTACACCTCTATCCGCGGCTTACCTTCCAGTAGCGCGGCACCTTATCTACAGGTTTTCTTAAAACGAAAAAAAAACAATCTAGTTAACTTGAGTTTTGAAAGAGAAACCGTGATTAAGAAGGGTGCTTGAAATGGAAACTATAAATCATGTGAATTATATCTAAAAAAATTTTAATCTATAATCTCATGCTTTTGAACGTTGGTGACTTAATTTTCTACCAATCCCGAGAATGGATTTTAAAAAAAGGATTTTTCTCTGATGGAATGCATAACTGAAAGGGAAAAATACAGATATTTCTTTTATCACGAGAATCGATTAAAAAGAATAGATGTCGGTTAACAGACAAAGTGACTAATAGAGATGTTGGACACTTCTTAAAAGCTTATATAAAATATCAAAGTATTTGTGAAGGTGTAGTCCAATTTGCTCTCATTCAAACAGAACAGCAAGTCCATAGATTTTATTAATTTCATTGTTCTTTTAGATGTTCATTCTACCTCTATAACGATCTATAATGTTTATTTTTGCAGTTTGTTCGTTGGAAGTTCGATCGGGTAACTGTCGGGGAAAAAAGATCCGACGATGGTACTACAACGGACCAAAACGTCGTTGTGAACCGTTCATCTACGGCGGATGTGGAGGAAATGCCAATTCTTTTGAAACAGAAGAAGAATGCATTGGAACCTGTGGTAACATATGTAACCAGCCAATGTACAAAGGACACTGTTTTGCAGGTTTCACCAGGTAAGCTTCTATTAAGAAAAGTTATTCTTAACAATTATTTGAGAGACTAGCATATACCTATCAGAATATGATGGGATAATTTACACGTTTATCGAATGGTAATTTATTTTTAGTAATTCAAATATCCTAATCCTATTTTTTTATAAGTTTTAACTTGACTCTAGCTGATTCAAAAGGTGATCGGACAATAAGTTTAGAGCGTTTCTTTGACGTATTCTTAATTAACAGCCTCATTTTAAAACACTTTGATTATTTTATTAGCTGTGTTAATTCATTACACATAGATTAATCCATTTTAAGATTTAGGTTATGACAGGAATGGGACACAAAAACAAAAAAAACAGAATTAACTAAAATAGTTACTGAAACTTAGGGGCAAGCGCGAATCCAAATCAGACCCTTAAACTCATTCCCTACCCCCATCCCTTCTACGCCATGTTTTTTGTTATTAATCGGTTGTTCAATTTTGGTAATAATGATTCACAATATTTCATTTGATAAGATAGATAAAACAAAATTGAATTACGAAAGCATTGACGTTGTTTGTTCATGGTTTGAACAGCTGTGCTGTGTGAATTTTCAATGAAAACATATGAGAAGTTCATCCACAAAAAGAGAGCTTAAGTCCTTCGTAGCAAAAGAATTCACTCAATATTTCATGGGTAAGCGTGTGAGATCTGTTGTGTTAAAAGAGAGACAGTAACAGATACGACTTTTTTCCGATTATATTGACACACCAGACTTGTGGAAATTCCAAGGGTGTTGACAACTAAGATACCATCATTACCAACAAAGGTAAAAGTAACTGGTATATCTGTTATTGTTGTTGATCAGTTTTGTTATTTGACTATATTTATGCAGTCGAATATTACTATAACTCAATTTTTAGGCTTCAAACTTAAGGGGAGGGTATGAATGAATGTTTTGTTCCCATTTGCTCCCATTCAAGCAAAAGCACATTCTTCCATCCTTACCCTTATTCATAGCATTGCAAGAGTGGGTGGGGAGACAGGTAGTTATACTGAAGGCTACGTCTGGTTTGCTTCCATTCAAACATAAGTACCCTCTTCCATTCTTACCATTGTTACATTGTAGATGCAGACTGGAAAAAATAAAAAAGGATGGGAATTAATTTTTAGATATCAGAAATCGTAACAGTTACACATAAAAATCATAATATGATAGTATTATCATTTATAAACAAGTTGCAGATTTATTAAAAAAAATCAAAAACCAATCAAAAATTAATAACATTGGTTTTCAAACATGTTATTCTCTTTTTCTTTCTAGATATCACTTCAACAGGACAAGCGGAATGTGCGAACCATTTGTGTACGGTGGTTGCGGTGGAAACGACAACAACTTCCGGACTTTGCAAAAATGCCAGGCGGTGTGTAAAAACGAGTGCACGCTACGACCGGAAACGGGACTGTGCAGGGCCATGGTGCCGCGTTACTACTACAACAAGGACACGGGAAATTGTGAACTGTTTATATACGGCGGATGCAGCGGCAACGCCAATAACTTCGAGAATAAGGGAGACTGCGAAGCACGCTGTGTTATCAGCACCTCGTGAAACAGTGAAAAAAAAAAACTCAGGACATGTATAGGAAAACCCCGATTAACGAGGTTCCGATTAGCGCCATCTCGATTGACGTGCTAACCATTTAGCACAATCTCCCCCAAAATCGCATAGCTCGCCCCGAATTCGATTAGCAAGGTAATTAATCGCTAATCTGAAATAAGTTTACGATAAGATAAATTTTCTTTTCCACCCTGTTTTCCACCCTGAAGTTGTTTTTTTTTTTTTTGTTATTGTTGTTGTTTTGCTGTATAGACCTCCATTGCACATTGATGCACCTTTGACAACAGTGATAGGCAAACCTCACCAAGATTTCAAAAATGTACCAGAAATCAACAAATCATCCAATTTCAATACAATTATTCATTTACG
>OY735221.1:34007320-34049820 GCA_963457665.1 Thysanoteuthis rhombus
GATTCGAACCGACTGATATAGATAGATAGATATATAGACAGATAGATTTGAACAGACTGACATAGATAGATAGATTGATAGATAGATTGATAGATAGATAGATAGATAGATAGATAATTAGATAGATAGATAGATAGATTCGAACAGACTGACATATATAGATAGATTCGAACAGACTGACATAGATAGATAGATAGATAGATAGATAGATAGATAGATAGATAGATAGATAGACTGCAATTATGGTCAACGTTGTTAAATTTTTTTCATACTGGGCATTTTGACAAAGATCATTTCGCGAAAACTGCTTTCATTTTTAAGACTGTCAGTTGCCAACAGGTGGCGTCAACGAAATTTTGAAGTTTTCTTTTCTTTTTTTATTATGCTTTGTTGTACTTTGTAATTATGTTGCAAGTGTTACCTCAAGGTCACCTCGCTTTGGCTTTGATACGAAACTGTTCAGCTTTAATTTTCTGTAAAGAAATCTTTTAAAAAAGGATTGGATACTGTAATTAGTGGTCAGGAATACAAAGCATTAAATGAACCTGACGGTGGTTTTCGCATAGAGATAAAACAAAACAAAAAAAACTTTTCTTGCAAGAAAGAAACGTGTCTGGGTTAAAGAATAAAGCAGACGACACGTCAAACAGAAGGTAACCAGGCTGAGAGAGACAAATTGGCTGACAGTCAGACCTGACAGACAATCGAGTATTTCGAGAGCCTTGTTCCCTTGGCTCTGTTAGAAGAAATATTCTGAAAGTGTCGAATATTTTCTCTTTTAAAATTTCTTAGTAATCTAACGTAACTTGGGTTTTTAGAATGTACCTCTATAATATGTCACATGCATGTCTATAGTTTTGTTTGCGATATTTGTTCAAAGAGATAACTAGTAAATACTGATTATAGAGTAGTCTCCTTATTTTGTATATTTTTTTAAATGCGTAAAAAAAAACTTGGTTTATCATAGTTGACCAGAAACAAGAAAATATTTGAGCAACTTGTTAGAAACCCTCAAACAAATTTGTCGCCAAAACTATCATCATAGATTTCTTCAGTTTTCAAGTTGGTCCGGCTGGCTGGCTGGCTGGCTGGCTGGCTGGCTCGGTATGTATCGCACGTATAGGCCGCTACAATGGAACAAGAGAACTGAAAGTTTTGATATTTACTCCTTATTATGTCTAGAAAGGACTCTCTGTTTTTGTTTTGTTTTTTTTTCACCTCCCCCCCTCCCATCTCTGCTCATGAACATGACGCACACAAATATCCACTGCATGAACCAGCTGGAAATACGCGCCCCTTGGTGACAGTCCCCAACTATATGAAGCCTCCAACCGTAAAATACAAAATCATTATTCAACTTGTGGTTTTACGCCTGTAGACTCCACATAACCGGGGATAACCGCTCACTAGACGAATATTTTCAGCTAGTAATATTCATTGATGGTTAATAGATATTGAAAGTATATCAGGTGCTGTTTTGAATAAATCGTAGGAACTTCTTACAGAACATTCATTTCATTTTACTGTTTAATTTATCCCAAACAAACTTAAACATAAGACAAAATAAAAATTGAAAAAACGTCGTGTTTTTAAGGTTTATTTGATGCAGACAAATTGAAAAGAATAACCAAATTTAGGTAAAAGCCGAAATACTTGGAAAAAGTAACAATTAGGATTTGATTTGAACTTATTTTTCGTTAGTCCTTTACTAACAGGCATCCTAATATTTGAATAGCAAATATATATTTTATTTGCTTCATGAAAGTAAATAGTTGTTAAAATTAATACAACGTGATTTGGTCAAAAATCGGCTCAGTTTACAATGCATCTTTCGTAGAAAAACGTTTTTTTGTTCAACTTTTGCGTAATACTAAAAACAGACTTCTATCGAAATGAATGCAGTGAATGTAAGAAGAAATGAATAGTGATTTCGACTTGCTTACTTTTAGTTAAGTGAACAAAAAACTATAGGGATATAACCATTTCAATCTACCGTACTTACTAATTCTAAACGTCATTTTTTGTACAGTCTTGAAAACGTGTTTTTAGCTTTAAAATCTAACGGAATCCTATGGAAATTATAGCCTAGAACCACAAAGTGAAATGTCTAACACTCACAAACTAAAACCTACAAAATCTAATGATATAAATGAATTTTTCACAATATATGCGATTTCCGTCAATAATTTTCCAATATCTATTAATGCAATGTATGTAATATTGTCAAAGGATTTTATCTTTTACACAGAAGTACATATCATAGTACCATGTTTGAATATATTTCTTTTTGGGATCACCAATTTCAAGCGTTTTCATTTTACGTTTATTTCCATTCCATCATTTCTCTTATATCTTATATTTGTTCTAAACATCGGGTGGGTGGAACTTTACAATTTAGAATTGGGACCACCATAAAAAAATATGAGAGAATTTAACAATGTAATTTTTTTTTTTCAAATTCCCTTCCAGAATAGGTTTTCAGTGGGTGGTGGTGAGGGGGTTCAATGTGCAATGTGAGTTTATGCTAAATTGGTCAATAGTTTATGCGAGCTTGTTTTTTGAAAATTCAGACCTTTGTTAATGATCGCAGCCAAACAAAAAATGAGAGAAGAGACTTATTCACAGATTACCCATTTTTCCAACTTTCTGATTGGTTACCCCCTACACAGCTTATATGAGTGGTAGTAATTTACTTTAGAATGCTTGTTCAATTTGAATTTCAAAAGTGATATTTGAGACTTTTAATTCTTTTACAATCTGGGAAAATGTTGAAAAGAAAAGAGAATATATATATATATATATATATATATATATATATATATATATAACTGTTTTATATATATATATATATATATAAAACTGTTTGAACTCCAAATTTTCATCTTGTTTATTCACGGTCTATATTTTCTGTATTAGTTTCTTTCAACACGATAATTATCTTATTAAGAAATGAATACATGATCCGCCAGAATGATTATAAATTGTGTTATATTATATAGAAACACTCATTTGAAATGATCACCCGTTATTACTAGGTGAATGTATCATTTGGCGAAGACAACGTAAATAAAATAAACAATTACAGAAAATGAGGCAGCTGCAGGAATCAAACCTGTGATCGATAGGGTACTGGCAGCTGTTCATCTCAATGTTAAGAGCAGCAAAAAAATTATTGAGACAATTTATTTGGAAACATATTTGGTTCGGCACCGGCATAGACCGAGTACCAAATCGAACAGCCGACAACGTAAATGAAGAAAAATTAGCGCTGCGTGGGCTGAACGAAATATGTTTCTTAATAATTTGTCTCTTCAATTATCACATTCTGTCGGACGAACTGTGCAATCTATATATATATATATATATATGTGTGTGTGTGTGCGTGTGTGTGTGTGTGTGTGTTTAGACATGCATTTAGAGTACACCCACAAAAATATCCCAGACTTTGAATAAATGCACTTGGAAAAGTATTGATTAATTTTAGGTACATTTTACTGTCGACCTCTTCTCTGATGGCGTCCGATTCCAATATTTTCTAACGATAGATATTAAACTATATTTAAGGACTATTTTAGACTAAAGATATGTAATCATATCTGAAAATATCTCAGTAGAATTTATAAGTATATACGTATTTTAGAAACCGTAAACCAGTATTATCACCCAAACTGTCAACATAGGTTTCTTCAGTGTTCAAGTTGGTCCGACTGGCTGTCTATGCATGTAATCATCATGCGAACAGAACTAGCCAATAGAGCTAGAAGGCTGAAAATTCAAACATTTACTCCCTATTATGTCTAGAATACTATTTTTTTTGTTTTTTGAAAATTTCTTAGCTGAATAGGTTTTCGGTGAGGGTTCATTTTGCAAAGTAAGTTTATGCTAAATTGGTTCTTATTTGAGTCTCTACTTGTTTTCAGAGAAATCAGACTTTTTAGTGATCACTGCCCAGACAGATGAAACAGTAGTAACTGATTCACTGATCCCTCTTTTTTCCAAATATTTCCTTTGATCACCCACAACACAGCATGCTGCCAAAAGACGTTGGAAACATGGCAGTTTCTATTGAGAGACTATCCTGATTATTTATAAATATATTTTTAAACTACTTGCAAATCTGTAAACGTATTTGTAACAGTCACTTATCCTTAATTTACATTTAAATATACCGACAACTGATTCGAAAATATATTTCATATGTAGACTTACAAAATAATGTAAAATGTTATCTGCACATGGAGTACTAAGAAACTATGTTCTGGTATTCGTGCGTTCGTTTTATTAAGTAATGATAAGAGACATCTTGAGATGCGTTTACATCAATAGCAGTGATCACCATCACAGACTAACAATCTGACAAATCGACAGCAAAAGCCTCTCACTATCTCCATGAAATACGCCCTTTGATTTCTTCTACGAAAGAAATGCTAGTATTTGGTGTTGTTTTTATGGGGATGTTGAATAGGCAAAGAATAACGTCTCTGTAATTCCAAGGGAAATTTCGAGATAGACGTGTATTTTTTAACATACTATATTTCATTAAATTTTAACTTTATTTTTGAACGCTCCAATAAACCGGTTTTACTTGAAAAATAGGTCATACTATTGAGAAATTGACTAACGTTTCAATAAAACAAAACAAATGATGGAGATTAAAGTCACATTTAATTCATTATTAATGAATAGTATATTTCCTAGATTTTAGATATGTATATATGGAAAATTTTGAAGTCTCTACGTTTTTGAGATGTTTTTGATTCAATTTCTGATGTAAACTTGAAAATAAAGTTGGCCACACTGCTCTTGCTAGTTCTTCACTCAAGAAAAGAATAAGTGCATCTACGAACCGTCTTTTAAGCTTGTTTCATACCGACATTACCTTGAATAACAACAGGTCTTGGTTCTTCAAGGTTAAAACCCACTCTTATTTCTATTCCGACTGAAGATGATTATTTGAACTTTTGTGTAGCACATATGATAAATAACAATTATCAAAAAGTAACTTTTTATATGAATATATCCATTTATTAGAATATCTATGAAATAAATTTCGTAGATATGTAAGACTTTTTAGTTTGGCTCAATCGGAAAGAGAGTCGGCAACCACTCACTTGGTCATGATTTCATATCACGGTAGGGATATGTCAATTTTATAGATGTATTTATTTGTTAGAATGAAAGAAGTCCAGGCGCATTTCTATCAATGATTTTGATAGCTATGTTAGATTTGTCAATCTAGATCAGTAGGTAAGAAACACGGTGACCAATCAGCTGCACAGTAAAAGAACTCTGCTAAATTTGATGAGGATTGTTCCTGTTGTTCTTGTTACGGTCGAAAAACAAAGACTCGTACTGGAGTTTTACTATATAACAGTTTGGCTCCATTTTAATCTGACATTTTCCAGACAATTCATAATTCCAACCGCCAAGAACCATTTAGCTTTCTGAGCCAGTAACATCTCCAGGTTTCATCTTCTAAAGAATTCTGAAAATACTGGAATAAATGGTAATTTGCAGGAGCTATACCTATCAAATACGATGAATGAGTGAGAAGTAACTACGAGCAGTATCTTTCGGAATCAGTCCTTTGAATTTCCAGGAAGAGCTCCTAGTAGAAGGATCCCTTCCGATCACACCGTGTACACAGCATCATATTTCTTGCATGAAGACTGGCCTTTTGCATGTTCAGTAACGATTCATTTCGCTTGCTCAACAATCCATCTTATTCCAAGTTGTTGTAAAGTATATTTCGAGCATGTTGGCTATCTTCTACGTATAGTGTTGAAGATTCTCAAGTAATTCTTTGATTCAATCGCTAACAGCCTCAACTGGTCAATCGAAACACGGAGCAACGTTCAGAGAAAAACCTCGTGCGTGTAACCTTGCAAACCACTTATGATTCGCTCGAGCATTCGCAGCCCTTTCTCGATAAACTGCGCATATATTTTCCCGTGTTGAACCATTCTTAAAGAATATAAAAAAACATAACATGTTACTTATCCCCTTCCATCTTCAATAGACCAAAATATACCAATTCTAACTCATCTTTTTAAAAATGTATGATGATATGACAATTGTCACAATATAATCAAAAAGAATCGTTTCAGGTGAATTTACGTCAAACTGAACATCCCTAAGGCCATGAGGCCACAAAAACAGAACGAACTTTTTGGCCACTATATATTAACAACTAACGATACGTCCTCCTCATTCGAGACGAATGCTGTTGATACGGTTTTCATAACGACGGAGCTTAAGTTTGTTAGAAATTGAAAATATTTGAATAATGATGGAAGTTTATATCATGTGGAAGGAGAGGTTTACTTCTCGGGGTCACTCCTTAATGAATAAAAATTAATTAGTAATTAATTTTTTTTTATTTATGATATTGTTACACATGAAATGTCGTTTTCTTTTACATTATTTAGAATAATGTTAAAAGTGAAATATTTCCTTATGTAATTGCTTTCTTTGTAGATTCAATGTAAATAGAGGTCTGATTTATTATTGGGAGTTTTTGAGACCATAACTGCTATGATGTCAACCCAGAAGGTCAGGACATAATGTTACTGAATCTGCTAATAACATCAACGATGCATTTAGAATGAAAATGTCTTCTGTGTGAACTATTCAGCGTTGGTTCAGTAAGTTTAACATTTGAAATACGGATAGCAATCATAAACTGAAGCTGTTCCCAATGATGAAGAATTATCAACAGCAATGGTGAACAAGCCATAACCAACGATTCGATCACCTTCTGTAGACTATTCAGACTTCAACAGTGACCATACCATGTCAGCCCAAAGACAATAGAAAAGTTTAAAAAATGGATCCAACATGGACTGACTGAAATGCTATATGACAATTATATACCAAACACCTCTCAGCTGACTTCGTCTAAGCTCATAGTATGAAGTTATGACGTCTTGTAGCATCCAGCGTATTTGCCTGTCATTTCTCATAAAGATTATAACTTTTCAAGCATTCAGAACTTTATGTCCATTATGCTTGTTAATAAGGAGGCCATAATTCGTTCTTTGTCTGATTTTATGACCACAAAACATAAAGACTTTACTGATATAAATCATAATTAGAAGATCGTTGGAAAAATGGTTATTGCTTCAAATGGGTTATATTTTAATTGAATATTTACATTTTTGCTGTTCGTATAACCGTCATCTTACCATTTAGAAATATTACATGCTTGATAACATAACATTTATTATCATGAAATCTTTCTCTGTCTACACAATGAAATTTAAACTTAATTAGAGGAGATGCTTTCTGATGTCTCAGAAAAGAAGACTCTTATCTATGATTTACCCTGGTAAATCCAGTCATTGATATGATCAACTATTGTTATTTTCACTAGTAGTATTAGCTGTAGAGGTATTTGAGTTCCGTTTGAAGCATTGTCAGTTGTTTTGAAGTGGGTTCAATCTCCATTGGATCTCCCACGATTGATGTTTAATACTAAACTGCTAATCCAATGAATCATATGATAAAATGGGTCAGGTCACACATCGTATTGCAACGATCAGCAAGCTAATCTGGCTGTTTGTTGTTAGTGGATTAGAACCTCATTGGATCTCCAACTATTGATGATCTGATACTAAACTGCTATGTCAATAGTATGAAAAATAAACGAACTAAGATGCACATTGTATAGCAATGATCAGCAAACTAATCCGACTGGTTGTTGATAGAGGGTTCGAACCTCACTGGATCCCTCAGGGTTGATGATACGATACCAACTTAAGCCAAGTTAATCTACTAATATAATGAACTGGGATTTTTTCCTGTCCGTAACAATGGACTATTCCATCAAAAAGTAACAGTTTAGCCGATAAAAATCGCCTACCCACCATTTCTAACTATGAACTCTTCAACTGGCAGGAATTCACTATCTTTTATTCCATAAAAATCTTCTCATAAAAATTTAAATACAACTGTGATTTTTTTCACGGTGATTAACCAGTTATGATCACGGTTTTTCATCGTTATCAACCTAGAATGTATCTAATCTATTCTATATATATATATATATATATATATATATATATATATATATATATATATATATATATATATATATGTTGTTGTTTTTTTTTCAAAGGTCTAGCCTCGGGGTTATCACCGTTGGACATTGGCTTAGTTACGTGGACAATATGATAGTACTTCGGTCCCATCATGTTGATGGACGAGTATTTTTCGATCATGTTAATATGACAATCTATACAATTCACGGTCGAAAAAAATAAGACAAAAACAAGCCACTCTTTCTCGACTTACTATTACTGACTTGAAAGGTGGATATAATATCAAAGAAACCAACAAATGTGGGTCTACATCTGAATTTTAATTCAAATTACACTTTCTGTATTTAGAATGCGTTATCGGGCAAAAGTTCTCTACGAAGGCCCTACAACAAAGGAGGAGGAATCAAAAGAAATGCGTTGTCGCTAGCAAGGAAAATGAAAGAGGTCATTAATTCACCGTTGAAGCAGAGATATTCACATTGTGTTCCACGGAACCCCATGATTTCGCGCGACATTTCCATGGATTTCGCTCAACAAAGTGACATTTTCGCTATGTGCTAGATAATTCTTCATTTCATAAACGATTCCTTGTCTTGTGTGATGATTGATTGTTTATAATGTTCTCATCAAATACTTTTTTATAAGTCACGTTACAATTAAAAAACATTTCGGATGACTAAGTGACACGGACATTAAGTTGTCAGTAACTATTTTTGTATCTGTTTTGACTCAGTAAGCTCTACTTTTCGATTTTTTTTCTCTTCTCCATTATACACATTTGTATAATTCATTAAAAAATAAAAGATGAAATAATTACATACATACATGTGTGTGTGTGTGGAGAAAGGAAAGTTGTTTTGAAGGGGTTAAAGTTTTAAGACAACTGCATTAAAAGTATCAAGTACGTTGCCACTATCCAAATTCCATACATGAATGGATAGCGGAACGTTTACAAAGGGTATGTAACCGTTTGAATATCCGGGCAACTTTTAGTAGTTTTTCTACCCTTGGTAACTAGCTATAGCTATCCTCTCAAAGTCAGACTCGAAAAACATTAAAAGCCATGACCAATAGCGGAATGGAAAAATCCGGGATCGCAGACCACATCTGGAGAAAGAAAGGCGAACACTATCTTCTCTGGGAAGAAGTCCATATTAAAGACAGAGAACGGTATATAAGTATATAAGTCAGACAAGTGCGGAATTCAGCTCAATCTGGTTTCCACTACTCAACGTAGGAACAAGATATAGGAATCCTGGCCTAACAAGGGAAAAATCCAGAATTCTACCTTACAAACGCTCCAGCTATTGGAAAAATAAGAAAAAGATCTGCTGATCACCATTATATTCGGGTTGTACTCTTGAAGAAGACCGTAGGATGGATCGGCTGGAATGTTGTCTTAACAACAAGAAAGTGTTCAATCATCCGAGAGTACTCGAAAAATTGACAAATATTACATGGCATATATTAGTTTAAAATTCTTTTTAAGAAATAATTTACTAAAGCATAACAGAAACGGGATTTATTTCTTTCGATTAGTGGCTGACATAGGGCCATTTTACAATAAGCACCAGAAGGAGAACATTTTTTAATAGATATAAAGATCAATATTACAGATTTTCAAATATTTCTGCTACCCATTGTGATTTTTGTGTGTCTCGTGGAGGGGTCCCGACCCTTACTTTGAGAAACTCTCTTCTAGATCAAGCAAAGCATTGTAAAAAAAAAGTAGGAGTTTTACATGATACGTGATGAATATAATTTCAAACGTAATCATGTGTCCGTACGAACGCCTCCTTAAGTTGGTCGGATGTAATCAACCATTTTGCCAAATATAAGTGTAAGTTGTTTTCTTTGTTATTGTTTTGTTGTTGTTATTGTTATGGTTGTTGTTTGTTTTTGTTGGTGGTGGTGGTGTTTTTTTGTTGTTTTTTTGCATTTACAATTCATTCGTTAAAATTGGATTTTTATCTATTTTTCTGTTGTTTTTTTTTTCTTTCTTTCCTTTTTCTTTTTTGTCTCTTTCACTCAAGGTCTGGTCTATATCAATGCATCGCCAGATGAAAAAGGATCCGATGTTCTGTTTGAAACGGCACCAAAAGATTCCGTTGAATTGTTTGTGTACAAACAAAAGGTGAAATTGCTCCGCTGCGCTTATAAGCTGAATCTATTGACAACACGAGGCACGATTAGCCACGACGGTGAGGCAAATTCCTATAATCAAGCTCTAACAATTACCTGGTAGTCGTTCTCGTCTAATGAAGAGCCATGCTCCCGATAAATATTGGCAGACGACACAAACGTTTGCCAACAGATGTCTACAAACCTTCATTTACTTTTGGACCAGAGACAAAACGAGAATAAATAAACGGAGCACTTTTCATACCAGCCTATTTACCAGCCCAATCTTCAATCCTGGATCTGTGACATTCCTTACCACAAAGCAAGGAAATGTTTTTTTAGAATTTCAAGATGATGGGTGTTCATTAATCTCTATATTCTTAAAATATCTCATTGTTTATAGTTTTTGCCCAAGTCTTTGGCCAATACATTTTCCAGTCTCCCCATTGTTCCTGAACTTCCAAGATGAAGAGTTTTTATTATATATATATTTATTATTTATATTTTCCAGGTCAGTATCCCGGTGTTTCTTATTATTCGTTCCAGGCTCAGGCCTCAGGTTTTGTTGGTTTTATAGATAGTTTTGGAGGTTCTGAGATGGTGATTTTTCATTAATCTATACATTTTAGACTGGTATCTTTATCTCTTTTATGTTTAGCTCGAGGTTTTACTTACTGACCATTTGAGGCTACGTAATAATTTCTGGTGTTCTATGATGAAGTATTTCCATTCCACCATATATTTTTCGGATTGATGTTTTATTGATTCATTTTTGCTTTTTACACAACGTTATGATCTGTATACTCTCCGGCCTTTCTCGGTCTGTCAGTTAGTCACTTGTGTACCGTATTTTCTCGACTACAATGCAATCATGAATATAATGCGACCCCAAGACTCTGTAGTTGATAATCAGTTACATATAATAATTTATCATTTTTTCACTCTTGGGTATAATGCTAACCCAAAATGCTACCCCGAATTTCTTATATCAAATTTATCACGTTATACATGAGCATATATATATATATATATATATATATATATATATATATATATATATATATATATATATATATATATATGACACTGATTAAATATATATATATATATATATATATATATATATATATATATATATATACATTATCAGTGTCTTTCAATAAAGTATTTATAAATGTGTGTGTAAGTGTATGCGTTTGCATGTGTCTATGCATATTTCTTTATGTGTATGTCTTTGCACATATGTATCTATATACTGGTAGAAATATATGTACAGTGATTGCAAAAGGTATTCAATATGAACTTCCTTTGAACTCTGGTTGCTTCCGTTGTGCACATGAATTTCCTTTGTGCACGGGTTGCAAAATGTATGTATGCACCCAGCATAGAGGCAACTGTTCATGTATATATGAAGTCTGTGACGTACATGATGGCATAAGACCAGCAGTATTCAAAAGGTGTTCTGCAGACCTTCAGGATTCCGTATGATCTTTCCACTGCTTCCTCGAAGCACTGTGACATTTTGGTAATATACTTGATAATTCTTCATTACATGGATAAACACTTAACGGCTTTTACAAGTCTTTATTTGATTTCTTTAACACGAACAATTCATTTTTGTCTTATTAATGACAAAGACAAAATAGTGAATTTTTGATAACGTCAAGTAACATTCATACTAATCAGTTTATTACTTTTCTATTGCAGTCTTGTTGTTGAATAAATGTATACATGTTACGTAAATGTCTTTGTATTGTGTTCATCTTGTAGGATAATTGATAGTTTGTAATCTTCTTAACACATAATGACTCTTATCTAAATTCCAAATACTTATTTTTAACAGTTACATTAGAATCAAGAACATAGTGTTTTTTTTATTCACGTAGCACGGACTATTTCCCTTCAATAACGTTCAGCCCTCGGCCTGGGCCTTCAAATCTCGACATAATTGCTTTTGAAAGTACTGCCTATGGTTTCGAAATGTCTGCTCGACAGACTTCCATTGATATCTCCGAAGACTTTCATAGATCAGCAGTCCTCATGTTGGGAACAACTACATTGGTCTCCTGAGGAAGGAGCCTCCCGAGTAGCCAAGGGCCCTCAAATTTCCGGCTGCACCTATGGGTCCCCAATAAAGTTAAATTATTGAAAGGTGTTCCCCCAGTAGTTAAAGTTAGAAGACAACTGCTTCAGACCAACCGTTTATTTGTTTTGTAATACACTCAAAAGAAATATGTAGATTCCTTTGTTATTTGATCATTACTTGTTATAAATTATGAAAATTAGGCATATAAAGGGAAAAAAATTAACTCCAAACTTAGTTACAATGAAGCATGTCCAACATGAAAATCTACCGCACACCGCTAATCTTTCGTGCAGGTTGTACTCATCAAACGTGTAGGACGAGTACTGCATTTATCTTCCAAGTGAGGAGGGCCTGCCTACCTGCCTTGAAAGTCAGCATTTGAAATTATAAACAGACACGTGACTAATAAAACCACAGGACATCAGTGTAAGTTCCACGTAGAGAAAAAATGAACCGCTATTATCATTTATCACACATTGGTTGTGGCAATGTCACCACGTTTATTGTCCCAACGTCACATTTTTTCGTTTTTGTTTTGAAAAATTGGGGCTTTTTCATTGGTCCCAACCAAAAGCTAACGTCCATATATTTCAAGTACGGAAGATTCAAAAAAAAAAATGATAAGATTAAGTCACATTTTCTTTTTCTTGTTGATCAGAGGTTCAAATCGTGGTTTCAAGTTACAGTCAAGTCTCGAGTTCAAAATGATCTTGGAAAATCAAAACATTTCAACCTTTCTCTCGAATAGTCAGCTTAGCACGTCATTTTACTTAGGTTTCGGATCAGTCAAGTTTTCAGATTTTTTATAGCTTTTCCAAAGAAGAGGCCAATGCTGTCAAAAGTTCGAAATAAGACAAAAACAGTAATACAGGTCACAGCATTTTGGGGCTTTTCTGTTGGAACCCACTGAACCAGATTTTTGTAACCAGTTGGGAATGATAAGTTAAGTTTAGTTCGTTTGAGAACCCCGAGGGTTGAGGGTTACGGTTAAGGTAAGGGCTTAGGGTTACGGTGGTAGTAACGAAAAAGACACAGCTTTAGGGGTCTTCTCCGCCGAGAAAAAGAGAATGCAACCTAATCTTTTTATTATTCAATTTTTTTTTCATGGACATTAGTTTTCGGAGTGGGCCAACGGAGAAAAATACTTTTTTTTTGTACACTTTTTTTTTAAGTAGTTAGTTGCATCATTTGAGCGAAAATCTTGGTATCAATGAACTGAAGTAAGTTACTCAATAGTGTTGCGTGATTTGTCTAGAAAGGGAGATAATCCGAACTTTATTTCAAGAGGATAGTATTGAACCTCTTCTTTCAAATTTGTTCGATTTCCATTTTTGATGCTATTCCAATGCATGTGTTGGGGTAAGTGTCCGAGATAAAGCTCGGAATATCTCCTGGCCAAATCTGGCAAGCCCGTTACTCAGCGACTAACCGTCCAGTCACTTCTGATTGGGTTATACAGTACTGATCGCCTCTCTGTGTCGGTAACTATTGATGCACGTATACATGGTTCCAGCCGTGACAGCGGCCAACCCAATTAGACTTGACAACTGGAAAAGAAAGCATAACAGAAAACATGTTATAATCTATTGAAGTCCAGAATTTTTTTAGGGTAACAAAAACAATAATTAAAAATTAATATATATCCCCTACCGTAATTTGAAATCAAAATATCAGTCGGCTGGCCTCTAACCAACTGAGCTAAACTGACAAGTCAAACACATTCTCAAAATTTATCTACGAAATACACAAAGGTTTATTGCATTCTAATGAATAGATGCATTTATACTGAAAAAAGTATTTCTTAAAATTTTTATCTATTAAATGTATACTCAAGATAGAAGTAGGAGTGGAGTTTGACCCTGAAGCAGCCAGGCTCATTTTTTTCTGGGTCGAGTTTGATAGTATAGAGGGTGCATAGACACATAAAATGTAGCTCCATTCCAACAGTTAGTACTCACAAAAACAATTTTGCTCTGTGGAAGACAATCATCATCATCATCATCATCATCATCATTAATAATTCAACGTCCATCGTTGGACATAGACCTTCCCCAGGATTCGCCACATTTCTCTATCATGGGCGTCGCGTAGCCAGTACTTTCAGAATTTGTCTAGCTCGTCTCTCTATCTAATATTCTACCGGCCTCGGTTCTGCATGTGATCTCGGGGGATCCATGTCGTGAGTTGCGATGTCCATCGGTTGTCCGCCATTTTTGCAACACGGCCAGCCCACTGCTATTTGAGATTTTTGATGGATTCTATGATATCTCTGACTTTTCCCAGATGTTCTGTGCTGTCTTGTGGTCTCTCCATGTGAGGCCCAGCATAATTCTTTCATGTGCACGTTGCATAGTTCTCAATTTGCGGATCTGTCTTTTGGTTAGGTTCCATTTTCAGCTCCATAAGTGACTATTGGGAGGATGCATTGGTTATACACCCTTCTTTTTAGGATTAATGAGCTCTTCTTATTTTTGAAGGTTGAGCTTGCTCTGCCAAAGGCTTGCCATCCTAGTGTGATTCTTCTTTTGAGGGTCTCATTGAGACTCTTTGTCCTAGGTGGATGTACTGATCTACTTCCTCCAGTTCTGTGTCCTTGATTTTGATCTTAGAGTTTTCATCTCCGATGTAGTTGTTGCACATGATCTTCGTCTTGCTGAAGTTCATTTGGTTGACGATACTCGCAACAAATTCATAAAAGTATCTTACCCTTCCACATCGGACTTTAGACATATAAGACACAATTCCATTCTAACAGAAAATACAAACATTTTTGCTTTATTGCAGTCAATGCTTACAACGAGTTTATGAAACAATCCTGCCCTTCCATATAAGCATATAAACTGCGGCTCCATTTTAGCAGATATTACTCACGAAATTGTTTGCTCTATGGTAGTTTTTTTATGGTAGGCTTATTACGTTTTTTTTTTCTTTTTTATCAAATAGTACCTTTCTTTTTTGAACTGTGGATATATATGACAGATCCACTTTAGTAACAAATAGATGCATAAAACGCAGCTATTTTAGAAGATAGCACTTAAGAGAATACACTCAAGAAAATCTGATGATTTTGATTTATCTTTGAAAAAAGATATTTTTCCTGAGTCAGCTGAATTGCTGAGATGACATTTTATACTTGGATTGGCTGACAAAACTTGAGTAATGTATTGCAAAACATTTTATTTTCAGAAAATGTATTGCCAAAGCAAAAAAGTTTGGAAAACTCTGCATTATATGAAAGATAGTTTGATTATACCTTGAAATATAAGTATATGTATGCTTACCTTCATCCATAAGTGGTACTGGGTCCACACCTCAAGCCACTGGACCCTCAACAGGGCCAAGGCACAAGGAATGAATGCTTCACTTTGTCGGGATTCTTTGCACCTAAAATCAAATCCAGAAAATCTTTAAATGAGGGTCTCTATAGAGAAAAAAATCTTTATTCTATCTCAAAGTCCTCAACTCATTTAAACTAACTGAAGTACCCGTCTATGACGGAATAAATGAGGAAAATGGTACTAAATCTGTCTGAATTTTGTCTTCATGGTTAACAAATCAGAAGTAGCAGGTTTTAACACCCGTCTTTGGACATAGGCCTTCCCCGAGATTCGCTAAATCTCTCTATCGCGGGCGTTGTGGTGCCAATATTTCTTGAACCAGTCTAAATCATCAAGACATCTTATTTTCAGTCGGTCACATTTCTGCATATGGTTTCTGTGGATCAATGTTGTGAGTCGTGATGCCGAAGCAGTTGTCTGACATTCTGGCAATATGACCAGCCCATTGCCATTTGAGTTTTCTAATGGATTCTTATCATCTCTGCCAACACCATAAGACAAAATTTTGCTTTTTCTCCAAATAATGACTGGTATATCTGGAATGTTTTTTTTTTCTTTTTTAGAATACTTGCGACGTTTTGAAATAAATCTTTTAGTTTAGAGAATAAAAACGTCTTGAAAACCATCTAGCAACAAAATACCACGGCAAGGCGCGTAATATCTGTCAAAGCTGAAACAAACATAAAAGTTGAAGACTTACCTTGTATATAACTCAAGTAAAAGCGTGACATTATTTTTCCGGGCTTCCTGTTTAACTTGCAATGCATCTAAGTAAGTTTTATTTATCTGTATACCTTCCTCGACCATCTGTCCCAGGTTGAACAAACCCTATACGTTTGGAAAAAAAACGCAAATCAATGCTCTGGATATATATATATATATATATATATATATATATATATATATATATATATATATATATATATATATATATATATATATAATCATGAATTGCTTTATATATACAGAAACTTATTTTTAAATGATCTCCAGTCATTACACGGTTAATGTATCACTCACTCTAGACAACGAGAATAGAATCGAACCTCCTCCGGATAGGGTAGCCGCTCCAACTTACCGATTCTTGTACCATTAGCGACTGTTTAGTTCAATGTTAGGCGCATTGCTACACTGAAGCAGCTACCCTATCGGTGGCAGTTTCGATTCCTGCGGTAACCCTATTTTCTTTAATTGTTTATTCTATTTATGTCATCTAGGTTGAGTGATCTATTAACTGTGTGATGCCGGGAGATCATTTCAAAATAAGTTTCTATATGATATAACACAATCTATAATCATTCTGTCGGACATCATATATCCATTTCCTGAGTCATACATTCCTATATATGTGTATGTGTGTGTATGTATGTATGTAAGTCCTGTGTTTTGAAAAATTGATGTATAGTATAAAATAACACCTATGTATGATACCTTATGATAATACCCTATGTAAAATGATTAACTATGTGTCGTATGACACAGGCTATATCAAAATCATATTTGAAAGGGAAGTGGTGTTTGATCAACACTGCTGGAGATTCATGTGAATATAACTGTTTTGTTTTTAGATCCCTGAAACCGTTACATATTAAAGAACTAATGATCCCAACAAGATATATTTACAAATAGTACCATAACATCAAAGTCTGTGTAAAATATTTAAAAAAAAAACACTGATAAAAATTACGTAAATTACATTAAGATTTTGAATTTTATATATATATATATATATATATATATATATATATATATATATATATATATATAGTTTCTAACGATATAAAGCTTTCCATAATATATACATGGTAATCATATTTAGGCAGAATTTTTTCTTTTATGCAAGTTTTATTAGAGACGGTATACAAAGACTTGCACTATTGTAAGGGATAACGAAATTTTGAATGACGCGAATGGGAAAAAGTTGAGCCTTACATGAGGTAATCCTTTAAGGGGGGCTTGAAGATAGTCTGTTTTTTATCTATTAAGCCGAACGGACTTTATCGGTTAACTAATACTTCTGACATTTGCTCTAACAACAAGAATTTGTATTCGCGTAATGAGTAATGTGTTAGACTCGCAAGTATTTGGGATTGAGCTTAAGCCTCAATACCATCATCATCATTAGTCTTTTAATGTCCGTCGTTGGATATAGACCTTCCTCAAGATTTCCCTCGATTCTCTATCATGGGCGTCGTGGAGCCAGTAGCGCCCTGTCAATCAACTTTCTACTCAAAACTCGTCAAAAGTCGATTTTACTCTGAAAATTTGCTATAAGCGTATGGAATAATCAAACTTTGGTAGACGCGTAGAGGAAAAAATTATGACTTACATGAGGTGACCCTTTAAGGGCAGCTTGGAGGTAATATAACGTTGCCAAATTTGTATCGCGTTTTCCACCGCATCCGTACCAGTAATAATCACCCATCTTGATCAAAGCTGAAAATAAGAGTCAGGAAATGAAATGATGAGGTTATTGCCAGATCATATAAATATGTATATGTATTAAAAAATTGCTGTTTGATCCAACTGAATGATTATAAATTGCGTTATGTTGTACAGAAACTCTCACTTGAAATGATCTCCACTCATTACACAGTTAATGTATCACTTGGCCTAGGCAACGTAAATAGAATAAACGATCTAAAAAGTGGGGCTACTGCAGGAATCAAACCTGCGATCGATATGATAGCCACTTCAATGTAGCAATGCTCTTACAATCGAGCTGAACCACTGCGATGATCCAAAGGCCCAAATAACTGTTTATTTCCGATCTATCTCTGCTCTTTTCGTTTCTTTCAACGTGAGAGTTATGTTTTACGAAATGGATATATGATCCGTTAGAATGATTGTAAACTGCATGATATTATATAAAAACACTTATCTGCAATGATATCCCATTATTACATAGTTGATCTATCACTCGCTTAGACAAATAACGCAATGTATAATCATATATATATATATATATATATTGCACAATTATTTTTGAAATAAGTAAAATACAAGGTGTTTCATAAAAGATGAATCCAACTTTCATTTATTTCAAATCTAAAAACAACTTTTAAAGACAAAAATCACAAAAATATTATAAAAATACGCTAACACATACATTTCAAATTTAAAATTGGTCATGTAAATGATTTCCATCAACCTAAGCTCTTCGTTTTGTTAATTTTCATGTTTTTTTCATATTTTATACTTCATGCTTAAACCAAATTGGCGAGGTGCTCTTCAATATGTCTCTACCAATGCAAAAAGGTTTCCAGTCGATCGTTATGCGCCGTTTTATTTCGCTATCATGTTCTTTCTCTAACTTTATTACACGGCCTAGGTGAACTTGTACGTCGACCTCTAATAGGGCCTCGCCCTCTATTCTTATGGATATATATATTGCATGTGTCTAAAACAACGGAATGACCCTGCTTTAATGAAACGAAACTTTAGATATAAACAAATATTTGATCAGAGAAAAATACTTGCTCTCGTCACTAAAAATTAGAAAACTCCATCAATGTAAACTTACCATAAGGATGGACGAACTGTGTTTCTCGTTGCGTGGAAAGATTATAATGGCGCCATTGGCATTCTTTTTCAATAAAATTCACAAAACCGTTCTGAAAATCACAAAATATATTCATTACATACACACACGCATATCAATGCTCTTCCAACATGGGATGGAGTAATTAACCTGACCGTCCATTTCCAGTAGAGAGAGGATAACACCCCGGGTCTGAAGCTAAGGTTTCGATCCTACCTAGTGGTACGGAATGGGATAATGGATAGTCTATAGCCACACTGAAGAATTGTAATAGAACGGAACAGCTGTCTGTGGATGGCACAATGATATATATATATATATATATATATATATATATATATATATATATATATATATATATCAACTGCACGATTAAACTCAACTCCTAGTTCTATTCCAACTGAAAACGAATACTGCAACCTTTGTATTATATTTATAATAAATGAGAATCATACAAACATTTTTTTAGGGTAAACGTATCTTTTTATTAGCATGAAATAAGCCCTTGCGTATTTCAAACAAAATTTCTATATTTAAGAGTTATCAGTTTGGTGCAGTCGGTAAGAGAGTCCCCTAACAATCTCTTGGTCGTAATTCAAAGTCACAGAAAGGGAATGTTAATCTTATTAATCGGTTCGGTTTATTATGCCAGACAAACAATGGAGAGTTTACTTCCTTGAATAAGTGAGGATTGTTATTGTTCTTGTTGATACTGTAAAAAAGCAAAGTCGAATCTATACTATCTACCTCTCTGCCTATCTTACATACATACTCATATATATATATGTATATATATGTGTGTGTGTGTGTGTGTATGTATATCACACATATATATGAGTGAGTGAGAGAGAGAGTGTGTATTTAGGCAGCATTTTTTCTTTTAAGCAAACAGGCAAGGACTGTTTCATCAATTTTTCAATAAATCTCTCCTGTCTCCACTCGAGGTAACAAATATTTGAATATACCGTAGTATAAGAATTGTCTGTATCTTTGGCTTTTAGCGCTTTCAACCATTCCCCGCCAGTATATGATAAAGATATATACAAGCAACATAGGCTCATAGTATACATAATTATACATCTAAAGAAATGGATATACAGGGTGAGCATAAAACCGTTCTGCCATTTTCATCAGAGATTATCCCTCTCGACATTTTTTATGGGGGAATACCAAGGACGAATAGTCAAGTTCAGCAGATTCTGATATGGAAACTTGGAGGACAATGACAATTGATGCTTTCGCGATGGTGACTAAAAAGCTATTGGAAAAAACATGGCTAACATTTCAGCACAAAACAGCGTGCATTGGAGTACACGAATAACAGACGAAATCTGTCTGTATTGATGTATAATTTGCAATAAAATATGTTTGCAGCTGCAAAGATAAGTTTCGTGCAATATATGCTCAAAATCAGGGGAATACTTTATGGTCACCTCACGTATAAATTTGTGTGCGCCCGCGATGGATGCTTATGTGCTAATGCACTACGCTGGTGCCTGGCTAAGAATCTGTGCCGCCTGAATTCCTATTCACTTCCGAATGCAAAGATGTGCACGATAGATGGATAGAATTTATCGATAGCAGCTTGGGTGGGGGCAGTATTTGCTTGAATAAATTGTTTGGTCCTCTTGAAGTAGCTCATAGTAAATGACTCCCCTATAATTCCACCGTATCATCAGTCTTTTAATGTCCTTCGTTGGACAAAGACCTTTCCCACGATTTGCCACACCTCACTATAGTAGGCATCGTGAAGCCAATACTTTCTGAATTTGTTTAGATGGTCTTTCCATCTTGTATTCTGCCGGCCTTAGTTGCACATGTGATCTCTGGAAATCCATGTTGTGAGTTGTGATGTCTATAGGTTGTCTACTATTCTTTCAACATGACCAGCCCATTGCCTTTTGAGTTTCTAATTGATTCTATGATGTTTCGGACTCCAATTTTCTCCAAGGTACATTGTGCTATCTTGTGATCTCTCCGTGTGAGGTTGATCATGATTCTTTCATGTGCATGTTTGTGGGTCAGTCTCTTGATTAGGTTCCATGTTTCAGTTCGATAGGTGACTATCGGGGGGATGCATTAGTCGTATACCCTTCTTTTCAGAAAGAATAAGATCTCGTTTTTGAAGGTTAAGCTTGTTATGCCGAAGGCTTGTCACCCTAGAATGATTCTTCGCTTGATTTATTCTTCTTTTGAGGATTTCAAGGAGAATCGTTGTCCTAGGTAGATGTAGTGGTCTACTTTCTCCAGTTCTGCGTCATCAATTTTAGTACTTACTCATAACATTACCTTCTTTGGATGAAGACCAGTTTTTGACACGGGTAGTGATGGTTCATTTCGCTTCCCTCTACTTTCTTTTAAAGGATCCCCTTTTCCTCTCTCGCCATACTTGTTTTCAAAACTGGAACAGGATGATTATTCTTGCTCTTGTTTATGGGGAAAACAACGTCAACAGGAACTTTGACCGGTATTGGACAAACAATATAAGAGAAAAAATAAGGAAATTGTCCCGAATCAATCAAATTAGATGATAGTTACCTTATTTCCTTCGCACAACCAAGCAGTGTTAAAAGAGGCGACTTCAACTCCAGCTTCAGCTGCCATCATGTAATAAAAGAGAGCCAATTGCCTGCGTCAAAAAAATCAGTCAATGAATATAAGATTAATTCAGTGGACAATACATGTATAAATCATCACATTCCTCCCTTTAAATTCAGTTTTTTCTTTGAGGGGGGGGTTAATTCCTGCCCCATCATCAAGTAATTTTCTCACCATTCAGATTTCTATTATATATTCCTTCCGTAGCTGAATTCCTCCCCAATCTCTCCTCTGTTTAAATTTCCTCTCTCTAAGGAGCCTAATACTCCCCTGTTTGGGAATCAATGATCTAAAGGTTATGATCATAAGGTGATGGTTAACAAGTCAGTTTAGCTGACCATTATTTGTGCAGTAGGTTTGATCCTCCCGGTGTGTCTCACATTCATGTCACTATACCATGACAAAGTTAGCTTAGCATCTAGTGACACCTTACTGCGAGATATTCGTTTACAAGTTAGTCTGGTTAACCATTTCCATTGTATAATGAGTTTGATCCTCACGAAATGACCCGTATTTAATGGCTTATTCTAGACTATATATATATATATATATATATATATATATATATATATATATATATATATATATATATATATATATATATATATATATATATATATATAAAGATTATATACATAATGATATATATAAAGGTAGATGTATACATAAAAATGTATGTGTATGTGTGTATTTGTTTACATATATACATAAATACATACATACAAGTAGGTATATCAATAGGTATTGATGATACAAAAATATATTATAATTTAGCATAGAACTACATGTGAGGCTACAGACTTATTAACCCAACCTCATATACATCTGCACACAAGCACTAAGAAATAGATAGAAAGATAGATAGAGCTTTCTGCACTAATCAAAATTGCGCAGTTCAAGGTCTGATTATAATTCAATGTTTTTTAGCTGATACGTATCAACATTAATAAGTGCAGCAATAACTTGACCACATCTAAACCCACATTAACCGAAATTTCACTGTTCAATGCATTGCTATATTGTAATTATTGTGGTATCCTCGTAATTGTGACTCCACCCCCGACGAACATGTGTTCGGTAAACATCTACATGATCTAACCTGAACCGAAAACCAGTTAGTAATTTATAAAGAGACAGTCAACTTACGTGTTACCGTTTCTGTAGGCATGTAGACCTTTCCGAAGCATCTGCCCGAGTGTTGGGTTCTTTTCGGCAATAAAACGGGCCCACCTTTTGAGGTAAAAAAAAAATTTTATCAATAGATATTACTTCAATGATCTATTTCTGACAACAATTTCAGTATTTGGTCATTGTTTCCGAACAACTTAATTCTATTAAGAGAAATATTTTTGGGAAATTTAACGTTCATAACATTCATGACTGAATGCCTGCCTGTCGATTACCAAAAAGTAAAAACAAAGCCATCCGAAAATAGTCACAAGTACCATATATATATATATATATAGAACAGGAAGCATATATATATTTATAGAGAGACAGACAGACAGACAGACAGAAAACTCTATGTATTTCCCACAAACATGCAAAAACAAACTATATATATATATATATATATATATATATATATATATATATAGATTTGTACATTATCGGTTTCTAAAACATGGAGTATACATATATACATGTATATATATAGAGAGAGAGAGCACTGTATGTTTCCCAAAAACATGCAAAAACAAACTATATATATTTATATAGTTTGTTCTGGCATGTTTGTAGGAAATAAATAGTGCTCCATGTTCTAGAAAAGAATCATAACAATAATCTAATAAAAACCGAGCCTGCGACAATTAATCATTTTATTATATATATATATATATATATATATATATATATATATATATATATATATATATATATATATATATATATATATAAGTGTGTGTGTGTGTGTGTGTGTATGAATGTATATATATGCGTGTGTCTGTGTGAGAATACTTACTCTACTGCCATATTTTCCTGCCTTGGAAGATTGTTTGTACCACGCATGTTTTGGTATGCAACCATTAGACCTGCTTCAACCTGGCCCATACGGGCTGCCCAGACGAAGTAATTGTACGCGAGATCCTGCAAGAAGAAATGAAAAACCTAATTACGAAAACTCAAATACCTTGTCTTCAAGCAACGGAACTAATTTCGTAAGTCTGATTGGAAATTGTAATCCTCATACGGTGTGGTAATATGGATAATTGCAGATGCAGTACACTGGTTGTAGTACGGAAACACTGGATGAAAGGTTTCAAATATTGTTCTCAGTATTGGGTTAGTAGCGTGTGTTAAAATACTGTATCTTGAAGAGTGGAACGAAGAGAAAGAATTTAACCCCAGTCGGTGATCATTAGTGCCAAGTCAAGAACGAGATCCTTCAAATAAGGTTTTGATAGCGATTTTTCAAAGGCATTCACCAATGCCCACTCTGATGAAACAGTTCAAAAGGTTTGGGGTTTTTTTCAATTTAGAACTGGACAGCAAAGTGTCAGTCAGGGTGCATATATATATATATATATATATATATATATATATATTGGTATCATTTTTGTGGAGGTGAGTTATCTATGCATGAAGCGTGCACGATGTCGAGGATTGTGCATATATAAATGGGTGTGCACAGAAAATTCAGTGCTCATGGTGACTAGAGTTTTATGCTCATACAATCGTCAGACCATCTGTTATTCCAATTAGGGCACTCCCGTGTATAGGGTGTCCGGCGGCAAATGCGCGTAGGGGTCGGTGGGATAAGATTGTTGTATGGATGTAAAGTAATCTAACTGAATGATGGTAGTAATTCGACCACGTGGAAGCGAAAAATTGAGAAGGTGTTTCGCATATCGAAAATCTTTTATCATTAATGTAAAGCTTGATTCATTTCGCTACGTTTCAATCGGTGTCTTCAGAAGCTCTTTTGAAAACTGTAGAAGATGCAGTCTGTCACATGCTGATACAATGTATCTGTCTATGTTCGGGTGTGTGAAATAGATCTAGGAAGAAAACATGTATAAACCGAAAACATACTAACCACACACACACATACACACACTCCTAAAAGAAAGAAGAAAAGACACAGAAACAAACGTACTAATCACACACGCGCGCATGCGTTCATACACACGTACTCTTAAAACCCAACAAACAGAAGCAGGTAAAAACAAATCACGTTTATATAAACATGTACACACTCGAAGCTGTAATACAGGCATCATAAAGATCATCTTAAGATTTGAAACACAAAAAAAAGGGTTCGTAACTTGTGTTAAATTACAAATTCCTGTTGTGTCACGTATCTTTCAGGGTGAGGAAATAGGTTTAATATTCTGGTAGGTCTAAGCACGAATGAAACCATAACATGCATTCGTTCATGTGGAAAAAATCACCGGAAGCGATGATATATTTCTAATTAAGTTTTCATGCTGAGAATATAAAAGATAGAAGAAACCTTATGACAACGTTTTCTCAACCATAAAAAAATCAACGATGTTATGATTCTTTTCATCATACCCCACCCCCATCTTTTGTGCTCGGTGTATATTGTCTGCAGAAATGTCATGTCAGATATTGCGTGTAAAATGGTATAAATAGCAACTCACCGCGTTTGACGGTTTTAGGGGATAAAGTCCACTAAAGTGCATGTGTCCGAGATGATAGCCAGCGTCCGGGTTACCCATCCTGTAGGCTTGTTCAAAATACTTTGCTGCTAATGTATAATTCTTGTCATGTTCAAGGGCGACCCATCCGAGGGCGTTCAGGGCCTGCGGGTTTTTCTGTCGTCGGGAGAGAAAAGATGGCCGATAATCATCATAAGGTTTGAATATACGATTCTTGTTTTCCTTTTTTATTTGTCTATTCGGTGTAATAAAGAGGGAAAAAATGGTGGAAGAAGTGGAGAAAACTTTAGGAAAAGATGGAAGGAAGAAAGGAGTGTGGAAGAAGAAGAAGAAGAAGAAGAAGAAGAAGAAGAAGAAGAAGAAGAGAAAAAAGGAAGAGTTATAGCAAAATCTTTCACCAACCTCCAAAGAATTACAGGAAAACCTGTCACCAACCTCTAACATGAAAATCAGAGGAAAATAGTTGGAAGGATTTGAGATAAGGGGTTATCAAGTTAAGAGAAGGAGACGGGGACAATCAATTATTTCAAAGATAAATCACCTTTTCAGCCGCCTTTTTTATGTGTTCAAGTCCTTGCGAGACATCCCTCTTTGTTCCTTGACCCTGCAGTAAAACATAAATACTTCTTTGATTATTGCCAAGCATATTATTTCAATATGTAGGGGTCTCGCTCGATTGTTGTGGAAACTAATCCTCCGGAGTGGAACGCACACACATTTGCATGCATCTTCAAACTTACATACACACACGTACGCACACAAACATACAAACGTGTATATATATCATCAACCATTAAAGGTTTGCTGCTGGACATAGAATTTTCCCATCTCTCTCCATGACGATCGCGATTATGTTGACCTTTGCCAAGTAACACCCTTAAACAATTCTTATCTCATCCTTTCATCTTGCGTCTGGTCTTTTCTTACTGCATTTACTGTCCCATGGGAGCCGATTGGGTAACCTTTGGCTCCATCTATTTTCATCTCTTCTCACTGAGTGTCCAGCCTATATATATATATATATATATATATATATATATATATATATACACACACACACACACATATATATATTTGTATGTGATACAAACACACTATTACAGAAAGCACACACATATTAGAGATACAGAGATAATTTCATTTAGCAATAATATCAGTCAGGAAAGTATGAATCTAGATTTTCCATCACCAGGTATCTCAAAAAAATGTTGCGTCACTGGCATACCATAATGGTCGATTGGTAGAGTGTGGGTAAGTGAGCACTTGGGCAAAACCACGCCTCAATAACCGACTTAAAACCCAGGCAGTGGTAACAGTAAAAATTTGTTACATCCTTTGTTAACCTGACTACGCTGTACCCTTTGATTTTAACTACTCATCTTTTGAATAAAATTACTTATAAGTTTGAATAATCTTGTAAATTCCCTTACCCTCAATAAAACAACACCGTAGTCATACATGGCGGTCGGATCTTGTGTCTCGGCGCTCATTCGGAAGTATTCTATGGCTGCGTCCATGTTTCGTCTGAGTCCCTGGGCACCCCAGTATAAGGCGCGGCCAATATGTTGCTTTCAACGAAGGAAGAAAAGAAAATTTAATGCAGGGATTATCAAGAACAAATATTCTTCATCTAGAAGAAAATTCTTAATTACAAACTAGTTTTTAGCCGAGAAGATACGTTAATGTTTTATGGAACATTTTCTAAACATAGGAAATCATATATATATATATATATATATATATATATATATATATATATATATATATATATATATATAATTTCCTATGCATAATTTCTGATATATATATATATATATATATATATATATATACATAATTTCCGATACATAATTTCTGATATATATATATATATATATATATATATACATGTAATTTCTCATATATATACATGTAATTTCTTATAATTAATTGATGATTTCTTGCAATTCTCAAAAGAAAATATCTTTAAAATATTTTAGCTTATGACTCAAATCAAGTGTGAAATAAACAATATTTCAAAAATATATTCTACGGTTTACTAAGTTACCAACCTTACAGCGCTTACTGCTTAGAACAAACTATACATATGTATGTGTGTGTGTGTGTGTGTGTATGTGTGTAACAGCCCATAAATGAGTACACCCAGACTCATTTTTCATCAAAAGATATTTTTTCCTGCACAAAGCATAGCATGATTTTATTGTCTCTAGTTGAAGATACCCCAATCAAAATGGATATCATCATGTATCATTTATGACCATACTATACAGCATTCAAAAATATAAATATGTTGTTGTCCCCAAATGAGCACACCCCTTCGAAAAAAAAGTTTATATAATATCAATAGCTGGTATGACAGCTTTTATTTTCTAGCACTGCTTATAGTGTCGGCGATATTCACTTCACTAGATTTTCCACTCCGACAGTATGCATTCTTTCTGTTTTGGTGTGTAGTCGTCGTTCTTTCACATTTCCTTTCAGTACATTTCATGCATGTTGAATTGGATTGAATCTGGTTGCATTATAGGCCAATCTAACCCCTTTACCTTTATCATCTTTAGAAACTTTGATGTTTTTTTTAGCGGGATGTTATGGATGATTGTCATGCAGAAACACAGCTCTTCTTCTAAAGCATTTGATTGAAGGCAGCATGTTTCCTTTCAATACATCAATGTGACCTTCAGCCTTCATCATTTTTGCTCACCAGTTCAATTAGACCTCATACAACCCAAGACTATGACAATTCCACCGCCATGATTAATCGTTGATACCAAATACTTTTCCTAGCGCTCTTTGCTATGACGCCAATCCGAATAAGTTGATTTTTATTTTATCTGACAACTGAACACTGTCCCAAATGTTGATTTTTTCAATTCGTACAAACTGAGAGGTATATCACGATGGTTCAGCCTTTCTCAACGGTAAACATAATCAGTTCAAGATATTTCCAGAATTTCAATCAAGTGAAACTGGTCAAAAATAGGAAGAAAAACCTTTGGTTGTTCATTCAGTAGAAAAAGTCACGTGACCAACGCATTCTAACAGTATGATGCGTCAGGGGTGATCAATTAAAATTTTGGGAAAGTCGTGATCGATGAATAACTTCTCTCGCCTTTTGTTGGGCAGCGATCACTAAAAAGTCTGAAACAAGCGACTACTCTGTCGAATACAATCGGAGGGACTAATTTAGCATAAATTCGAATTGCAAATTGAACTCCACCTCACTAAAAGCTTATTTGGAGATGGGGATATTTTCAAAAAAAAAAAATATATTTTTCTAGACACAAGTTGTGAAAATTCGATTTTATGGCCCTCTTGCTCGATTGATGTGGCCTGTACGTGGCACAAATAGATACATGGCCAGCCAGTCCGTTAACTAGCAAGACCAACATAAAAACTAAAGAAACCTACATAGACAGTTTAGGCAATAGTTTTGGTTGGTGGTCTCTAATATCAACTGCTTGAGATAAATGAAAATGTATCAGCATGGTAATGCAAATATATTTTTTATAAAAAAACTCTGAAAGCATGTCTTTTATCATCTTAAGAGTGTTAATTTGATCGGCTTTCTTTCATGAATATATTTCCTATGCCTTTTTATGGTGGACTAAATATTGGTCTATGGACATAAATGGGTTAAAGGAAACAATGCCAATATTTCACTGTGTCCCA
Organism: Thysanoteuthis rhombus; assembly: GCA_963457665.1. NCBI lineage: Eukaryota > Metazoa > Mollusca > Cephalopoda > Oegopsida > Thysanoteuthidae > Thysanoteuthis > Thysanoteuthis major. Next base: position 34,036,339 of record OY735221.1, read on the forward strand.
TGCACTGGTTTTATGACTAATGGTCCGACTATGGAATTCCGAAATAGACAGCGATGGGACTTGGATGAGTGGTAGACTCCAAAATAGCCCTGTAAACCATTCATCTCATTGGCCGGCAAATAAGGTACGTAATTACTTTATTTTTAGTCTTCTCTATTCACATAGAAATAAAACATAATTGTGTATGAAATTATCAATTAAGTGAGCTCACTTGTGCCGAAAGGACTCCTTGTTTTGATTGGTGTTTGAGCCACATGAAAATGTCCCCCTCTTCGTCAGTCACCTCCTTCAGGGCGTGGTCATCGGTGAGACGGACTGATTCGGTGAGAACCTAAAGAAGATGGGTGAAATATTCGATAGAGCACGTTGTAAGTCGAAACGTTGTTGAGCAAAAGACAGATAGAACGGAAGAAAGGAAGAAAAGATTTGCAAGGACGAACAAATTGAAAGAATTATGCCAACAAGTAAAGAAAGAAGAAAGAAGATAAGGAAAGAATGATAAGAAGATATCTAAAGAAAAAACAACAGAAAATAAATTGGGAAAGAAAAGAACAGAGAAAAGACCTATTTTCATCGAAACCTTCTCGACCATTCAGACAATTTTATTTTCTTTTTTGTTGTGTTGACAGTCGAAGGGTTAAAAATCATTGCGTTTGTGTTGTTGGATGTGTGGCTAAATTTGCCAATTCATCTCATCCGACTCATTGATTATATATATCTATATATATATATATATATATATATATATATATATATATATATATATATATATATCATTGTGTCATCCACTGAGAACTGTTTCGTTGCATTACAACTCTTCAGTGTGGCTACAGACTATCCATTATCCCATCCAGTACCACGAGGTAAGATTGAAACTTTCTCTTCAGACCCGGAGGCCGGTATCTCACCTCAGCTCCACGGAACTGGAGGTCAGTGAGGTTGAATGTGAACGATATATTTATTTAGCATATATTCCCCATCCACCAGAGTGCTCTATTCCTGTGGAAGAGCATTGCATAAGCTTAGAATGAACGAGTTACATATATATACATATGTGTGTGTGTGTGTGTCTTTCTGATTTCATCAATATAAATCTACCCATCTATCAATTTTATTATGTTCATATATATCAATTACATTTAGTTTGTATCCATTGCAATCTGATCTATCTAACTACCTATGTCAGTTGGTCCCTGTTTATTGATCTTATTCGCATCATATATCTATCACATTCTGGTCATATCTGGTGATTTTATTTGGATCATATATATATATATATATATGTATATATATATATATATGTATATATATATATATATATATATATATATATATATATATATATATATATATATATATTAATGATTGTGTCATCCACAAACAGCTGTTTCTTCAGTGTGGGTAAAGACTATCCATCATCCCATCCAGTACCACAAGGTTGGATCGAAACCTTCGCTTCAGACCCTATATATATCATTCTATTCACATCTATCTATATATATAATTCTGTTCATATCTATCTATATATCTCTTTCTGTTCATATCTATGTAACTATCCATCAAGAGAGATGGAAGCAGACGTGGAAAGTAGGTTGAAAGGAGGATTGAGTAATTACTTACGTCTTGTTCTTTATGGGCTTCACGGTCAAGCCGCGTTTTATCAGCAACGTATTTGTAATACACTAGTGAATCAAAAGAAATACATTTTACTTTCAGACTGTTGGCCATACACGACGCTTACATAAGTCAACGGAGTTGTTTCCCAATCTTATAGAGCTAAAATCTAATTTTGATAACTAGAAATCTTGGACAAAAGACAGGTCTGGTTAATCAATCGTTCGAAACCGTCATGTGGCCAACGTCTTTTGGAACCATGCCATGATAGGGGTGATCAATTGAAAAATTGAAAAAGTGGGTTATCAATGAATAAGTTACTTCTTTCGCTTTTTTTGGATAGTGATCACTGAAAAAAGTCGGAATTTTAAGAAAAAAAAATATTCATCATTCAGTGGGCGAATTTTTAAAAACAAAAAAATTCTTGTTATAATCAGAAGTGAATGTTTAGATTTTCAGCCTTCTAGCTCCATTGGTGAGATCTGCACGTACCATACATAGCCAGCCAGCCACCCAGCCAGCCGAACGAACTCAAAAAACTGTTGACAATTTTGGTGATAGTTTCGGTAAACGATTTCTAACAAATGTTTAAACGCTGACCGATGCTCGTTTTCCAGAGCTCATGAGGAATAATTTTCTTCCAATGCGTGATTTTTTTCTAAAAATTGTAAATGGTGCATTGTAGTTGACTGATTGAACAATCACTGAAGAGCTGAGTAAACTCCAAAGACACTTCTCAGATTTCCCTAACATTGTGCAAAAGATGGCACCGTAAACTTTGTGAACAATCTAATATTGATATCAACATCCATTGAAGCAACAAAGGTGAACATACAAATCTAAATAACCCATCCAACAGTGAATACACTCCAATCAGAACCTCAGTCCAAGGTCTATCCGAAAAGTATCCTGCCACTTCGAACTTGTCGAGAACCGGTTGCGTGAACAATATAATTTAACAACCAATCAGAGGGGACCTTACTGCGCCTGGGGCTATGAGACACTTCTAGATGAGTTTGTGCACTGTGTGACCGTAGTATTCACAATGACCAATCCAGCAATTTTTTTTGGTGGGGGGTAACATCACTTTATCCAGGTTTGTCAGCCAATGCCGCCTCGTTACAATTCAGATTTAGGTCCCTTGTGAGTTCTGTTTTCTTCCCCGTTGAATGGAATAAACTATCTGACTGTGGGCGAGATTAAAGAATGCCTGGAATCAAGCCTGCACACGGGGTAATTGCCCTCAGATTTCTATACAGTGAAAGGTCTCCATTTTCAGCTCTAACACCTCGATTTGATTTAGTCAATATAAAATATGACAGACCGAGTAACAGAATTTCTAACACATGAGCCAGGACATTTAGATGAGAACTGAACGTGGGTGTTTGAGAAAAGTGGTCAAATTTAGATTCAAAAATTATTACATACTGTATGAGACTCCTTTGTGTAAAGGCACACGATCCAATCCATTGTTATGCTTGTGTGCTAAAGCCAGGGTTGACATCCGATGGCCTCCCAAAGACGCCCTCATCAAGTAGCCATGGGACTGATTGAAAAAAATGGATTTTTAAATCTCAGAGGAAGGAAACGATGAAATATACTTATTAACAATATCAACAACTCTATTAAAGTTGTCAAATTATAAAAGAAACATACACACATAGAGAATCCCTATTCTGACAGTTATATTTTCCTTAAATCTTGACCACTGGTAACCCCTTTCTTCCTCATTTTCAATATATTTTTACAGTAAAATCTTTTAGAAGAATTTCTAAAGTAAAATTATTTGCAATGCATCCACATATAATTTGCAATGTGCTTATGTCGTATCTGACGCTAAAGGACGCAACTGATGTAGTAAAACAGAACTGTATTTAAGCAAGTGACGTAATAAAAAAAAATCCATTCATGTTCTGATGACGTGATAAAAATGCTGAATTTGAATAATTATATAAAAATAGAAGAAACAATTTTAAAAATCTGTTTGTTGTCAACAGAACGCCATTTTCCAAGTTCAGTGCAATGCAAATCTTTATTATCTACGTACATAAAATGCTATTTCCATCCATATATTTCGTAAATGCCATTATTTCTGATGGCAAGGAAAAACTAGTATTTCATGAAATTTTCATTTGCAATGAATTTGACTTAGTACATAGAATTTTATCTGTTATATTTGTCGTTGGAAAAACATGATCATCTCGATATTTACAAAGCCAGGCTTTGCACGGCATAGGGCTAAATGTCGGGAAACTAAGGTAGAAATATTGGCTTACGTCAGTCTTCCAAATGGGAAAGATCTGTCTGCCCTGGAAAATCAGTATTCAAATCCTGTCTTTTACCTGAACTCGAACACCGAACTCTGACACGGCTAAGAAACCTTAAACTATCAGGCTATGTAATTATTGTCATTTATTAACTTTGACTTAGTCTGGTAGATTATAGTAGGATAGTACTCACTACAGTAGTAATGATCTGCTAGACTAAATCCTCAACCATTATCCCATACCGAGATGCTCTCAGTACATACTGAGCCTAAATTAGTCTAGCACTGGGCTGTAAGTATTTTTTCTTATCGCAACAAGAACAATCCTCACCAAGATGACGGGTATAAATCGTAATTCCCCAACCGTGATTTGAAATCTCGACCAACTGATTGCCTGGAGGCTGTCTTACTTATTGAGCTAAATTGAAAAGCTCAGATATTAACGGAAATTTATCATACAGATACGTATGGGTATATTTCATTCATAAAAATGATCATATTAGCACTAAAAAATATTCTTATATATACAATATAAAAGTTGCAGTATTATCTTCAGTCGGGATAGAAGATGAAGTGGAGCTTGACTCAGTAGCCAACAGATTTGTTCATAATACTTTCCACGTATTTATTAAGAGTAGCTAAGAACGTCACAAAGCTGAATGTAAGGAGTAAGAATGTGTCGCACAAATCGTAGATGTGGGGAGGCCCTGCCTAACTCGAAAATCAGCATATCTCACATCAAGTCATAGGCATTGTCACATTTTTAGCATTGTGGAGTGGCGAAGCGATTCCCCCCCCAAAAGAGCAGCATCTGACACCCTAACTTTTACCTGACCTCGAAATATCTTTTCTGGAAACAGTTGGAAATGTGCAACTACCTCAGTCACCAAGCGTGCAGTATAAACATTATACTTATAATCTAAAATGCTTTCTGTTCAGAACTTATTTCAATTCAATTACAAAGCTTCGGATTGTCTCCCTTGCATCTATACAGAGTTATTTCCCTTGCGTTCCGTGTACATCCTTTTTCTACTGGGCTGTTTTTATTCTTTTTTGTTTTTTTAGTTTCGTTTCGTTTTTAGTTTATTTTCGTGTCAGAAATTTTACACCGAAGAGTGCAGAGGTCAAAACGTTTTGATATAAAACAAAACCAAAACAAAGCATAATAAGGATGTCAATCATCATCATCATCATCATCATCATCATCATCCTTTTAGTGTCCGTCATTGGATATAGACCTTTCCAAAATTCGACGGACCTCTCTATCATGGGCATCGTAGAGCCAATACTTTCAGAATTTATCCAGATCGTCACGCCATCCTATTTTCTGTTGGCCGCAATTTCGAACATGATCTCTGAGGATCCATGTTGTGAGTTGTGATGTCCAGCGATTGTCTGACATTCTTGCAACATGTCAAAGCCTATGGCCATTAGAGTTTTCTAATGGTTTCTATGATATCTCGAACTCATAACATCAATTACATCGATCGCAAACAGTTGTAATTGTACTAAATTGAAGATTCAAGTAAGCTGACGAGTTATCTGTCCTTGGCTGATTCCTCATGATTTTAACCCTTCTGGGGGCTGCAACTACGCTACTGCTGGTGCTGGCAGATATCTGTCATAAAATAAATGAAGCGTGAACATTAACCCTCTTATTTCCGGCACTTCTTGGGGGTAGGATCTAACCCATCTTCTATTTCTCTTTCAATTCTTCTATCTATTGAAGGAAATGACTGTTTTTACCTGTATTTCATCAGCTTTCACGTGTATGCCATTACTGAGAATAACTGATAACATGTACATAGCTTCTTTGTTACCAAGACATGCTGATTGCTTGAGGAGGACAACTGTGTTGTTGATTTGTTCCAGGGGATCTTCTTCTTCCTGAAGTGAACATTGTAAAGAACAAGAAAGACAAGAAAGCATGAAATGTTTGTACATATTCACTTATATGATTAAAAGCATTATTGTTTTCACTTGTTTCTTTGTCTGCAACAATGGACTCTTCCATATAAAGTTTTGAAAAAAATTGCAGTTAAAAATATCTCCTACCAAGTACTTGGAAAAATGGACTCAATAAGATGCAATCATTTATTTACAGTTTTAACGGCTTTGAAGTTGTGATCTATTAAGTCTTAAATTAAGTAAGAGATTATAAATAAACCACTCAAACTCCACAGAAATACTGGTAGATAATTTTATCAAATACATCACGACGTCTGGTGTGTTATTTACATCCAGAATTAATCCTTCACAACTCCAAAGTTGTTAATTATGTAAATCAATGATTATGTCTAATCAATTTCATCAGAGGTTTTATTAAAAACTAACCTTTGTCGTTGCAAATAGTGCGTAGGAGATATTTCCATCAGCAAAATTGATACCTCCAAGTGGAAGGGTCCATTGTTACGGACAGAGTGACTTAAAAAATCATACTGTTCGTTACATAGGGAGATTTTTACCTACCATAAGTCCACAATAAAATTTAACAAGTAAAACTAAAAAGTTGACAAAGAAAGCTTTGAGAAATTTTACGTTTTTATGTTTCTGATTTTGGGTATTATTTCAAAACCAAGCTTGGTTTATTCAAGAAGAAAAAAGCGTTTCAAGTTTTTTAAACCGGAAACTATTAATGCAACCACGACAGCTTTAATGAGCAAAACCCTTTTGATATATTCTGATTAACTTACTATTATTCTTGTGATGTTGTCATAAATGATATTGCCGGTTTTCTCTGAATTCAACTTCTGCCAATCCGGACTAGCGACTACTCGCTGCCATAAGCTGCGTTTCACTAATCGGTACTGGTTAGAAACAGGAACACTGTGAGCTCCGCACTGTTTTTCTGACCAGCTGGATTCTTTAATCCGACGCTTCAGATCGGTGAAATAATTGCTACATGTGTCTGCAAATTAATATAATAGAAATTTGGCATCAATTGACTAATTAGATAAGAAATATAAATAAATGTGTATAGTAAAATTGTACGTATTTTAACCAGCATGTCGTTTCCCCAGAAAGCAGCCCGGGGTCATCGCTTCCCCAGGATAACGGCGCACCTTATTGAGGAAGAAAACCTGCGTGTCATCGGATTAGGCGATTTTCGTTCATTGGTAATGATCTGACGCTTCCAGTGAGGGACTTTGGTTAGCATGTTACCCTAAGTGGCCAGCCGCTAGGCAGCCCCATGCGCAACAAGGTTCGTTGTAGAGTGTTATGACGTATTCTGTCGGTCAGCTTCTGTTGGCTTGTACTAAGCGTGGAAGTTGTCGTTCACTTCATGAACCGATATGTCTTTGTCACTGAATGTCTGTTCGTTGGTTGGTGAATTTTCCCTCCTCAAAAAACTTCTGATACTCACCACTACTGAACGTGCGCACCCACCGAGTTGTGATGTTTTGGAAATGCTCTGATCTAGTCTTCCGGCCGTAAAAAAAACTTTGTCTTCATATATTTCTTTAATAACAATATTCAACGCATCGAAATGAAATACTCAAAATCAGCTTACCTGCTCATATGCTTTTGTCATTGATATGTGCAATTGTTAGAAGCCAGTAGCTGCCATTCTTATCACTTATTACTGCTCATAATCTTTTCTGTGTGTTTATGAGTTTGAGTGTGTGCGTGAGAGAGAGTAAGAGAATGAGTGGGAGAGAGAGCAGCCTGTAAGATTTAATTTGATTCCGTCGATTCGAATCTTTCTTTTCTTTTCTTTTCTTCTCTTTGCATGTTAGTTTCTCAGCTTTTTCGACCACAGGTCGTTTTGAAAGTATAAGATCTCTTATCAAATCATTTTATAGTTTATGATTTTTTTCCAGTTTACAACAGAATAGTTATCAATGGTCGACCAGGCGGAAATAAACTCCCCAATAGATTTCTTGCTGTACGAATAAATAAGGCAACGATATAATGTATCCCCCTGCAACGTAAATTTGTCTCTGTGCATAATTTGTCTATATGTGACGGAACAGGAAAGGTAAAACAATGAGATCAAAGTCATCATTTATTATTTGGGGGCGAGTGGGACATCATAGAATCCATTAATCTCAAATGGTAATGTGCTGGCCATATTGCAAGAATAGTTGACAACTGATGGTCATCGCGACTCATGACATGGATCCCCAGAGATCACATAAGAAACTGAGGCCGACAGAATACAAGATGGAGAGATAAACTAGACAGATTCAGAAAATACTGGCTTCGCGATGCCCATGATAGAGAATTGTGGAGAAACCTGGGGAAGGTCTATGTCCAACGACGGACGTTGAAAGACTGATGATGCTGAAACTCTTCCTCTAACTCGACCGGTGGTTGAGTCACTTTTCTTAAATTTTACTCTCTCTCTCTCTCTCTCTCTCTCTCTCTCTCTCTCTCTCTCTGTATGTGTGTTGCAATTACCTTTAATAATAAGTTTTTTCTTCAGTTTGCGATAATCGGCGATCTTGGCTTGAATCCAATTGATGAAATTTTCGCAAAGTTTGCTTCGACGACTTAAGGCCAACTCGAACATTGGGTGATACGGACTCGGCATTGGGATCTGAAAGGGGAGATAATCCAATGTGAATTTCTGTGTTGTCTTCATTTTTGGTTCGTTTCATTTCTGAGGAACATTGGGATAGAGACATTCAATTGATCATTAGAGAGAAGGAAAGAAAGAGAGAAAAAGGAAGAGACCAACAAGCAATGTTAAAAAGGATGACACGAAAGAAAGAAAGGTTGAAAGAAAAATTGGTGAAAAGAATTGAACAAGAGAGAAAAAAAGAAACAATACTGAAGAGGAAAAAACGAAAAAAGAGAAAAAAAAGTAGAAAGAATTAAGTGGTGAAAATAATGGAATGTAAAAAACAAAAAGGAGAAAGAAAAAAGAAAGAAAGAAAGAAAGAAAGAAGGAAAATACTGTTGATGCCAAATAAAACTCCGAGAAAAGGGTTTAAGAGTATTTCTCACTTTTTTGGCTGGAACTATCCTATTTCGATAAAACGTTACTTTTCCGATATAACCTCCGAAGGCAGGAACATTCTCGGATCCACCAAAGGTGAACAGACCCTCAACATCGTTATAGGCAATGCCTGCGTGGAATCTAAAAAAATATATACATATATGAATATGAATATACACATACATGTATACACGATGAGTGCATGTAAATTTCATCAGATGTTCATGTGAATCGTGATATTATGGGAAAAATTTATCTAAAAATTACATTAAAACTGACATTCAGTCCAATTTACAATTTAAGGCCTGTTGCTATTAGAAACTGAAACAATTATCAAAGTTTTATTGTTGCGTAAACTACATTTGAAAACAGTATACACATGAAGGCAAAGTGTTAGCTTTTTCATTACTGTATACTGACTTTACTTCTACTCCACCATGCCCTCGTTTAGTTTTGTACTCTGTATTAACAAATTAATTTCCCCTTGGAGTAGGAGAAGGATTTCATGATTAAACGCCAATTTTTGCTATTCTTGATCTACGATTCGATTCATATTTCCTCTACCTCCAGCATATGCTCTCTCTCTCTCTCTCTCTATATATATATATATATATATATATATATATATATATATATATATGTGTGTGTGTGTGTGTGTGTGTGCATGTTTGTGTGTGTGCATGTTTGTGTGTGTGTGTGTAGTGAAATAGAAAAATTATACGTTTCTTTTTTTTTCTCAAAGCACACAGACTGATATTTTTCGAATCGGGACGCACAAACAAAATTTTTTTTTTTTTAACTATTTAAATTCTATCTTTCCAACTTCAAATAATAATTACTTCGTGGGTAAATTTCTTTATATGAGACAATTCCTTCGTAGCACCTTACTTAGCTTCTTGCGTTGGATGCTTGCACAACATTTACTGATTCTTGTCTCGAGTTCCTAAAGGTCTCTTCGTATTGTTGCATAAAGCCGTTACGACAACTCTATGTCATTATCAGTGAGTGCGAAACTTATCGGATACATTTCAGAAATTGCTGTCGGAAAATACATTATAACAGCTTTATACAGCTTGAAAATAGTCCGAATTTGGACCTAATTTTTAAAAAATATTAAAATGAAATTGAACCTTGGAAAGTGATGTACATAAATCAGAAGTATATGGTTTTCTAATTTTGTCAATTCTGAAGCTATATCATCAAAGTTACGGTTAGCCTTTTAAGGTTCGTCGTTGGACATAGACCATCCTCAGGATTAGCCAGACCTCTCGGTCGTGTAAGTCCCGGAGCATTTATTTTCGGAAATTGTTTGAATCATCACGTCACCTTATTTTGTTAACGTTATTAGAATGAACATTTTGATACCTTTTGCTCACCCTGCATTGAGAGTATCGGCACGTGTCTAGTTTTATGGAAAAAAGGGAAATAACTTTGCTGCCCTTTTTTAATCACTTTTACGGTAACAAAAATTAATCTTCAACCATCATTAAATGCAAGGTGTTTTTATAAGTTACAATCCCGGTTGCTACAGGGTCAAACCCCACTCCAAGCCCAATTCCAACCGAAGATGATTACTGCAACTTTTTTTATTTTATATATATTAAATTATATACTATAAAAACATGTTTTTAGATATAAATGTGCTTATTTATTAGAATGGAATAAATTCTTGCCTATCTGGAAGGTAGTTTTCCGTTGAAGTGTAAAACTTGTCTGTTTAGAATCACTGTGGGGAAATTCTAATTTCATAGATATATTCATTAATCAGAATGAAATGAGCCTCTCGTATTTCTAAGATAAAATGTTGAATTATATGTTAAACTTGTCAATTTAGCTCAGTCAGTAAGAGACCAGCCTACCAATCAGCAGATCATGATTTCAGATTACTGTAGGGGAGTGTTAATTATTATTCCCTTGAATTTAGTGAGGATTGTGGTTGTTGTTGTCGAAAAACAAAGTCAACTCCCGATTTGGGTTTAATGAAAACAAAATCACCACTTACAGCATTTCGGTTGACCAACGTTTCTCCCCGTTCTCGCCGTGATTCACTGTGAGGTACCACTGAAAGAAGGACAAATCGATAATAAACTTTGCTTAACAAGATGAGGTATCATTAGTGTTTCTTGTTTTGTTTTGCTTTTTTTTCTCAAGCTAAAATCTGTATTCGATTAGGTTTTAACTATTTAGACATTTAGATATTTATCTGTGTGAAACAAAAGTGTACTCGAGCATATCAAATAATGATATTTACACAATATCATTAAACATAAGCCTTAGCAGTGGTATAATGAACGTCACAATTCTTTTTGAATTCATTTATATTTCTTGATATCACTACATATTCTGGTAATTTATTTCTTAGACCTACCACTCTATTGCTTGAAAAGAATTTTCTTATATTCAATCAACTTCTATTTACTTCTATTCAAGAAAATACAGTACTATCTACTGATTCTATACCACACATAATTTTAAACATTTATATCAAGTCTCCTCTATCCTTCCTTCTTTCTGAAAATGTCAACCCTAACTCCGTTAATCTATCTTCATAACTCGTTCTTTTTAACACTAGTACCAAATTGGTTGCTCGTCTCTGGAGTTTTTCCTAAAGCTTTTTCTATTTTTTTTTCGCATTAGTGTCCATTCTTACTTGTTACCCCAACTCCATTGAAAACGAAATTATCAGGAATTAGAGCTGAAAGTAAACTGACTTCACTCTTCTTGTGGCATCAATTAATATAATCAAGTTTTGCTTTTAGATCATAAAAATGCTCAAGACGCGTCTCCAATTCCAAAGACACTTTCTTCAAAGTTCCTGTAAATATAAAGGGTAACTGTGTCGATCCTAGGTCTTAATGTAATAGACGTAGGATAATTAACATTTGTGACTTCCGGCACATGAGAAGCAGAGGAATTTCGAACCCGATTTTGGCATGGGGGTTGATGCTCAAAAAAATACTGTGATATATTTGTTCGTAATCACTTATCGACTGATAAACAAAAATATTTAATATTATTTTGTCCATATTTTGATTTATCCTCTTCTTAAATTTGTTTAAAATGTTAAAAGTCACAGAATAAAATCGGCTTATTAACATACACGAGGTGCTGTCACGAACGGTAGCGGCAGAAATCCGTCTTGTATTCGGTTTGCGCTTGTTGTTCAAATTCCCCATAATTGTAAGTAATTCCCCATAATTGTTAGTAACACCTTGTATGCATGTGAATGAGGTGTATTCATGAACAGAATTAACAGCCCCATGAAATGAATTCTGATAATATAAGCTTTAATACTATTTGTGTATGTACAAAAATGATGCCGGCGAATAAAGGTTTTATTAAGATGATGGGATAAATCTATATGGCTATATTCGAATGACTGGCCTCTGTAGCTTAGTTGGTGAAGCAGCTGACACAGAGAGGCAGTCTCCCAAGTGTAGGGGATCTAAGTTCCAGGGTTAATTCTCTACTTCCAAATGCATCTTCTCACTAAAGATCGTGGAATAACGATCTGACAGTTGTACTAAAACGCAACTGAAATAGAGATGAAAGAAATACTTGTAAAAAAAAGCATTCGTGAGCAAGCTTAGTGTCATCTAACACAAAGCCATAGTAGGGGACACGGTCTGAGAATCAAACTTACTATTCGCTAATATAATGAGTTCGGTTCTCGCTGGGATCCCTAACCCTACAGCCCTTTGCCAGTTTTAGCCAAGTTCAGTTAATACCTTATAGAATTTGTTCTGTGAATTTCAGTTGTATATCGAAACGGCCTTCAGTGTTGAAAAATAGTTTGTTTTTTTACTCACACTTTCACTGTCAAAAGCAAATACGATCCGGCACCATTCTTTTTTCGGGAGGGAAGACGCAGTCAGACTGGCGTGTGGTTCACCATTCTTTTGCATAATCTGAATATGAAGTTTGCCTGAAAACCAAAACATTTGGATTTAAAATACCGGCTTTCAAGTTATGGCAAAGTTTCTCTTATTTAGGATTATGAACGCTCTACTTTCGGATATCGGGGGAAAAACCTGTAACACTGGCTACGGGTACAATGAAAAAATTATCTTAATAGACCCGACAGACATATTCTTTAGATCTTTTTCTTGTAATGAAATAAGTTGTGTTTTTAGTCACAGAACTAGATATGTGATAATATTATTAGCAGTAATATTTCCTTGATTTTTCTATTAGATGAACCATTGTCAACCATTATTGAATCTTGACTTGTATTTTTTTCCATCTTGATTGTGTGAGATCAAATCTAATGAAAAAATCCAATGTAATTTATCACTACTAATAATAATGATATACGTAAAAATAATGACATTAAATATGGCGCTGAGCAATCAGGCAAAATGAGGAGTAAGACTTTATATCTAGATTTGATTTTCTGCAACCATTAATTCTAGAAGTTCTAAAGGTAGAGAGATTTTGTGAAAAAATGATCTAGATAAAATCATTGTTCAAATACGTAGGTTATCGGAGTGGGAAATCTCTGAAAGTACGTAGAAGGGATTCGGAAGCGTGACGGTTACCAACGTGGAAAATGGAATCGGTAGACCGAGTTCGAATTTCTGCCAAGACTGTTAACTTTCATCCTGCACTATTTCCCTTGGAGAAGGTATGAATCAACCCCCTCCACTAGAGTAAATAGCAG
>OY735221.1:34054820-34347321 GCA_963457665.1 Thysanoteuthis rhombus
ATGATTCCTATCAACTTTATATACTTATGAAATGAATAAAAACTCAAGAAAGTCATGAGAATGTAAGTAAATGTATGGAAAGAAAACGAAAAAATATCTCTCAATCAAAAAAATGATATGAATTTTTGATGATATTATGTGGTGTGGAAATATAACTAACTGGAGGGTGTGATTGCGCATGGATCCACCCTACCTACTCCATTGTCCACTTTTCCATCAAATTCCATATTGGAATCCATCGAGTACATTCGGAGATATGATGTGGACAAACAGACAGACACAACATATATATATATATATATATATATATATATATATATATATATATATATATATATATATATATATATATATATATATATATATCCAGTGTTGTTTACGGATATTTAAAAAGATTTATAAGAGACAAAAAGAAAAAGAAAATATGGAGAAAGGAATAACGACAGACAAGAAAAAAACAGACAGGAGGAAAGGCAGAAAAAGGAAAGACAGACAGAAATAAAAACAGACAGAAAGAAGGGAAAACAAAAAGAAAAACAGATGGACAGACGCAGAAAGAAAGACAGAAGGAAAGATAGAAGGAAAGATAGAGAGAAATTTGAAGAAATAAAGGAAATGGAAAATATGAAAGAAAGAGAGAAATGTGGAGAAAGAAAGAAAACAAAAAGAAGGAAAAATGTGAATAAAGGAGGAAAGAAAGAAACAAAATGAAAAATAAGACAAAAGACGAATTGTAGAATGGAGAATGAAAGAAAATAGCTCTTAAAAATTGAAGAAGAACAAAAAAGGAAAGAAGGGAATGTTGAGAAAGATAGAAACAGGTCTGGTTATTCACTCAAATGAAACCGCCCGGTGACCATCGTTTTCTGGCAGCATGCCATGTATGCCGTGTTGGGGATGAACAATTAAAAAAATGGAAAAAGGGGATGATCAATGAATAGATAATTTTCACCTTTTGTTGAGCGATGATCACTTACAAAGCTGAATTTTCAAAAAAAAAAAACAAGCGTGAACGCTGCTCGGCACGAACAAAGAAGCCAGTTTAGCATAAACCTACATTGCAAGTTGAACATCCCTCTGAAAACCTGTTCAGGGGGGGGGGATTTTTAAAAAAAAACATAATCGAGAATTGAAAACTGAAGAAACCTATTCTGAAAGTTTTGGTTGATGATGTACAGGTACACGTAAAAATAATTTTAACGATAACTTAGAAAAATTTAGATTATCTGAGATGGAAATAATTGATAGGTTAATTCTGTGAGGTAACTTCAGAAATATGTATAAAAATTTAGCAGAAAAAATATGCCTAGCAAATGTTTCTCTGTGTAGGTAAACTTGTTTTGTTTTTTTGGTTCTTTTTCTTCTTCTTCTTCTTCTTCTTATTAAGAAGAAGAAGAAGAAGAAGAAGAAGAAGAAGAAGAAGAAGAAGAAGAAGGAGAAGGAGAAGAAGAAGAAGAAGAAGAAGAAGAAGAAGAAGAAGAAGAAGAAGAAGAAGAAGAAGAAGAAGAAGAAGAAGGGGTATTTTGATGCTGAATGCTTATTCCTATTGTATACTATACACGGAGACGCCCATAGAGGCATTTTTATTTCATGAATGATAAAATGATATCAAACAAAGAAAGATTAAAGAAACACCTTATTACTTACTTGTGATCTTCGCGTCGCCCTCTTTCCAGATTTTTGTCGTTAAAATGATTGAATGCGTGATAGATTCCATACCTATTTCCATTAATGGCCGCTGGATAATCGAGTAGTTTCACCGTTTCTTGAGAAAGAGAAAAAGACAATTCAAAATGTGCCGAATGGGTTGACGGATGAATGTGAACGTTGACTGCAATACGTCGTTGATATTCAAAATATACAATTGCTTGAACTTCCTGTTGGTAAGGCATAAAGTTTGGTCACATTTTCATTAATTCTCTCTCTCTCTCTCTCTCTCTCTCTCTCTCTCTCTCTCTCTCTCTCTCTCTCACACACACACACACACACACTTGTTGATGTACACCCACAATAACCAAAGCGACGGGTCATCGACAGTACACACACACACACACACATACATACATACATACATATATATATATAAACATATACATATATATACGATTATGTGTTGATGACCAGTCGCTTCGCTGGCGGTTGTGCACAAAAACAGGGTCGTCTTATGGTTGCTACTGATGCTATAAGTGTGACATACACGATAGGAAGGGAGAGGTGAGAAAAGAAAGCTAGGTGGTTTAATAAGAGAACAGGTAGGCAGAGGGGGGAAATTTGGTAGTTTAGCAAGAGGGTAGGAAGGGAGAGGGGCTAATGGCTATTACTGATACTATAAGTAAGACAGATACCATTCTTATTATATATGTGATTATGCTTGTGGCACCCTATTATCAACTGTAGACATCATGGGGTGCTGTAATATTCCCCTTGTAGCGTAACAATGAGCTAAAATCTAGGCCTGAGGTCCTCAACCAGCGGGCTGCGGGCTAGTATTGAGTCGCAATACATATTGTACCGACAATGAGGGAACGATACGAAACTCACCATCACAGTCAATAATTAACAACCGCAGCGTCAAAATTTGAAGTCATGTAAAAAAATATTATATCGAAAAATAAATATGGTCAGAATAAATTCCATTTATGACATCACTCGCGTTTTCCATTGGAAAACATCTAAAATAGAGTTTTAAAAACATCTAGATTCTGTAGTCTAGACGATATTAATAAACCCATCAAAATAAGGTCCCTAAAATGTCAAAACAGCTTCCCCCCACCAAAAAGAACATAGGGGTTAGAAGGGGTGTAAGGGAATACTGGTCTCAACTTTCAAGACTGTAGACAAAACAGTATGACTAGGTACACTGGAACACACAAACAAACGAACAAACCAACGCACATTTCAAAATCAATTGAACCCTTCGCCATCCTTGATGGCTACGGTTGTTCAACAATATATATATATATATATATATATATATATATATATATATATATATATATATATATATATATATCCCCTTCCCCTACCACTACTCCAACGTCCCAACTAAGACATATATTTGGATTACGCGCCAAGCCATCTGTGAAAATGAAATAAATTAGATAAAATACTTTAATAGTCAATGAACCAAATCTTTTTTATGATTAATTCAAGCTAATCCTCTTAGGAGCTCAGCTGGACCTTTAATACTCGATCCGGTAGACGAACCCTTTTAGAAACGAAATTTGGTGTATTAACCATTTGAAGTGACATTGTTAACTTATTACGTATATCCTAATCATGATTAAACCACCACTAACATCAACATCCCTCATCGGTCGGTCCGGAAGAATATTGTCAGTATTGAAAAGGTCTATAATGCAAAACAGATTTGGGACGCCCTGTCTAGACAATGGCTAACAAACCCAAAAGCTGGTATTGTAAAAGGGGATAAATACAACACTAGCGCTCGGAAACTTCTATCAACAGTACAGCGGAATCATAGATAGTCTTTATATGTGTATATGAAATAAGCTTTGGAGTAAAGGTCTGTAAAGAACGCAAATACTTTCGATACAGCCTGTTATTTATTCAAATTAAGGAAGGCTATCGATGTGTCGTTATGTCGATGTGGCATATGACAAACAGCTGTTGTGATTTCCAGCTGAGATGTTCTTTCTGCCGGTTGTTGCATAAGGAGAAAAAAGGTCATCGAAATTTATTCTGTATAAGAGAAAATTGCGTCAGTTTGAGTCCATTTGCAATTCCTCGGCTGAAATCTATCCTGGCTACGACCGATTTGATTTATAAATGATTTGAATGGAGACCAGCTTCAGAAATATTTAGTTGCTCGCATAATAGAGTATATTTCATTACTAATTATCGACCGTGAAAGAAAATCGGAGATA
Organism: Thysanoteuthis rhombus; assembly: GCA_963457665.1. Classification (NCBI taxonomy): domain Eukaryota; kingdom Metazoa; phylum Mollusca; class Cephalopoda; order Oegopsida; family Thysanoteuthidae; genus Thysanoteuthis; species Thysanoteuthis major. The sequence continues at coordinate 34,058,708 of OY735221.1, forward strand.
CATTTTAGTTTCTACGAGATATTTTCTTAGGAAAGAAAGTAAACTAGCATTCCAAGGGTAATTATGAGTCACCACCTCCCATGTATGCTCATTTTTATCACGTGAGTTTAGCATAAACTTACATTGTAAATTGAACCTATAAATCAAAGAAAAAACAAATTCAAAACTCATTGAGGAGAGCGTGTGTGCAGAATTTGGAGTTTCTACCCGGAAGAAAAATACCTGTATCAATCAAAAATGAAAAGAAATAAGAGAATGGTAGGCAAATTATGTTTGATGAGCAGTTTCTTGTCCTTGATAAATTTTTGATGGGCAAGTTTCTTGATGGGCACTTTTCTGGGATCTTATCTCTTGATGGGTAACATCAAAGCAGTAAGATGCATAACAGATGAGATATATATGTTCTTTTCTCAACCCAGTGACCAATATCTTTTGGCAACATGTCGAGTCGGGGTGATCGATTTGATAATTTGAAAAAGGGGTGATCAATGAAAAAGTTACGTCTCTTATCTTTTGTTGGGCACAAAAATCTTTTTTTAAAAATGTGGACATAAACTAAGGGACCAATTTAGCATCAACTCCCAAACTTCCCTTTAAAGGGGAATTCTAAAAAAAAAAAACATTGAGGGGGTTCAGAATTTTATGTTTTTACTATGAACGATTTGGGCTGGGCGGAGTCCAGACACATAGATATATATATAAATGTCATGAATAACTTAAACCCAACAGCAGTACCTAAACCAGTGTTGTGGGTAGCGATGATTAATATATCTATCTGAAGAAGATTCCTCCAGCTACATGACTGTAAAAAGAACCTCCTCTTTTTTTTTAATAGCTGAGTTTTTCGTTTGTCATCTGGCTCAAATGTTCCCCGATATGAAACAGTTGACCTCGATAATTAACAAAAACACTCATGATTGCCGAACAGGCATATTGTTAACGATGGCCACTTTTTACTAATATCAATTTGAGGTCAATAATGACCCAATAATCAATAAGAAAATCCACTTCACTGCAGTACGTTGAAATAGAAGAGTAACACGTGTGTGAGTAAGAATAGACAGACGGAATATTTATGTGTGTATTGACTGGAAGCATATCTGTGTTTAAATAAGCAGACAGACTGTATGTACCTGTGTGCAAACGTACGTCTATGTTAACGTGAGTGACCAGATTTCTCCCCCCCCTCTCTCTCTCTCTCTCTCTCTCTCTCTCTCTCTCTCTCTCTCTCTCTTTACCAAGCTATAGTCCATTCACTGGGACGGACAATTTTGGTCAGGTCAAGTTTGGTAAAATGGCCAGAAAACCTACCACGGCAGACATATAGGCGGAACTGGACAGAACATCGATACAGAGTAGATTTCTAAAATTAATTAACTCATCAGTGGTCAATGCATTAAATACAATAATGGAAATGAAAAAAAAAACAATGCCGTGAGCGAAAATACAAAAATTGTAAAAAAAAAATGATCACCAATATGAAAATCACAGTGCTTATAATACAGAGATTTGATATCATCAAACTGAAAGCAAAACATGATAGAGAGTGCTAAGAGCAGGTCTCAACTTCATCAGCATCAGCCTTTTAGACCTTCCCCAAGATTTAGTTACACTTCTCTATCGTGAGCGTCGCGGAGCCAGTATTTTCCGAACATTTCAAATTTGTCACGCCGTCTTGTTTTTTGCCGGCCACAATTGCCATTTGAGTTTTCTCATGGTTTCTATATCTTTAACCTCTGTTTGTTTTCTGATATAACGTAGTGTCTTGTGATGAGGCATGGAAAATAGAATAGTCACCAGAAGGAGCTTTAAATTGGTTTGTATGTTACTTGGGTACTTGAATCAAAAAATATATTGTTTTGCTGAAAATGTTTACATTTCTGTGTAAAGTGCCTTGATAACAAATAGAAAACAGTCTTCCCTCAGTATTCAGTGCTATGAACTCACTGCTCCTCAGTTTATAGGACGTATGATGATTTTTATTTTATCGAGACATGTTCAAGAAACGATATAATATGATAAGTTCTTAGTGGTCAAGAAAGTGAGGAAAATTACCTCGAATGGGGTGATAAAAATGAAATCTTTGATGGCTACGGTCGCTCAGTTAAAAAGAGTGTTTTAAGACTTTTTTTTTATATTGTATACGCTCCATTCGAAACACACCTTTGACTCACCAGAAAAGTTCAGTTAAATCTCAAGTTTAGTAAATGCAACCGAGCAAAATAACAGGTATGAGGAGTTATATTGTTTATGCCGTTCATTGTTATCATCAGCTTATTTCATTATAATTGATAATTTGAATATTACAATGGATGTTTTTAATTTTTTGATATCGATTCTTATAACAACTAACAATTGTCTCCTGTATATCTTCTCCAATATATATTCATGATACGCGGAGAAAATAAATTTACAGTTAATCTAATCGTATTTTTGTCTTTTGTTATGCGGCAAAAGATGTTGAACGACCGTGGCCATAAAAGATGGCGAAGAATTCAATCCTTTTCAACATGTGCATATGTGTGTGTTAATGCGTTTGTGTGTTCCAGAGGTCCTGGTCATACTGTTTTGTCTAGAGACTTGAAAATTGGTACCAATGCTCCACTAGAGCCCTTCTAAAAAACTTATTTTTCCTAAAGTATTCTTTTCTTTGGGGGCTTTGTTTTTACGGATTTATCAATAACTTAGATTTAGATTCTTCTAATAGGTTTGTACCCTGTTCTAAACGTTTTTGTAGAGGAGAATGTCAGTGATATGACCATTTTCATTCTTCGATGAAAAATTTCTTACATGACTTCAACGCGATGATTGTTCAATTAATGATCATGATATCGATCTTTTTTATCTTTCGTAGTTTTAGAAATATATTCATTCAATAATTATTTGAATGACTGTGTCCATAATCTTTCATTTTAATATGATTTTCCTTTAGAAAGGAAGGGATGAATTATCCAAACTCAAATGGTGATGGGCAGGCCATGTTGCAAGAATGAAAGACAACCGATGGACATCACGACTCACCACACGGATCCCCAGAAATCACATGAGAAAACGCAGCCAACAGAACACAAGATGGAGATATGAACTAGACAAATTCAGAGAATACTGGCTCCGCGACGCCCCTGATATAGAATTGTGGGGAATCATGGGGAAGGTCTATGTCCAACGATGGACGTTAAAAAACTGTTGATGATGATGATGATGATGATGAGGAGGAGGAGGAGGGTGATGATGATGAGGAGGAGGAGGAGGAGGATGATTGCTACTTAAACTGTTTCGCGATTAGTTTCTTTATTGTTTTTTGTTTTTGTTATTGTTTGGGGGGGGGGCTTTTGGTCCATAAAATATCCCTCTCCCCAGGGATTTGTCAGTTATTGTTTTTTTAGTTAATTTTCTCAAGTTTTAGAGGGAGTCTTGAAAATATAATATGAAAACAAGCCCTTACTTTGTGTCGTTTCCGCCAATTGTTTTCACATGAGTTATCCGCTTTCTTAACTTGCTTTAATTTTCAAATACGCATTTGAAACGTAATTTAACGTAAGTTACGACATAACCAAAATTATTCATTGCTTATAAAAAAAAATCGTTCGATGAAACAAGAAAAATCCTTAAAAGGTAGAGGAAATTTATTCGTAGGCTAAGTTTTCTGTGGCTTCCAAAGAAGCGGATAATAGATTCTTTGTCAAATTTTTTCAGCATTATTTTTAAAAATATTTTCAATTCCAATGGTTTCCTCCAAAATAAAGCTTTTAACACATCAGCAGCAGAAGCCTTTAAATGTCCATCTGTCGTTGGACATGTAGATGTTTTCTTGTCATCTTATTGTTTCCCTGGCGTCATATTCAAAGTAATGGTTATGTTTGTTGCAAGTCGGCCAAGAAGTGACAACAACAGTTGCACATAAAGGAACATATTGTCTTACCTAACCTTTACACACACATTATCCAACAGCAAACTACGTATTAATTTACTATGTACTCTAGCATACACACAGAATGACTTGACAATTTACTCTATACAGTTATCGGAAGACTACTGAACTAAATGAGTATTTTAAGTTTCCGATTTTTTTTAGCTTAGCTGTTGATATTAATTTCTTTGAAGCAACTTTTGTTCATACAACGAATTGACAGATGTCCCAGGTTTGATGTCTCACGTATTCAAGGTATCTGATTTTTTTTGTACTAAAGAGCACTAAAAGATAGATGCTTTCAAATTTCTATCGACAAAAACTCGGGTGGGTCCCCAGAGATCATTTGCATGATTGTGGCCGATAGAAAGTAAGATGGTGTGACGAGCTAGATAAATTCAGAAAATACTGGCTCTGCGATGCCCATGATAGAGATATGGCGAATCCTTGGAAAGGTCTATGACGCTTATAGACTGATGATGATAATGAATCGATTGTTATCAATTTTGTTTGAGAATTTTTATATCTGTTTTTTTTTATTTCGTCAAGTGTATTTATAATGTAATTACTCTGTCGAATATGGGCTTTATTTTCTAAGTAGATTTATCTCGTGTAATATGTACTTGTATCCAATTTAGTGGGTAAACAAATCGTACAAACACATAATTTGGGGTAATATCAAAAAAGGTTTTCCAACCACTGTTAGGGTGGGAAATGTGAGTCCACCTATACACGGAGCATATCATAAATGAGATTACTTTTTAAACTGAAGAAATGACGATTACAAAACGCAACAGTTACAATAAAGGGAACGGAGAGAAAATATATGGATCATAAGACGTCTATTTGGGAACGTTTGGTTGTATCTTCCTCAATATTATTGCTTTATTCAAACGGAATATTCCTCTCGGTTTATATTGCATGTTTAAGAAAGCCGGGACAAAGCGTAGAATGGAAGAAAGTGAACGACTCAATCAGTAAGATTACATATATATATATATATATATATATATATATATATATATATATATATATATATATATATATATGAATAAATATATATACATATATAAATAAATATATATATGTATATATATATAAATGAATAAATATATATATATATAAATAAATATATATATGTATATATATATAAATGAATAAATATATATATATATATATATAAATAAATATATATATGTATATATATAAATGAATAAATATATATATATATATAAATAAATATATATATGTATATATATAAATGAATAAATATATATATATATATATATATATAAATATATATATGTATATATATATAAATGAATAAATATATATATATATATATATATATAAATAAATATATATGTATATATATATAAATGAATAAATATATATATATATATATATAAATAAATATATATATGTATATATATATAAATGAATAAATATATATATAAATAAATATATATATATATATAAATAAATATATAAATAAATAAATATATATATATATATAAATAGATATATAAATAAATAAATACATATATATATAAATAAATATATATATATATATATATAAATTAATATATATATATATATATATATATATATATATATATATATATATATATATATATATATATAAAAATACGGAGAGAAGTATTTGACCAAGAATCAAGTCAATCAAATGTCAACCTATATACAAAGCATATCATAAATTAATGATTGTTTGACAAGAGATTGAGTAAATCAATGGCCAATCAATACATGAGATCGACCTATATACGAGTACATAGGGCATTCAGATAATTACTCTGTTGGATATTCTCACTACTACTGTGAGGTCACCTCCAACCAAATCATTTTAGGGGAAGTACAAAGTGTATAAATAGAGGAGCATATTCGAGTATTCAATGAGTCTTGAGTTTCAAGTTTCACCTTGAACTTTGTTTCGTTTTCGTGCGAAGTCACGTTTTGAGCAGAGCTTCGTTCAGGAAGGAGAGATCAAAGTTGTTGTGAACAGGGGAGGGAGTGGAGTCGTTCGTGTGCGAAACATAGCGTACTGGAGTTACGGTTCAAGTAACCAGAAGTTCTTTGTTACTTTGTGTGACTGGGGAACAAGAAAGCGTAATGGAAGAAATCTAAAACTCACTTGGGAACATAGATAAAACATGTGAGTTATAAGGATTGGTTAAATGAATTAGGGTTAACATCGTTAGAGAATTGGAGGAATCAGAGACTTAATAGAAATATTTAAGATTATGCATGTTTAGAATTAGTAAGTCTGAATATATTTTCTACAAGAAGGGAGTAAAAGAGACAGAGAATCCACACATATACAGTAGAAGTTGGTAGAAGCAGATTTAATGTTGGGTTATAAATTGGTAGGACTATGGGATAGATAACTGGAACATGTAATGCTATCAACAGATGTAAATGATTTTTTTAAATGATTCTGATGTTTATTACACCACCGCAAATGTTCAAGGTCCTAGATATTGTGTAAATATGATTGCTATGATGTGTTCTTGTATATACAATTTATATACATTTTCACACTAAAATAGATATTCTAAATGTTTTAGTCGGCCAACCAGGATTACGTGGAAGTAATATATTTCTTGCTGAGTATATCTATCAAATTCCTAAATGAATTAAATTATACTTGGAATGTCGATACTCACCTTTCTCTTCAGGACATGTGGGTATGTGTCTCACTGATCGATTAGCCAACGCCTCATAATACCAAACTACACATCCATTCGCTGGTTTTTTGGGGGGTCGTGAATAAGGTGGATCCGTGGCTACATTATAGGAGACTCGAACCCTGGATTCTTCATAGTCCATGTCGAAACCAAGAGATGAAGGCCAACGCCTAATGTCCTTGAGCCAGCCGCGGAGTTTAACATTTCGTATGATCTTGGAATGAGGGTTGAACTTGTCGGGCCTGTAGACTAAATAGTCCGATAAGATAACGACAGAGTTATGTGTTTGCAGCTGGGTGTCAGGTATGCAAATCCAATTATCCCGATATATTGTCCTCTGCAAATACACTGACGAATCAACCTGGAAAATAGGAGTCAGACGGAGAAAGGAAATAAGACCATTGAATGGCACAATTCTGAAGGAAAAAGATGAATTGGTTCAGGGTCTGAAATTATTTAGTTGCTATACATCAAAGATAGTTTTCTTTTTTATCGTAAGATGGGGGATGATATAGATAACAATAAAACATCAAATATTTGGCTAAAACATAACCAATTTGAAACAATAACATTTTCGAATGACCCAAAAATATCAATATGTCCTCACTATGCAATCTCGATTAAAAGCACGAATTACGGTCTCCTTATTATTGAACTTTTTATTATCATACCTAAAGTTCAAAATGATAATCTGTACGGAAAATGTCTAAATATGTAAAGAATACAGCAAGACTTCATATATGAATTCTGTAGCTTAAACACAGTCAGCTGAGAATTATGTGGTACTGTACTGTCACGGAATATTTCATTCATTTCATGTGTAACCTGTTTTTACAACTTTTAACTTTCCTATTGCCTTGAGATGGCATGATATGGTCTCTGTTGAAGTTCTAAAGTCTTCAGAAAATGCTCGAATCGTTGTTCCTCATTCTTCAACGTTAAGAACTGGTTCGGGCATCGGGGTTTATCATTGTTATCCTTATTTTCAGACATAAACTTACTTGGCCAACGCTGAACAGTCTGCACTGTACTAGTGTTTGCTCCGAAAGCCCTGTTGATGTTGTCAGCCACCTGAGCTACACCATGTCCTGATCAATCTAACCATTTGAGTAGACAATATTACTACTAAGGACTCAAAAACCTCAAATAATGACGCATTGTAAATCTAGTTAGAAAATATAATCACATAAGAAAATCATTTACTTTCAGCATTATCCTCTATGATGTAAAAAGCTATTTCATGTGAAACTGAATAATTTTGTCTGGATCTTAAATAGAAATTTTGGATTTTATGTTCACTATGATTAATAGTTGTTTTTTTTTTAAATCTTATCTCGAACCTCGCCCATCTCAGCTGTTTTATATCTGAGGTAGCTTGTATGGATCTTCCCATCTACACAATCATTAAAGTCTATTAAGTGTCAGCTTAAAATCTGTCGAAAAATATTGACTTTATGCAAAAGCTCCTTGCATGATTTGACAAAATCTTTTATTCATATAAAATCCTAGTATCATTTTTCAATTATCAAAGCATTTTTCCCTGATTGTTTAACCTTACACGGGCTGATCATGTTGCAAGAATGTCAAACAACCGCTGTGTCCCAAGACATCATGTGCGAGATTGTGTCCAACAGGAAACAAGATGGCGTGAAAAATTAGACAAATTCAGTAATTACTGGCTCCGCAATGCTCATGATAGAGAGATCTGGCGAATCTTAGGGAAGGTCCATGTCCAACGACGGATGTTAAAAGGACGATGATGATGATAATGATGATAATAATGATGCCATCTTTCAGCTAAATTTTGTATTCCATCTTGAAAGGTTTTGATTTATCGATTCTTTGGTGAATTTTTCGAAATCTTAAATTTGTTTAAACTGCTCTCAAAACAAGGTGTATTACCAGGAACGAAACAATTGAGAGTCTCGGGCGACAGGTCTGGATGATGCTAATCCAGTCTAAATACAACGGTAACAATACCTCGTTCCAGGAATTTAGATAAACATCCACATAACATTTATTAATGAAATGTTTAATAAGAGGATGCTGTCTTTGCCAATTAAATATAATAGCCGCTATTAATTGTGATAGGAGGTGCAATCTCTGAACCCAACTGAACTTCACTGCATTTAATGACTACAATTAGTAATCTATCTTCACGAAAAACTCATTCCTTATCACAAATACAAGTCTAATTCTAAAATATTTATAAAATCCAATGTTCAGTATGGCAGACTCTTTTTGAATGATTAAACAGTTATCAAATGGGATGGTTTACAATACATGGTCTTAGTGTATTACAGCTAAATTCCTAAGCAAGCATCATTTTAATCAAACTGCAGTCGAATGATTATTTTAAACGATAAGTGATATGGTCTTTCCCGAGTTCAATCATCAAAATAAGTCATGGATTATCAGAATCACATATGCAAAGTACCAATTAATACAATATATTTTATACTTAACAAATAGATATGAATTATATTCGAAGAATTATTTGGAGTGGTATTCTCATCTTTGTTCCGTTTAAATGAAGATTTTGCACAATGCATTACTCATTTTTCACTTTATCATAAGGTGAAATGCTATTCTTTTGCTAGGAGGAAATGCTGACCTATATGTAAATCGTCACGTCATTTTTTTTGACAGGTACTATGCTAGTAAAAAAATGAAATCCAGTATTCAGCACTTGAAAATGGAATTTCATAATGATTTATGAAACTCTTCGCCTATCCAACAGATTTGCTGGAGCAGGTTACAGAATATCAACTTGAGCCATCAAAGCGTAATCTATGGGCCTTCAACATTCTTAATCAAGCTGTAGTTATCCAACAATATGACAGGTTGAATTGCCGAAATAAAGCGATGTGTGTAATCATAAGCACATGTGTAAAATAATTAATTATGAATATATTTTATAATAATAAAATAGATGAAATATATGTAAATTACGTTCCATAATCATTTTGAGTGTTATCCTCATATTTTTTATTTATATCTTGACGTTTCAAACGATATATCACTCACTTTCGTCTTGGTTTCGTATTCTCTCGAAACAGGGCTATGATAAAACAACTGATGAACCCAGAATAGAGAATGAAATTGACAATAAAAATAAAAGAAATAACTAAATCCTAAAATCAAACTTAAATCATTATGGAACAACACGTTGAAATAATACTGACCGGATCAAAAATGACCTGATTGGCACATAATCGTGGATACTTCAGGACTATATGGAATTTTACTGATAAAATTTCCTTTTCAACGGTAAAATATTGAAAGTTCATATATATATATATATATATATATATATATATATATATATATATATATATATATCTGTCGTGCAATTTATGTAATCATCCGAAGTGTTTTCCCCTGTTTCCCTTATACTTTGTAATTATTATACAAAACATGAATTGTGTTATATTATATAGAAACATTTGAAATGATCTCTGTCATTAAATGATTAATGTATCACTCACCCAAAGCAACGTAAATAGAATAAACAATTTAAGTAAATAAGACTGCTGCTGCAGGAATCGAACCTGCGACCAATAGGGTAGCCGCTTCAACGTAGCGATGCTCTTACCATTGAGCTAAATAGCCTCCAACAATGCCCAAATAACTGTTTTCGTGCTAAATTCTCGTTTCGTTTATTCTCGGTCTATTCGTCTTTTTCAACGCGACAGTTATGTAATAAGAAATGGATATATATGATCCGACAGAATGATTAAAAATTGCGTTACATTACATAGAAACTTATTTGAAATGATTTCCTGTCATGTGTAATGACAGGAGTTCATTTCAAATAAGTTACTATACAATGTAGTGTAATTTATAATCATTCTGTCGGATCATACATATCCATGTTTAACACACACTCATACTCCAGATGATGATCAAAGTGTATATAAATAATTAAATGAACACATGAAATTAAACATCATTTTATATTTAACGAACAGTTTATTCAAAGTTATATGTGTAAGCTACAACATATAAAATTTTCAACGTTTTAGGTCAATTTCTTAGAGTCTTAGTGCTAAAAGAACGAACTGAAGCTAAATTCATGACATGAGGGTTAATGGTTAGCGCTTATCTTGGTTTCTGCTATATTTTCGACCGTTTATCATTTAGGCATTTCCGTTTACTTGTCTGATTTAGATAGTGTTATGATTCATTAACATATGTTCAGAATAACACCATTCGTGGGATATCTTCAATACTTACCTTGGATGTAAAAGTGTACACCTCGAACTAAATGTTTTTACCTTAACACTACGTACAATATATCACTCATTTTTGTTCTCATAAAATTGTTAATATCATTCTTGTGTGTATGTACAACAGTTACACTTTTCTACCTAGGATCAGAGTGTTATATCTGTCCAATCCTCGGTCCTTCTGAGCTGGAATCAGTTATGCTCTCTGACCGAGAAAACAATGAATATATTTATAGAGAGAGACTCTTCACAGCCTACCTCGAGATGATCTTTAGAAATCTGGATTGGGAGAATAGAGGAATCAAAATAGGTGACGAATATCTTAGCAGCCTAAGATTTGCAGATGACATCATCCTTTTCGTAGAGAACCTTCATGACATCCAACTAATGCCAGATGAAGTAATCGAAGAAAGCAAAAGAGTTAGCTATCACATGAACATCAGTAAAACAAAAATCATGTGCAACGATCACATTGAGAATAAGGACATAACTGTCCAAATCGAAGATGCAAAACTGGGGAAAGTAGACCACTATATCTACCTAGGACAACGAATCTCCATGAAACCCACGAAAGAGGAAGAGATCAAGCGAAGAATCACCCTAGGATGGCGAGCCTTCAAAAACAAGTCGATCCCAATAATCCTGAAAAGAAGAGTATACAACCAATGCAACCTCTCAATAGTCACTTATGGAGCTGAAACATGGAACTCAACCAAGAGATAGACTCGCAAACTGAGAAGCATGCAACACACACATGAAAGAATCATGCTCAACCTCAAGAAAACCGGAGTCCGAGACATCATAGAATCTTTAACTTTAATGGCAACGGGCAAGTCATATTGCAAGAATGACAGACAACTAATGGACAACACGTCTCACAACATGGATCCCCAGAGATCACATGCGAGACTGAGGCTGATAGAATACAAGATGGAAAGATGAACTAGACATAATTAGAAAATACTGGCTCAGCGACGCTCACGATACAAAAATGTGGCGAATCCTGGGAAAAGTCTATGTCCAACCGCGAACGTTAAAAGACTGATGATGATGATAATGATGATGATGATGATGGTATATTGAGGGGGAAAGAATGGGGACGAAAAAGACACGGAGACAGACTTGCTGGCTCGACATCAAGAGTCAATAAGTGGAAGATTGAAAGGTGGGTAGGGATGGAAAGGCCTAAAAATTGCGATGCATTAAAATTCTTGGAGGGATAGAGCAAAAGAAAGGTAAAATGGAGGGAGAATGGAGGAAGAATTGGAAATCGCTTCTACTCTGGTTGATGCCAGAAAAATAAGTTAAATGTATTTTTTAAAATCATGCCATGTGAAAGTTTTATCAATCTGTGTATAAATTTAACTCTTTACTAATCGAAAAACTTTCAACACTGAAAGATAGCCTAACCAGTTGACCTAAATAACGTATATGTTTATCTAACTGTTGAAACTAATTATCGATTTTCCCCACTCATAGTAACTGCACTGTTTACACAAATCGACTTTTTATCTTTATAAACTCTCTTGTACTCTTACTGAGGTAAAACATAAGAAAACAAGGGATGAACATATTAATAACACTCATACCTACTTGCAGTTTTTATACATAAAAGAAGAGTTATTGTCTCATTGAAACAAAAATCACTTGAGCCGCCTAGAAATCCAGCGATAGAATATTCCACGAACTCAAACAGGTGGATTGCTTGACAATACTATTTAACTCCGAAAATATCCGCTCAAATTTCGAGCACAAGCCAAGGGTTGGGCAAACAGCAGATTAAACAAGCTTAGAACAAAGAATCTGGACAACCACCAGAGGAGAAATGAAAACTTCGTGACTGAGCCCTGCGAATGATATGTTAAATGCAATGTCCGCATATTATCATCGCTCATAGACCGTGGATGTTACTCGCTAACTCATCTACCACGGATGCCAAGAGCCAGTGAAGCTCTGAGGTTACTCTGATTGAAATCAGTTCTAACCAACCTGCAAGAGCTCGGTGCCACCTTACAGCACTACAAACCAGCAGAGCGTTATAATGCAACCACAAAAATGGGGCAATGATTCAAAATGTTTCTGCATCCCGTGGTCTAACTATATGCCCACATTACTGTCAGAATATTCCTGCAAAGGGGCGGCAGACCCCCATAAAGAGCACGGGCATTTGGACAGGAGAAGGACAAGAATGAGTTTGATCGAGGGGGTCCTAATCCTCCCTGCGCCACCATGGTGGACCATAGAATGAAAACCGCTGGTTTAAAGAGTAGGCTGTGACAAGACCATCACCAAACACTTTGTAGATCCAGACTCAAAGAATTTGGTAGAGGTGGGGAAGAGAGGGGGTAAATAAAATGATAATAATAATCGTAGACAAGAAGAGAAAAACCTGCCAAATTTTAGACCTGGCTGTGCCTGCAGACCATAGAGTAAAGGGGTAAGAGAGTGAAAAACTGGAAAAATACCAAGATCTGGCAAGAGAACTGAAGAAGATGTGGAACATGAAAGTCAGGGTAGTACCAGTAATAACAGGCGCAATAGGAACTGTCCCAAAGACACTGAGGGCGAAACTGGAGGAGCTCGGGATAAAAGGAAGGATTGAGACTTACAGACTACAGCATTGCTAGGAACTGCACGGATACTGAGGAAAATGCTTGAAATACTAGGTCTACGATATTAAATGTCAGGAGTGGCCAAACAGAGGAAGGAAAAAGGAAGCAGAGATGTGAACCACAGCATTGGTATTACAGGCGAGGGAAGGATGAGATCTGGGCTGAAGACCTGAGGCGACTTGCTGTCACTCAGCCTTCAGTGATGACCACCGGACAACTGGTCTAAAACTGTAAACCACAGTATTGCTGTGGTCTATTAGAATGTGGAGAGGAGGGCCGGAGACTTGAGGAGACTTGCTATCACTCTGCTTCCAGCGATAACCACCAGGCAACTGGTGTGAAATTGCAAATAACAATAATGATAAGAAGAAGAAAAGACTCAACCCGATAAGAACACGTCACAGATCAATGTGGCGGGGCATAGCCCAACATCCCCCATGGTTTGCACGATCACTTGCTTTGGGTGGGGGTGATGTTCTCCTGGAGCGATTACCCAAGCACAACATTGGGGGCAAGTACAAGACCTTAACCTTGAGAATGAAAGCAAACCAGTGGCTGACTCATCAACTAAAGCAGCCAGGAGATTAAAAATCAAAGCTAAACAGGACGGAATGAAAATACATGTGCTGATTGCCTGGGACCAAAGCCTAAAAACACGGAACACCAGGCTAACATACTAAGAAATGGTGCTAGCCCTAAATGTAGACCATGTGATGATAAGATCGAAACAATTGACCAAATTGTAGCTGGATCTGCAGTCCTTGTGGCAAATGAATATAAGACAAGATAGAATTGGACAATATCTACATTGGGTCATTTGCAAACATGCTAAGAACCGGTAAAAACATCGGCCTGAACCAATCGCAAAAGATGTAACAAATTATTGGACTTCACTATACATACCGATAGAGCAATAAACAGGATAGACATTATAGTGCAACATATAAAGACCTTGAAATAGAAATCAGCAGAATGTGGCAACTCAGGACCAAAATAATACCCATAGTTGTTGAAGCCCTTAGATTACTCGAAAAAGGGATCAGTGAATTTGTCGACAACATGCCTAGAAAACCCATATATTTGAAATACAGAAAATAATCCTTACCCCCTCTGCACACATTATAAGAAAAATTTGGTCAATGTGGTTGTATATATAACACCTACTATCCAACCTATAATGTACACGTAGAAGGATGTATATGAAAGTGTTGGGTCTTCTATGTATGTAAAAGCCCTGTCTCCTTTGCTTTTTTACCCAGCTGGTGGCTTTCATAAACTGAAATCAAAGCTAACTACATCCTTGTCATTATTATTATTAATGATAATAATTATAATAATAACTATAATAGTGCTGTCATTTTCATTAAAAATAATTATTATTATGATAATAATGTTGTCGTTGTTATTATAAATAATGATAATGGTGTCGTTGTCCTTAAAAATAATAATAATGTTGTTGTTGTTAAGTTCTTATAAATAATGATAATATTATTGTTGTCGTTATTATTTTAAATATTGATAATAATATCGTTGTCATTATAAATAATAATCATAGTAATATTGTTGTTATTATAGATAATGATACTGTTGTTATTATAAATAATAATAATATTGTTATTATAAATAATTCTAATAATATTGTTGTTATTACAAATAATGATGATAATGATAATCATAATGATATTGTTGTCGTTGTTATTAAAAATAATAATGATAATAATAATGATTACATTGTTGTTATCAATAAAATGATACATAATAAATAAATTATGTTTTTGTTATTATCATAAATGATAATGATGATAATAATAATCATAATGATATTGTTGTCGTTGCTATTATAAATAATGATAATGATAATATTATATTTAATTTTTTAATAAAAAATGGAGTAATTCAATTACAAAAATAATCAATGAAACCATCCTTAGGTCGAAAATATGACACTGATCTTCTGGACACTGGATACCGTCAACAATGGTCAAACTCAGCCGCCAACCACTGATAACCAAAGGAAAGGAAGGGAAGAGTGAACTATCGAGACTTATAAGGAGGTCAAACAGGTATCCCTTCGCCATCTTCATTCACTTAAGGTCCCGGGTGAAAGGTTTGGTAAATAGCAAAACAAAGATGATGGTAACGATAATACAAATGATAAAAATTTTTAAGAAAATGATTTATTTGACTTACAACGATCTGCAAGCCCACCATGCTTTTTTGATGGCACTTATATTCGGTGACCACAACCAGTGATTTAGTCAATTTTCGGGGGACATTCAGTACTTTTATATAATCCTGTTTATCCGTGAAGTGAGCATCGTTTATCACGACAGATATTTCTTCGGGTCGTTTCCCTTGGATCTGGAAAATAAAATAAAAATCAAAAGATAAAAAAAAACAAGTCTGGTTAGTCACTCAATGGAAGCAGTCACGTGACCCATATTTTTTGGCATCGTGTCGTGTATAATGATAAGTTACTTTTCTTGCTCTTTGTTGGGCCGTGATAACGAGAAGAAAAAGGTTGAATTTTCAAAAAAGCAAGCGTGAATGCTACCGGGCACAAACTAAGTGACCAATTTAGCATAAACTTATATTTCCACAAACTTTTGCTGGACAGAATAAGGAGTAAATGTCTAAATTTTCAACTCTCTATCTCGATTGTCGTGGCCTGGATTGTTTCAAATCGTGGGTAGGAGATATACATTATTAAACTGATGTCTTTAAATGGAAGAGTCCATTGCGGAAAAAACAAAAAAGCCACACTGTTCACTATGTGAATAGGTAACAAAGATCTGCACGCAAATATTCAATGATTCATTTGTCCTAGTCTTAAAACGCTGAAGAGATATTTTTCCGTATGTGATCAATAAATTGGTCAGCACTGATATATATATATATATATATATATATATATATATATATATATATATATATATATATAATTGGAGTAAAATATAAGCTTGTTAAAGATGGGTATCAACGTAAGGTCACTTGAAAAGAAATTAATTGTCAATAAGAATATTTTTCATAACTCGTGGCAGACGCTAAATTACCAATTGTGTCTGTTTTCTTTATATTCATGTAAGTATGAAAGTCTCTTCACAAGAAAGATTCTTATTGTCTATTCGAAGCTTGATAATGTTCCAGATGACAAAGGATAATTCATTTCAATGACTGGGTGCTGTATAGCTGCCTGCGTCCAGGGGTCATAGTCATAAAAACAAGTCCAAACTGTCAAACCTCGGATGTTAAAAAGGTGTTTTCTAACACAGGACATTTTTACCTGAACGTTCTGCAGATATTTTATGAAGAAATCTCCCAAAAAAGAAAAAAAACGAACATTAAAAGCGATAAACTTACCAAGGAAAATTGCAATAATAAAACAACAATACTGTTCTTGAGGTCCATGTTGCCAAATGTGGCAATTAGTCACATGATATATCTCTGGCCGCAAGACAAAGCGCTCCGTTCAGAAATCGCAGTCGTCACCCCCTTTGCTTGAAATGATTAACATGTGTTACCGTCGTCATCGCCGTAGATATAGAATGGTCGAACTTTCTTCGCTGTCCTTCACAGCTGTTACCAAAACAAGCTGTTTTTGTAAGGTGGTGTCCGAATCCGTGGAGAAGCATATTGGATTTAGACCGGCCTTTTTAAGGTAGATCACATTCTGACGTGGAAAAATACACACGTGTTTACGTGTGTGTGTGATTATTTTATGTATTTATTCATTTTTGTGGAAGGGTGTCGAATATCTGCGGCACATTTTCATGTTAGCGAGGCACCGCCTGGCAGTGTGTGTATATGGAATACCTCAAAAGAGAGGGTTTTCGAAAAACCAAGCAGAGAAAAAAGAAGTTCAAATTCTGGATATTTCGTTCAGCACAAATATTTATGATTTGAACTCCGAATTTGAGCCATGAATAAAAACACTTTGTAAAGATATATGTAGTTATTAAAACATAGCTTAGTCTGGAACAATGAGCAATGGATAAACATGCTTTATATATATATATATATATATATATATATATATATATATATATATATATAAAAAACATAGTTTGGTCTAGCACAAGACCACGAGTGGATCGAACAGCCTGGATTGAACTCATTACATTAATAATGGTCTTCAAAACTACACACACACATGCACATCTTCCATCCTAAGAATAGAGCACTCTGGTTGATGAGGAATATATGCGTGAGTAGATATATCGCTTAGATTCAACCTTACTAACCGCCCAGTTCTGCGTAGGACAGAGAGGATGCCAGCCTCTGAGTCTGAAGCGAAGGTTTCGATCCTACCTCATGGTACTCGATGGGTAAATGGACAGTCTATAGCCACACTGGGGAGTTGTAATACAACGAACCAGCTGTCTGTGGATGACACAATTATATATATATATATATATATATATATGTGGGGGGGTAGATCTTACAAGACTATATTTTTGTAAAAGTTCTATAATTTCACAGCACCCAATATAATTTTTTTATACAGATCGATAATTCACTCATCCATGTGTCAGTTACAAAAAACTTCTTGCTTCACACTACTTGCGTGTTTCAAACAGTTTTGAAAGCAAGAAATCTTCTGTAACTGACATCAGGATTGAATAAATTTCTACTAATGTAAATCCCAAAGAATGAAACTGTCTATAAAATATCTACGTGTTATCAGTCCTCCTATATGTGTCTGAGACCTAACCATTAAACAATACCCTAAAGGTCAGGCTTGACAGCTTAGACAGAAGAGCACTAAGATGGATCAAAGACATCCAATGGTTCCAGCACATTACCAATGAGAAACCAAGAGAGCCAACCAAACAGCTAATCACCTACAGTCTCACAGCATAGTGGTATGGCCATATAATACTTCCCCCACCAGGACACTCAACGTATGCCATACTGCACATTCAGCCTAGCAGACCCCAGGGACGCTCGTCGCACCTGTCGGATTGATGCGATAGCTTTGGATCTTGGGTTGTGCAATGTAACCCTGACCCAAGCGCAACATCTTGACAAACCAGGTTGGAAAACTCAGGTGAACCTGGTTGCGCAAGAGAGTTAATGATAAATGATAGAGGGCACACAAATCTGCTAGGCAATTTTTTTCCTGCAACAAAAATATGTAGGCACTTTTGAATTCGAATCAACATTTTTCTAATAAAAACTCAGTAAACTATCAAAAGAATATGAACTTTTGTGCACACATTATTTTCCTTTGTGCACTGGTTACAAAATACGTGTGTATACACAGCCTAGAAAGAACTATCGTCATGACTTACCAAAGAGTTCATACAACCACTTTCTTTTTCATTGATTCCCTTAGGAAAGTAACTCTGTCATTACTGTGTTATTACATCCAAAACACCAGAAAATTAGCTTATCTCACAATCATAGCCCACACTACAACAAAATCTCATTGAAATTCATTGGGGACCTTTGGAGATATTGCATGGACAAACACCAAGATAGAAATAAACATGGGAAGATACAAAACCTCTGTCAAACTCCATTGGAGGAAGTAATAAAATAAAATGGAATTGAATCAAGTATGTAGAACCCAATTCAGTGTACTTGAATGTACTAAAAATAGTTTTTTGACAGCACTAAACTGCACCATCAAGCCAGCATCAGTTTAATTGGGCTGGGATTAAATCAAGAAGAACATTAGTAGTTAAAATCAGTATGACCGATATTATAATAAAGATTATTTTCTAAAATATTGACATTCTCTGATCTGACTGACTTTCCACTTAGGCTGTTCCAAGCGTTTGTTACTCTGGCTGAGAAGAATATTTTCTTCTAACACCAGGGGAGGTTGAATTTATAATTTATGGCCGTGTTCTCTTGTTTCACTATAGAAGGAATGGAGTCAGCATTTTCGTCTCAGGACATTTTGAGCAATGGACATCAGTATCCATTAATTCAATGTTACAAACTTCACAATCAATAAAACAAAAACACTTTCAGATTTTCTCAGATTTATTTTTAACCAAAAATTCCATGAGGCTATTTTCACTTCTATTTACAGTTTTTCTTTCCTGACAGAATGCTTAGAAAAAAATATTTGCGTGTCCCCAGAAAACGAAAGAGGTGATTGTTTTTTTGGGTTGTTGTTGGTTTTTTTGTTTCTTTTTTTTTTTTCATTTCAAAATCATAATTTTTTTTTTAATCATTTATTTCAGTATTCTGATTTCATTTAAAAAGTTTCAAAAGAAAAAAAAAAAAAAAAAAAATTAATCACTCAACAGAGCAGGGACAACGTTTTGTAACACAGGTAAAGCTTTCACCTTTGGGGCAGGTGAATCAACAAACTAATGACAATGTACACGATTTGGGTAAAGAGCAATAAAATAAAGATAATTTTGAAAAAAAAAACTCAAAAAAAACTACAAAAGACAAAAAAAACCCAAACAGATAAATGATGATTCAAATCAGTGATTCTTCGACAGGGGGGACACTTGGCTCCCAGGGGAGGATTTTCGAGGCGGGGGGGGGGTTTAGCCAAGAGAAGAATTGGAGAGAAATTTCAGTCGAAGGAGGAATGTATAATGGAAAGTATAGTGGTGAAAAAATTACCAGATGACAATTCAAAATAGCGGAGGGATTAGGGAAACCTTTGATCACAAGGGGAGTAATGTGATCTGGGACACCGAGAACCACTGATTCAAACAGTGAAATAAATCTTTGAGACCATTATATAAATTTGTTGAAGTAAAGACTTTTTTTTTTTTTTCAAATGCTTTCATGATTTTTCAAATGAGCTTGGCTAATAAATCTACAGCCTTTTGACAATTTGCTCTTCGATTAAATTTTAATTAATTTTGATTATTTAAATCATGTTTACCCATATATGCCTATAGGCCCATATTTAGTCCACCTTAAAAAAAAATTTTAAAAAACTGCCATAGAGAATATACTTTTGGAAGTAAGCGGATGAAATTACAAATGATAAGAGACTGATAAGAATTGCTTTGTTTTTGTTTTTGTTTTTTTAACAAATGAATTTGCATCATCGTGCCGATATACTTTCACTCACATAATATTTTTAATTATACCAAAATCTGACTTTAGGTATAAGGTTGATTATTTTCAGTTACAATGCATGACTAAAAAGTTGTGTTTTAATGTCGATTTCAGAAAACATGTTTTCAAGTGATGATGGATAAGTTGCAATAAAGGTACACAATCTTTTATCCGAAACTCTTGGGACCAGACACGTTTCAGAATTTTGGAGATATCAGAATGTAAGAAAGGTATCACTTACAGGGCAGACAATAGAGTCATAGAATGGCAATGTCCCTGCAGTGAACCACGTAGATATTCACACAGATCAGGGTCCATTAAGACTATGAATAATATTACAGTTCATTTGTACCTTGATAAATGAAATGAGATAAAGATATAAATAAAAAGTATGCCAGTAATATCATGGTCCAGGTGAAAAAGAAAAAAAAGCCCTGAAAATTGGATATTTTTTCCACAGAAAAAAGTTTGTATCTCAGAGCTTTTCAGAATCAGAGATAGTGTACCGTGTATTTTGAATTATTTTTTCTTCTTAGGAGAGAAAGCTTATTTTAAAAAGAATATCTTAGAAATTGTTAACTTGTATCAATTCAAATCTGATAGACATATAATGGAAAAAGTTTGATAAGAAAATATTTAAAGCAAATTCATCAGAAAAGTTGATTGCTAATTAACATTTTGTTTATTGATGTAGACTTCTTGTGGAGCATAGGGTCGTAAATACTCTGCAACATTTTCAGTAAGTACGTTTTACTGGATCGAGTTGCTAGTCTTACATCCAACCTCTCTTTACCCTGCTATTTACCCACGCTTGGAAGGGAGTAAATTTAAGGGAATTAGTGCAAAGTTAACATAAACGGCCTTGGCTAAAATTTTGACACAATCCAACTATTCTGTTTTCTGAGCCAGTAGCCCTTATGCCATTCTGCACTTCTTGATTGCAAATATCCTAATTAAACTGTTCAAGATGTAGAAGAATCTTCCAGAATTAGGAATTCACTTTCTAAACTAATTTTGAGAAAGCAACAGTTTTACAAAAAATTAGCAAAAAAAAAAACAAAAAAAAGAAACAAAAAAAAAAACAGGTCTGGCTTGTCACTAAATAAAGACCATCACATGACCAATGTCTTCTGGCAGCATGTCGTGTTGGGAGTGATCAATTAAAAAGTAGGAAAAAGAAGTGATCAATGAATGAATTACTTCTCTTGCCTTTTGTTGGGCAGTGCTCACTAAAGAGTCTGGATTCACAAAAAAACAAACAGACACAAAATAAGGGATCAATTTAGTATGAATTTACATTATAAACCGAGTTTGAAGAAAAAAATGAAAAATAAAAAAAATCATAATAAAGAGTGAATATATATATTTTTTTTTGTACACATGATATATACATACACAGCCAGCCAGACCAACTTGAAAACTAAAGAAACCTATGTTCACAGTTTTGGTTGATGGTCTCCTAGAATGCAAAAGGTGTATCAGAGAATATTGAATAAAGTACATGAGTAAATTTTTAATCTTGCTCGGGCAATTGAACTACTTCTTCATATACTTTGTTCACATAACATTTCGGCTGATCCATTCTTAAGCTTTCATCAAATGTGTAATCCATGAGCAAAAAGAAAAATCCGATTTTTCTTTAGGGGAAAAAAGTGTTGATACACCAACCAGACAAGGGCCAGAGAATAGATCATCCTGAACATTATATCAAGTATATGAAGAAGGGGTTCAATTGTCTTTGCAAGATTTTGAGTGTTAACGCCTCTTCCCAAAGTTATACAACACCGCTTCTCAAACATTTTAATCCCTGACCCTTTTTGATGGGGCAAATTTTTTTGCGACCCCTCACTTATTTTTGAATACAGAAACAAAACAATTGTTGAACATCAAAACGTATTTATAATCCATAAGTTTTATGGTGTTTAAAATTACTTTTTTCAAAATAAATAGAGTAAAAGAGAATTTTTTTTTTTTTGAATTGGCAAATAGTATCAAGCCATTTTACAATAAAAACCAGAAGGAGTACATTTTTGTACGGCGATTTAAAAAATAAACTTTAGTTACTAAATTATACTTTTAAAAAAGATATTTCAAATATTTCTGCAACTCCCCCAATAATTTTTATGCAACAGCCGGAGGGGTCCCGAACTCTTCTTTGAGAAGCCATGTTGTAGACAATATAAATTAATTTTGCATTTTTTTTTTATATTTGTTTTAGAGGAAGTGTTAAGTGAAAACAAGACTGATGTGAAATTATGAGCCAACTCAAGTCTAGATCATATTTGAATTTTAAAAATAAGAATCGGAAATTTTTAAGAAAATACTTTTGCTCAGTTTTTATAGGGACAAACAGGAATAGCAAAAAAAATGGTGTGAATGGGATCACCAAAACAAAATTTAAAATCTATGCACGGCTGTTAATTATATCAGCAGTAAAATATAAGCAAAAAAAAAATTTAATTACCCAAAATTATATCAGTGACTATATTTTGGATTTTAAGATACAAACTTTTCAATATACATATATATACATTATTTTTTTTTCTTTTTAAAGACATCAAATAATAAGCATTATATATTAAAATATCTTCATGAAGCATCAAAAATATTCTAAAAGGAACCAAAATTACAGGAGAGAATAGAGTAACATCCATAAAGTGTTGAGCTCTGCATGATGGGTTACGTTAGAACATTTTCAACTAGTTTATGTTCAAAAACCTTGTCCATCAGATAATTTTACAATATGAAGGATGAAAGTAACTACAAACATGAGAAAAAAAAAAGACCTTCTTTCTAATAGCAGTAGTTGTAGTAGTAGTAGTAATTTTATTGTACTTCGAAAATATCAAAAACAGGTCAGCTCAGTCACTCGATAGGAACCGTCATATGACAGTCTTTCGGCAGCATACCATGTTGAGGGTTATCAAATAAAAAGTTGAAAAAAAGGGAAAGGGGTGATCAGTGAATACGATACTTCTTACACCTTTTGTTGGGCAGCAATCATTAAAAACATCTGAATATTCAGAGGAAAATATTTTTTTAAGAAGGCGGGCATTAAATGATGATCAATTTAGCAGAAGCTTCCATTGCAGATTGAACCCCCGACCCGTAAAATCTTATTGGGTTGGGGGGGGGGTACTAAAATCACAAAAAAACATTTTCATAAGGTGTCCAATAGACTACTGATGCAGCTTTTCAAAGCTGAAGCATGAAAAATGCAGTCCGTGCAGCTTCCACACCTTCAAAACCCTTTTTTAAAAAATAAATAAATAAATAAATCAATGTGGCCTTTAAACATGAAAAGGTTCCCCAACACTGGTCTGCCAAAAGGCCACAAGAATGGGATACTCCATGAGGATCAAACACTGCAGTAACAAAGTGTTTAGAGAAGAGAAACTTATACATGTAAACAAAAAACAGAAACAATTCAAAATAGGTCTGGTTAGTCACTCAATAGCAACTGTCATGTGTCTTATGGCAGCATGACATGTTGGGGTGATCAATAAAAAAATTGGAAAAAAAGGGTATTAATGAATGAGTTAATTCAATTCTTGTTAGGCCATGATCACTAAAAAGAAAAAACAAAAAAAAACCTCCAAATTTGAAAAAAAAAAAAAAAAAAAAAAAAACAAGCATGGCTGCTGCCGGGCACAAACTAATGGACCAATTCAGCATAATCTTGAATAGTGAATCCCCCCACCAAAAAAAATATCGAGTGGGCGGGATTTTCAAAAAAACATATCTTTTTATCAAGACATAATGAATTTTCAGCCCTCCAGATCCAGTGGTGTGGCCTGTATGCATTACAAATACATGCATACACACATAGCCAGCCAAAATCACTTAGAAACTGTTTTGCTTGGTGGTTCCTATCAGTTGGAACAAGAAGGATTAAAGCGGTGTTTGTGTGGCCAAATAGAAATTTCAAAGTAAAGCATAAAAAGAAAAGTGGCCAGTGAGTGGCCAAACATTGGAGCCTTGTAAGTTAGTGAAGGTTAGGGACAAGTTAAGAATCTTATCATTGATGGTTTATTTAGTAAATATAGATTTTTATCTGACATAGATATGAATTATGTGCAGACAGAGAAAGAGAGGGAGAGATAGAAAGTTTTAGCAGCGGCACTTATGATTTTATGACGCTATCAACAAAATTGTCCCCAAACTCTTTGGAAATTGAATATTGTTCATTTATAAGCGGGTTTTTCTAGGGGTTACCATCACCCTTTGCGTGTGTGTACTTCAATTGTCCTAAGCCTTGGTAAACTTCCAAATTTCAAAGTTTAAAAAGTAAGTAATTACAACATTTATAGCTTCAAAATATCACCTCAACTAGATCACTATTTTTTTTTTTTGTTTTCTCTAAATTTAAGATGATCTCATTTTTCATGAGACAAAGGGTTAATCTACTGTACCTGAGAATTGTATAAGATTTTCACACGGAAAAAGAAATTGAAAGAAATAAAAAATAAAAACATAAAACTGAACATCTCAGGAATTGTCTGCATTTAATTATAATCCAAGGGATTTGAATCATTGCAGGAATTCAGTTACACAGTAAAGGTTTCACCCACTGTTCAAAAGTAGGACGTTCCTGTGAAACCTTTCAAAGAAGTTCTTGAGTGTTCCCACACCCAAAAGATAACCCCTGCATAAGATTTTTGCAATGAATGACAGTACAGCAATGATTGCAGAAAAGAAAGACTTTAATATCGAAGTACGGTCAAATCGCGTTGGACACACTGGTTTCCGTAAGATCACTGAAGCTAAGCAATGTCAATCCAAGTCATACGCTGGATCGGTGACCATCTGGGATAACTAGGAGCCATAAGCCACCAGGAATTAATCCCTGGCCAAGTCATACAAAAGACTTTTAAAAAAGGGGCACTCAATGCCTCTCTGCTAAAGAGTAGAACTGACGGTAAGAGGTTGTCGAACTGGGGATAGGAGTCACAGGCACCCCTATCCAAAAGCGTAGTAGTGAGAAAAAAGTCAAGCCTCCAGGTTGCCTCTAACGCCAGTTGACCATCTATTAATTTTGAGAGGTCACATATGTTTACAGTAGGTTTGCAGGATGTTTTGAGAGTGTACAAAAAACTGCACGATAAAAAAATGCATAAATACGAGCATTCCAACAGACTGACATATTTCAAGCTTCCCACATCAAACATTAAACCTCAACGTCGCGGCTGGCAAATATCAGTCCTAGGGTTCTTGAGCACTGTTTCCCACATTAATTAATGGTACTTGCATCTTCATTTTCTGCTATTTTGGATAGCAGGGGTAACCAGCACTAATGTAAGTCTTCTGGGAAGCAGATTTTAGAGGTGGGTTACCTTTATCGAGAAATACATTAATCAACTTAATTAATTTACAACTTGAATCTCGTCTCAGGTACAATAGGTTGATAAGAAGTACGGGCAAGATGAAGAAAGGCAAGCTAATTTTTTTTCTTGATTTCATTTTTCATAAAAAAATAGTTGGAAAAAAAAATTAGAAGCTTTTTTTTTTAAATTTTTACAAGAAATCAGTTAAAATCCTGTAAAAATTTCAAGATTGAAATCCCAGCCACAAAGAATAAAGAAAAAATTTGACTTATATATAGTGAGCAAAGTTTGAAAATAGGTACATGATTGGGTTTTTTTTAATGTTTACTGCTACATGATACACAAGTGGAACTTATGTGTCCATTCTACAGTTTTATTTAAGGCAATATAAATAACTACAGCAATTGTAGCAAAAAACTCTATTGCACATAAATGTGTCATGTGGCCTTATGGAGAAAAAGAACCACATTAACATCATTCTTTATAGGTTAATTTATTTACCAAAAAGAAGCATGTGGTCTTATACAGAAACATTTAATGGTAACTCTAGCAAAAACATAGATGGAATTATGTAAGGGTTTAAAGAGCCAAGGTAGCAGTCAATGTGTTAAGCAAAAAAGAGACAAGAAAAGGTTATTTACAATTAGTTTTTGATTAACGGATTTAATTGAGCCTTAAAAAGATACTGATCAAATCACTAAATATGTACAGAAAATTCATGAAGACAAAAAGTATTATCAATTGCACTGAACAGCCACTAGTGCTTTCTTAAAATCTAGATAGATATCCCAGAAGTTGATGGAGTAAAATTGCTGGCAAAATACTTGTTTGAATCCAAATTAACAACTTGGGCTCAGGATATTTTTGTGAGATATCAAATCAGCAAAATATTTCTACTCCTGAGTGATTGTTTTCATTGCATTCATCTCCATCAATGAATGGTCTTTAACTTGCTATCAAAGTCACAGCAAGAGTAAGAAGATCCAAGACAAAGAAATTTCTCATGAAATATCTTGTCAGCTGTTCCCAAGTGATTAAGGAAGCATTTAATATATACAGCACATTTCAAAGGATATATGAGTATTTTCTCTAATAAATAGCCTCCAGAAAGAAAAATATTATTTTTAAATACATACAGATGAAAAGTTTAAGTTAGAGTAGTTTCAACTTATAAGCAAGGTATATATCTTAAGTATATACAATAACAAAAAAAAAGAATTTCATACTTAAGACAAAAACAAATAATTTATCAAGTGAGCCCCAAGGGAGATAATTTCTATCTATAAATTTGTCCTTATGAAAGAAAATTATTCAATTTTTATTTCTAGAAACTATTTGTATTAGCCCTATTTTGTAAATTTCCTGCTTATCAGGAAAAAAAAAATTTTTTTTCATTACAACCACTCATTACCAATGATACATATTCAAGCATGTATAAAACAGATGCGGGAAATAAATAATGCTTATGAAATGAGTGAAATTTCATTCAGTCTAAGCGAATGAATTTTTTTTTAAAAATCATGGGAGAATGGAGACAAGATTTTTGAACAGAACATTCTGGAAAAAAACTTTTTAACATACTAGGTCAAGCTTATTCTATTTCATAACATATTGAATATGGGTAGGGCAAATCTCAACCTGAGACTCAAACAATTTCTCCCTTCAACCTACCCCACTCTTATGACTTCTGTACTACCCTTTTTCATGTACTTTCATTCAAACTTAATTCCACATTCAAACAGGTTTTTGGTAACCTAGTAAGTCTACTGTGTAACAAGACCCCAATAATATATTGGGTGAAGGAAAAGTTTTTGGTTTGACTGATTAATCAAATACTTCTAAAGAATTGTCATAAAAAATAAGATAAGAATTCTTCTGGTTTGAGCAATGGCCAAATTTGTTATATACTAGTATCCATTTCCCATATTCTTGATGAATCCCCTTTATGGCTTAAGATGTTTTGCTTGTTAAGTGATAATCATCCCCTTTATTTCAATTTCACACTTTGTCTTCATCTCATCCTCCACACACTGCTGTGACTAATACCTATTTTCCACTAATGTTATTCAGTCTCTGGGGGATCCCCATTGTTCTATTCTAGGCCTTCACATGTCAGCAAAAAAAAAAAAATGGTGTTTTTAAGCAAATTTGTGCTAATGATTACAGAGCGAGACACAAAAAAAAGATAGTGGTGGAGAAATAGATAATTCTGGTTATATTTTAACACATGAATTTACTTTGACTAGAATTTCTCAGAGCAGAGGCCACCACAGGATTTTTTGCCAGAGCAGAATACACTGTATGGGATCTACCAGAGAAGTACAGTGACATACAATGCCTGTCTATCTGCGCAGATTTGATGATGGTGGCCTTCTCTAGGATTGCAAAATTAGTGATGTAATCTTCCTATTTGATATTTATAGTTGTCTGTTCTGCTAGTGAAAGCACTCTAATTTCTCGGGGTCTTGAAAGTACAGCGTCTATACTTCAGATACTACGGGTATAAAAACTATGAGAAAAAAACATATCATCATTAATGGAGAAATTAAACGTTAAAAATTTCAAAAAACGTTTTCACAATTTTTTGTGGATCATGGAAACATCGGATAATGATGAATAGTTTTTGTGAGAGGAGTGAAATTATGATGGCTTCAATGGTGCCTCTAAAAATACCAGAGGAGTAGCTTTTGATGTCAAAGTTAGTACATGGGCAAAATTAGGTACGAGAAGAAGCAAAGCAAAGATATCATTTATTACTAGTAACAAACCCTAACAATAACCTTAATTTCTTCAATTGATTACAACACTTAAAAAGTAAAAGCTTTTTGGAGTTAAAATACTACGTTAAGCATTACAGGAAGCAAAAGGAGGATATCATTCATAGCCATGACCAAACTTTAATTATGAAAAACAGCTATTAAAACAGAGAAGAGAGGAAAAGTCATGTTCATTGTCAAGAAAAGGAGAATCAAGTCCAGGTGAAAGACAACCAAAACGAAGACATAGGCAGCATTCATCGCATTGTACAGTGATTTACCTAATGAAATTTTCAAATTCTACCGATATATTTGATAGAAACAAAGCAAGGAATGTTGAGACAGTAATGAGAACTTGAAATTCTTTGATTAATCACCGCAAACCTCTGTGTAAATGCTTTTTTTTTCAAAATCACATTTTCTTTGCTCCTCTGGGTTTCTCATATTTCACAAAAACTTGAAAGAAACAATTTTGATTTTCTAGCAATCTGAAGTAAAGAGTGTCTGTTATAATGAATTTTTGAATCTAGAAATCTCAAAAATCTCAAGGGATATTGTGAAATCTCTACTTTCACAATCAGTGTAATACTGACCATAACTACTGTAATACGTGCGATTATCCACTAATGTAGCCATATATCAAACTGTATATAGCATCACAAGCTCATTAACCATCACTATACTGGCTGTGAAACTATTGATTTCAGGAAATTACAAATATGTTTAGGAATTCCATGAAATCACAAGTTTCACAAAGTGTTACACGTCAATGACAAAAATCCAATTCAAAACTCATTGGGCTTTAAAGGGAGATAACTACTGGTTCTCTGACTTGAAACAGTTCCCCCACAAATAAGCAGTATAAATTTATGATGAAAATTAATGGAGTACAAATTTAATTTTTAGGAAAGTTAACAGGGAGAAAATACTGATTTTAGTATGTTTTACATTGTAAATAATATTCATTCTTTTTGAGAGAGAGAAAAAAAAAGAAATTCCTTTTTATAATTTCCACTATGAATACATGGTATTTTTACAGGAAGTTTCAATCTATAGTAAGCAGACCGAGAAATAAGTCTAAACTGTTTACTTATACATGAGTACATATTTTGTTCATCAAAAAAATCGATGTGTATTTCATTCTAAGAAGATCTGACCTAACTACTTGAAATAAATGACTCAATGACTTCATTGTTTTATTTAACTGATAATTGAAAAAAAATCATACCTCATTTTTAAAAAGTTAGAGTTTGGGAATCGTGAAAAAATTCCACAGTAATTCTGCTGTCATGTCTTCATCTTCCACTAGATGTCCAGCTTTTGGACCATTAGCACACTGCATTCTTTTTCAAGAACGCCAAGATTTTGTACACTTCGTAATTTTGAAAGCCTGTATCAAAATGAAACTCATTTTTATCATCTTTCTTTCTTTCTTTCTTTCTTTCTTTCTTTCTTTGAGAAGCCATTCCATGCCTTAAGTTCCCTTGACTTATGGGTAGAACCTTGTGTCATATAAATTCACATACAAACACGTTTCCTCAAGTGGTTCCTTAGATAAAAACTGAAAAGATTCATTTCAGCATTTGAGAACAGGATCTTAATTTGGGGAAAAAAAAAAAGAAAAAAAAAAAGAATTCTCAGATAGTATTTTGCGTGTTTTCTCCATCACATCTGTACATTCAAATTGCATCGGACATACAAGTTCCCTGTAAGATCACAAAAGTTAATCAATGTCAAACCTGGTCATTACCTAAATGGGTAACCACCTGGAAATACAAGGTGCCATATGCAACCGGGAATCAATACCCAGCAGAATTATACCAAAGACTTTAAAAATAATACTCAATGCCTCTCTGCTAAAAGCAGTAGGATTGACAATTGAATCACCCCGCCTAGAGGATAAAACAGATAGGGCAAACAACTCTGGACTGAAAAAAACAAGTCAGTTAGAGAAGCATTGATTAATTGATGCCAATGACTATACTCCTCACGAGGCAAAAGGGTTTAACTAATGTCATCACATCTAATAAAATACTAAAGGGTTAGTTTCTACCAGGTGCAGAACTTATCAACATTTCCTGATACTTCTTGTCTGAATTTTGTTAGACCCAATGGTTTAATCATTGCATGTGATTTAATCAGACTATTTTCCTCAACTTTATTGGGGAGGGGTTTTGCAATAGTTTATCCGTGCTCTGTCCTATATCCCTCGGAATATTTTGTTCAAAAATATTGTATCTAATCTCAAGGGAGCATGCCTATCTCTTCCACTACATGTCACATAGGTCAGTGGGGGACAATTCCAAAAGCACACAGAAACCAAACATGAAGTGTATGGAAGCAGATATGAATTCTCCCCAGGAACCAGATTAAAGATTTCAGAACAAAACACAGCCACAAAAAGCCAGAGGGTAAACGGCCAAGGCATCATGAAAAATAAACAACCCTGAACCACAGTATGTCTTTGGTTAGTGTTCAGATGGTAGAACATGTTTGCCCCAATATTGAACCAAGGAGATCTGCCTGGGAATTGAAGCTGATCCAAGCATTCAATGAGGAGCTCAAGAGTTCAAAAAAGATTGTGTAATCCTCAATAACATTGTCTCTTCTTTTAAAAAGCATCATTTCCCTTGTCAACTTTCTTTGCAAGAAATCATTATATTCATTTCAAAAATACGTTAGCTCAAAACAAAATTCACATTATTTCAAAACTCCTGAAGAGACCAGCATGACTGGTGAAATATAAACCCCTAAAAAATATCATCTATCATCCAATCCAGTTGACTTGTTTCAATATTCATTTATGGACAAGCAACAAAGATTGAGAAAATAGTCTGACTAAAGCACATAGAATGATGTCCTGATGCTTGTCGATGGATGGAGCATCGAGAAACTTATCAAAAATAGAGCAAAATAAGCAATTAATTGGAGGGAAGATTAATAAGCAATTTATCGTGAACATCACAAAAATATATTTCCTTTTTTTTAATCCGCTTTCTTTATTTCGATATTCAACTTTTGCAGCAGAAGATTTCCAACAACGTTCATGCAAATCTAAAAGTACCATATATGCTGGTAAATAAGATGGGCATTTTTTTTTTCTTCCAAATATACAATCCAGCATCCAATGCACTGGTATAATGACTAGGGGGCTGTCTACCAAAGCTATGGACATTTATAGGGGTTTGGATGAGTCGCAGTGAACATTAGTCCTTCAAATACCCTTGTAGAGCGTTCATCTTGTAATCCGGCATATATACAGTATCAGAGATCAGATCTTGAATGTTGGAGCAGGAGGGGGGGGAAATGGTGGGCAGAGAAATACAGGAATTGTAATGGCAGCAGCAGCAGCAGTTGGGAAAGTTACTGTTTAGTAGAGTTTGAAAATAGAAGTATATGTATATTTTTCTTTGGAAAGGTTGCAAGAGAACTTTTGTTTGTGTGGCTGGAGGAATTTAAGAAATGGAGAATTTTCTATTTTAGGGAGAATTATTTTGATAAAATTATATGCAGTGAAAGAAAATTTCTGAATTTAGAGTTAAAAAAAAAAAAAGAAATACCATTAAAGCTAATAGAAATTACACAATGCAGAAAAATCAATTATACAAAGCAAGAAAAAATTACATGGGGCAAAAAATAGAATTAAAAAATAATCACCAGAGGCTGAAAAAAATTATACAAGGAGAAAAAAAATAACATGCTAGAGAAAAAAATTACATGGCGCCACATTCAGAAAAAAAAAAAAAAAGGAAAATTATAGGAAACAAAAGGTATCTTTGGTTGTTTTACATCTGCCCCACTCTATCCTTGTCCGCAATAATCTTAGAAAACTTTTGACGAAACAATCAAAGCTTCTGAAATAATTTTAGGAGATAATTTGCACCTTTGTCTCGGAAAGAAAAAAAAAAAAAATTTTAATCAAAAAAAAATTTCCTAGATCCGTTTTTTAAAGTCATTTTTTTCTTCCATTCTTCTTGCTCCGAGAGAAGAGAGAGAGGGACAGAGAAGAAAAAAAACTTTTTTAAATTAAAAAAAAAAAAAAATAATGAGATTACTGATTCTCCTAGGATTGAACCTAGATGAAGATGACATAAGTTTAATCTGATCAGTTTAAATTTTGTTTTGGTGACTTTGAACATAGGCTGTTAGACATAAGCATGGTGTGATGGCTGTAATTGTGGAAGAAGAATTAATGGCCGAGGAAGGACTGTGTTGTGTTGCTGCTGGACATGTTAGACGATTCATGGAAGCTGTCTTGGATATGGCATTGTTTCAATGTACTGAGCTCTGTGCTCAGGGTAAGCACATGACGAGCAAGTTGTTCATTTCGACGCTTTAAGCTGCATACCATATCTGCCTGCTTCTCCAGCAATTTTTCACTGAAAGATAATCCCCTGGAAGAAAAAAAAAATTTGATTCATAAATTGTGAAAAATTTTCCAGGTTAGTGAATATATTACTTCAAAATGAGTTCTGTAATTTTGCAATATGTCAATACATTCCAAGAGTGGTCTGAACTCTGGAACAGAAAACAAGAGAATGAATCTTACAGACAATTCAGTAACAGAGTTGCCAATTTAGATAAGTTTTTTTTTTTTTTTTTAATTTGTGAGTCCAGTGTTAACAATATTTAGATTTTTTTAAAATATTTCTCATGTTTTAGAGTCCAGTGGCACCGATTGAAATGTGTTTTTTTTTCAAATATTACGGTGACTTTGAGATTCAAAAAATTACCTCTAAATTGACAACCCTGTTCAGTATCAACAGTGAGCTTATCATAAGAGGAGCAACTGTACAAATCTGAGGGATTTACTAGCATTACAACATCAGAGTGGCTTCCAATAACACCTTCCTTCACCTTCTACTAATTCACGTTGATCCCTTCAAGAAGTGAATGACAAGATTGCATATACAGAGAATGCAAAATGTATCGTCCACATTTCAAAAAGTTTATTTAATATACTTATTCGGAAACCATATTAAATGTATTTCTATCTTGAATAATTGTGGCGGCACTGGAAGCCAGAAAAAGCACCCCATTCATTGTTTGTGACATCAAACTTGGGAGTGAGATGTGTAAAGATCAACACCAATATATATCCGCAGTTGTTATGGAGGAGAAGCTGGTATGGATTGCTGCTGGTATACGAGTCAGGAGTTGATCTACCCTGGCTGGGTTTCCTGAGTGAAGGGATCTGATGTTGAGAGACCCTAGACCACCAACACCTCAAGGAACGTAAAATCTCTGAGGATGTATTCCAGAACTTCCACTGGGTATATTTCATGAATGAATATACACCTTGAAAGATAACAAAATTTGGAACAAAGATTCCTGATTTTTGTACCTAACTTCTCATATTTCAATAATTTCTTTATTATTTTTGCATTAAACTTTTTACTAAAATCATCACCAACCAAATCACAAAAACACTAGATGAAAAATAACCACTAGAATAAGTTGGCTTTAGGGGAAACTACTCAACCATGGACCATCTCCATTCAATAAATCAGCTGAAAAAACAGCAGCAGAATATAAACTACCACTCGCCGTAGCATTTATTGACTTCAAGAGAGCCTTTGATTCCGTGGAAATTCCCATGGTCATGAAAAATATCACTCTACAAGAGTGTAGACTCTGTATACATCAGAGTACTACAACACATATATACAGTCACAGCAGCTCCTCTATCAGGCTACATGAAGACTCTAAACTCTTCCAGCACCAAAAAGACAAGGTGATACCAGCTCACTCAAACTCTTCACAGCCTGCCTCGAGATGATCTTCCAAAACCTGGACTGGGAAAATAGAGGAATCAAAGTAGACGGCAAATATCTGAACAACCTCAGATTTGCAGAAAACATTGCCTTTTTTGCAGAGAACCTACATCACCTCTAACTAAAGCCAGATGAACTAAACAAAGAAAGCAAGAAAGTCGGCCTAAACATGAACTTCAGCAAAATAAAGGTCATGTTCAACAATCACATTGGAAATAAGAACACAACAATCAAAATCGAAGACACAAATCTGGAGAAAATAAACCACTACATCTACCCAGGACAATGAATCTCTATAAAATCCTCAAAAGAATAAGAATTCAAGCGAAGAATCACTCTAGGATTGTTAGCCTTTTGCAGAACGAGCCAAACCTTCAAAAACAAAAAGATCCCATTGATCCTAAAAAGAAGAGTATACAACCTATGTATCCTCCCAATAGTCATCTATGGAGCTGAGACATGGAACCTAACCAAGAGACTGACCCGCAGATTGAGAACCATGCAATGTGTACATAAAAAAATCATGCTCCACCTTACATGGAGAGATCACTAGACTGCACAGTTTATCAGAGAGAAAATAGGAATCCAAAACATCATAGAATCCATTAGAAAACCCAAATGGCAATGGGCTGGTTATGTAGCATGAATGGGAGACGATTGATGGACATCACAACTCACAACATGGATGCCCAGAGATCACATGCACAACCATGGCTGGCAGAATACAAGATGGAGAGGCCAACTAGCCAAATTCTGAAATTATTAGCTCCAAAATGCTGATAGGAGGATATGGCAAATCCCAGAGATGGTCTATATCCAACAATAGACATTGAATGACTGATGATGATGATGATGATAATGATGATGATGATAATGATGATAAGAATGTAAAAATGAACATTTAAGATACTTTCTACACTCACTATATAACACTATACAAAGAATATAAAGAGAGAAACCAGCTGGCCTCTGGAAGTCAGACTCAACAAACATCAGAAAGTTATATTCAAAGGTGTAATAGAAAAACTGGTACTCTTGTGATAGTGTGTAATATGAGTTTTTCCCCTGCAAGAATTTTTTTCAAAATTCAGAAGTCTGGACATATACTAGAAAAATTCCTACAAAAGCACACAATAATCATAATAATAAACTACAAAAAAAACAATAAGTTATTCTAATACAAAATAATTTAATAATTGTTTGATACACAACAATATTCAATAATCCATTATCATAGTTCAGTTTGATGGAATAATACAAGGGGAATAACTCTTAGTCCTTCACCTATTACACCCTTGACACCACTATGGCAAAATTACAGAAAAATCTGATATAGCAGACCATATCTAGAGTAAAAAATCAGGGTCAGTGGTACATAGGCAGAAAAGCTAACCTAAAGTACTTTATTCTTTTTTGTTGAATGCAGCAGTTACGGGCAGGAATAAAGATTTAAGTGAGTTTGATGAAGGCCAAAAGGTTGGGGCCAGGTCACAGCATTTCCCGAACAGCACAGCATGTGGAGTGTTTACATCCAGTTTTGGCAAATACCAATCAGCAGTGGTTCAAGAAAAGAAAAATCACCAACTGCTGAGAAAACATTGGGCAACCAAGACTTATTGATGCATGAAGTAAACAAAGGTTCCAAGTTCAGTGCAAACCAACTGCTACTGTAGTACCAATTACAGATATGTTTAATCAAGGTGAAGGAAGGAATACATCATAATACACAGTACACCAATCTTCGATGCATGGAAGGCAAATTACATGTGTTGCTATCCAGAGAGAGCAATAGTATCAGGATACATGGAGGGAAAACAACAAGCCAGTCGAACATCAGTGATGGTTTAGACGTTTTACTGGGAAATGCTAGGTCCCCCTCATTCATATGGAAGGTACTTTGTTATGTACCACCTACGTCAACATCATGGAAAACCAGTTACACCCTTTCATAGCAAGTTTTCTACAATGGAAGTGGCATCTTTACACGGGACAACGTACTTAACCAAACTGCAAGAGTTGTACAGGAATGGTTTCAGGAAGATAAAGAAGGCTCCACTGAGTGAAGCTGGCTACCAAACACCCCAGATCTCAAAGCCATTGAATACTTGCAGGATGCACAGAACTAGTTAGTTCCCACTGCAGAACCTTCACCACACAACTTGACCTGCTGTCAACATCCTGGCTGCAGATCTTCGAAAAATAAAACCTTTAAAGGTCTTAAAGAATCCACGCCGGGTCAGGAAACAGCTATTTTGTAGGCACATGGAGAACCAATATCTTATTGGGTAGGTGGTCCCAATGTTTTGGCTCATATATATATATATATATATATATTTATCTATTTATATATAGAGAGAGAGGGAGAGATATAGATATATATACACATTGCATCTTACATGTATGAATATGAATCACTTGGTGTTTTGTTCCCTGAATAGAATCTTCGAAGATATTGTTAGTCAATCTGATCAGACACTAGAAAAAAAAGAAGAGATCTTTAAGGAAACTTTGTTCATACATACCGTTCTCCAATATCCTGAACATCTCGGGAATACGGGGCACCACTTGGCATATTATCTTCTTCAATTGTGTCGGGGAGATTTTTGGCTTGATTAAAATGAATCACTTTATCTAGAATTGAAAACAAAATGAGATTGTTTTTAAATTAATCTAAAACAATGAAGTAAAAGAGAGACAGACAAAAGGAAAAGTTTTGAACCAGCTTTCTGAGTTTGAAATTTTAACAAATATAGAATTTTGAGATAATGACTTGACTCACATTTTTTACCTTTATCATATTGATACTTTACAAACTTTAGCTCATCAAACCACGAAGCAGGTCCATTCATTCTATCTATAAGCTTAAAAGCAACTTGCAGTACAGATAGTCTCACCTTTTGATCTAACCAAAAATCATTTTATAGCAAGTATCCTATTGATATTTTCTAAGATCATAACTAAGTATCAAGCTGTTTAAGAATGAACAAAAAATTTTCAAAAAAATGAAAGTTCATATTTAATTTTTCTTTTGTAGATGGAGAATCATATCTTGGGATGCAAAACATTGTCATGAAGGAGAAAACACACTTATCTAATACATTAATAAGATGGTTGAAAGGAGCGTCAGTATATGTGCACATTTTACATTAGAATTTGAGACAGTTGTTTCCCTTGATTTAGTTCAATATCCAGATTTTGCTTGGCTACAACAAATGATTTTCTGCCAAGTCAAAACAAACATAGCCAATATAATGTTGAGGTTCTAGGGCGAATTTTATATCTGGTAGTGCCAACAAAAGATTTTAGAAGGTAAAAATAAATTGTCTTTCTTTTAATTTTCAAAAGCATGTTTTTAGAAGATGTTTAATGGTTTGCTCATCCAAATTTGTAAGATTTTAGGCCTAATAGTGTGTCTGGTAAAGCTGACACAAAATCCATCAAAAGAGAAAAACAGAAAATCTATCCTACAAATAAAAAATGTACATATTGAGCAACTGTAATAAGCTTCAAGTGCTTCTCTACAAAACAGAGTCAATATCTCAAATAGTTAACTTTTAATACATTTTTGAAACTACCTATTTCTTTTGTGAGCAACCTGTATAATAAGTTGAAACAATTCCTAAATACTTACAGGTGTATTTTACTAGCCATATAGCAGCAATAAGAGACTCTAGAAAAGTCAAGGTTTCAAGGTAATAGGAGGGTTTCAAAGGCCCACAGTTTGAATTTGGTTTACAATAAAGCTGTCTGAAGATCTGCACTATCATCATCATCACTATGGCACCTTCAAGGATAAAAGAAATGTACATATAGATAAAGCAAATCAAAAATATCAAAGTTAAAATGCCACAGGTTTATATTTATTATGTGTTTTTTTTATTTTATCCAAAATTTTTCCTGAAGAAAAAAAAAAAAAAAGAGAGAATTCTCTGAAGCTCTAAGATCGAGTACTTTTCATTATTCTGACTCATGCCATCATGAAAATTTAAGGCTGATATGTATCTCAGGCCTTCCTCACGTCTACTCAAATATGAGTTTGAATTTTACGTCAATTGTTTTTTTTTTCTTTTTCACTAGCAATAATTTTGAAAGAAATCAAGAAAAATTTGAAGAGCATTGATTATTTACTATTTCAGATAAAAACCCAAGAGAGTATTTCTTAGGAAATATTCAAACACTTAATTATCTGGCTGCAAAGTACCTAAGATCGTCGTACACAAAATTGACCAGCATATATAAACTACTTAATTGAAAAATGAATGGTAAAATCATTTAAGTAAGAATTTCTCTTAAAAAAAAAAGAAATTAAAGAATAAAGATTTTTTTAAAAAACGAACAATACAGATGAAAAGCTATAGAATAATATAATATAAAAGTATGACATGAAATTCTACGGTACAATAATTTTTGTTTTTGAGTTATTGGCTGTCAGTCCTCCAGAACTTATGTTGCTGTTCTGCATCACAGCACCCGTAAAAAATGACTGGATTATTTATGTATAGATCGGCACTATACCAAGGTTCAGAGTATCTGTGCACTCTGCCTAGGATCAGTGTAATATCTGTACACTGCCGAGGATCAAAGGTCTCTAGTGATCTTTGGCAAAAGAGCTGCAGACAAGAGTAAAGGATGTTATGGAAAGAATATAAAAACTCACCGATTGTAAAGATGATAAAAGGTATGTGTCGAATGAAGAGGGTCTGACGTGAGAATTCAAAATATCCCGAAATATAGATATGATAATGTTGCAGGTAGATGTAAATGTTGATAGAAAATATGGCAAACCAAGCTGCTATATACGAATAGACAATTATAGATACAGGATCTGGATAACACGACACGCATAATGAAGGAACAAGGGACGCAATCAAACAAAGGGTTATCTGGAAAGAGAAGACAAAGAAAAGGTTAATTATGACAGCATTTGGATTAAGGCTTCCAAACATATGACAGCATGTATAGGTCACATGACAAGTATGAAGGATAATTTCCAAGAAAATATGCCTAGATATTTACGAAAAAATTATCTCACTTGCAAAAGTTGATTGAAAGATCTTATAAATATACATAAAGTTAATCTTGGCAAAACTTGAGACAAAGTTGTAGTATTCATCTTTTTGGTTCCTTTACTGAAAAAAATTTAGTCATATTTTTGCAAAATCAGGAGAGAAATATAAAAAGTAAAAATTCAAGTTCTTCAGTTTTTAATCTTTAATGAATTGGGCTCTCCTCCTTACTCCGTCGATTCCTTTCTCTTCCTGTTTTCTTTAAACATTTTTCATGTTTATCCTATGCTTTCTCTCAGTTTTTCAGTCCATATGTTTCTTTTCGTTCCTCTTTTTTATTCTCTCTTTACCCCTTCCCCGTTCAGCCCTACCATTTCATTTGAATTATTTCATTTCCTTCATCTCGAATTTGTAAATGCTTCATCCCAGAAGTCAATGAAAGAAAATCCACTTTTTCAATCGTCCACTATCCTGTTTCCCAAACTTTTACAAAATGATCATTCTTAGAACAAAATAATCGAATTTTGCGGCATTTATTTATATATGCAAGAAAGATAACTTTTTTTGTGAATTTTCACTAACTTATTGATCGCTAGAGGCAGAGAACAGACTGAGAAAGTTCATGTAAAACACATTGTGCAAATGCCTGAAAAAATTTCCTCTTTCAACATAAGTAATTTATCATTGTTGGACATGGACCTTCCCGAAGATTTAGCAGAACTCTCCATCATGGATGTCTTGGAGCGAATGCTTTCTAAACTTGTTGAGTTAGTTTCGCCATCTTATATTCTGTAGGCCTCAATTTTGCATGAGATTTTTGGGGATCCATGTTTTGAGTCCTGCTATTCAAAAGCTGTCTGCCATTCTTGTAACATGACCAACTCATTGTCATTTGAGTTTTGTGATGGATTCTATGATTTCTCAGACTCTTGTCTTTTCCCTAATATATTCTGCTGTCTCATGATCTCTCCATGTGACGTTGAACATAATTCTTTCATGTGCCCATTGCATGGCTCTCAGTGTGCGGGTCAGTCTCTATTGGGAGGGTGCATTGGGTGTAAACCCTTCTTTAATTTTTTCTCATGTATGCCAGTACTTAATCCTAATTTTAGCTCAACAGCAGCATGCCAGCCAGTTTTTGATTAAATAGTAATGCAATTTTATATACACCAGCCTGCAAGATAGATATTTCTATAAGTTTATTCAATAAATTACTTTCTATATTTGATATTCAAAATGAACAAAAATATTTCATATCGAATTCCTATCCATAAAATAGAATGAGTCTTCAATTTTACAATTATGATTTTTTTTTAAACAAAGATTATTAAAACTAGTTCAATATTACATCATATAGTTGCTTCCCTTAGATCTAGTGTGCATAAAAACTACAACCCCTGTAATAAAGTAATCCCATTTCAAAACGCCGGTCTTCAAGTCCAAGACAGAAATGCACATTATAACTGACCAGTAGATAATCTGAAGTCAATTACAAATTCACCAGTGAACAAAGCTGTTGTTTCCGTCACTAAATCAAAGAAATTGTGTGTAAAACACCATCTGATTATACGTTATTTGATTGTAATTTGAAAAAAATAATAAGTAGCTCTTGAAAAAATTTTCAAAAAATAAGAAAAAATGTCATCCTAATTTACAAATACAAGATATAGATAGTCATTTACTAAGTATGATTCAGTCTGGCACAAGGCTGCAGCAGTGGAATACCAAGTGAGGAACAAACTCACTATACCGGAGAATTAGTCTACGGGTCGAGCTCGTTAATCACTGCTCTACAAAAAATTACATGGATGGAACCTTGCAAGAATTTTATATGCTGGCTATCTTGAATCAACAAAAGGCATGCAACCTAGGAGGCTTAACAGATAGCAGCACGGAAAATAAAATCGGGAAAATGAGTTCAAACTCCGGCTGTGACAGTTTCCATTCACTCTGCATTAGTGCCCTTGCGAGAAGCATACATCCATCTCTTCTTCCCCAAGGTTTTTCAGCCTTGGTTTGTAACCAGTCTAGGAGATTGATAAGGAGAGTCCAATCACTCATGCAGCATCGTGAGAAGCTGGCAATGAAAAGAGTAGCAGCCCTGTAACAAGCAGGAAACAGGCACATGGAAAACCTCTTTACAGATCATATATATCATCATTTTAGACAGCTAAATTGCCAAGAACTCTGGTTCCGATTTGCTAGGAAATTCAAAATTTTCTGGGCTTTGCTCCTGGGCTTAAAATTCCCCCAAATCCCTAGCAGTATTTATTCCTAAGTATAGGTTTGAGTAATGAAACATTCCCGAAATATACAATTAACTGGGCTATGGTGAAGCTCAATGGATCTAATCAACCAGAAGTGGATTATATGTGATACTACATCTCATTGCCAGTCATTTGCTTTGCACAGGATGCCATCTCTACCCAATGTGATTTCCTGATAATGAAGAAGATCTTCCATGCTGCTGGTCAAAGCTTCTCCTTAAACATTCCATTTTGAATAAGCCAATTAGAAATATCCAAGCAACATTATATGAACCAGCCACATTAATCTTGCTGTGTCAGCATGAAAAAGTTTCTTCTAATTTCCAAAATTGGCTACACATACAATAATAGGGGCCAACAATTAAGATAAAAAAAGTTTGTTTCTTCTCAATTTTCAACATGAAAATGATTACTTCAAAACTGTTCATTGAAATTTCTGAAAAAAATTAATTCAAAGGAATAACTTTGTCTTAATCGTGGGACCCCACAATTGTACGTGTACCCAAAATTGAAACTTCTCTACCAATCATTGTTTACAAAGTTGAGGCAACCTCCTGCACTCAGAATGACACTTTGATTGTTTATGACGGCTTC
Source organism: Thysanoteuthis rhombus (assembly GCA_963457665.1). NCBI lineage: Eukaryota > Metazoa > Mollusca > Cephalopoda > Oegopsida > Thysanoteuthidae > Thysanoteuthis > Thysanoteuthis major. The sequence goes on from OY735221.1 coordinate 34,100,920, forward strand.
CTCCCGAAACTTTTTGCCAAAAAGCAATGGTCTACTGATTGACATCTAACAATAATAATTTAAAATCCCACTTTGTTCTGACTTACTGTTTTCTTCCAACAGCAATAAGTGTATATTTCACTTTCTTGCATACTCCTTGATACCTATAGTATCAAAATAAATTGCCAAAGTTGAATAAACAAGAATCAACGGAATTTTGAGACCAATATCTCCACTTCTCTGCGATGACTCAAGTACAACTGGAAGATTTTTAAAAATACATAGCTAACATCCAGAATCAAACTGTTCTTAAATTGATAATTCAACTTATTCCGATATGCCAAAAGAAATGCTTACCAATATGCCAATCTGAGCAAATGCAGTCCAAAGTGTTTTGATTGTGCGATAGGGAGGTTCCATCTCATCTGTGAATAAATTTAGACGGTCCGTCATGCCCTCTGCTTCTGTGGACAAATCTGGCCCAAAGTAATGACCCTGAAAAACAAAGCGAATAATAAAAGATGATCATTTAGTTTCATGAACTTCAGTAAAACAAGAGTCATGTGCAACAATCACATCAAGAATAAAGACATAACCGTCAAAATCGAAGATGCAAAACTGCGGAAAGTAGACCACTACATCTACTTAGGACAGCAAATCTCTATGAAATCCCCAAAAGAAGAAGAAATCAAGCGGAGAATCACCCTAGGATGGCAAGCTTTCGGCAGAGGAAGCTCAACCTCCAAAAACAAGACGATCCCAAAAAATCCTAAAAAGAAGAGTATACAACCAATGCATGCACCCGATAGTTACTTATGGAACTGAAACATGGAACCTAACCAAGAGACAGACCCGCAAACTGAGAAGCATGCAATGCGCGCATGAGAGAATCATGCACAACCTCACATGGAGCAATCACAACACAGGACAGAACAATATACCAAAAAGAAAATAGGAGTCTGAGACATCATAGAATCTATTAGAAAACTCAAATGGCAATCAGCTGGTCATGTCGCGAGAATGAAAGACAACCGATGGACATCACAACTCACAACATGGATCCCCAGAGATCGCATGCACAACCAAGGCTGGCAGAATACAAGATGGAGAGATGAACTAGACAAATTTAGAAAATACTGGCTCCGCGACACCCATGACAGAGAAATGTGGCAGATCCTGGGGAAGGTCTAGGTCCAACGACAGACGTTAAAAGACTGTTGATGATGAGAGGAGAATAGACATCCAAAGAACTTTCCCATAGGTTACCCTCATCTTTCACTCAGGTTAAATGAGCTTCGTCAGGCTATGATGATGATGATGATGATAACCGCTAAACCAACTTTTGATTACCTTCACATCAATTTTATTCTCGTGCAAAAATTATCCAAGGGAAACATCAATTTATTTCATGTTACACACACACACATTTCTCAATATATACATATATATATGTGTATGATCTGACAGAATGATTGGAATTGCCTTTTATTATATAGAAACTATTATTTGAAATGATCTGCCGATGTCATGCAGTTAATATATCACTTGGCCTAGACGGCATAAAATAGAATAAACAAAGAAAATGGGGCTGCTGCAGGAATCAAACTTGTGACCAATAGGGCACCCACTTCAACATAACATTGCTCTTACCATTGAACTAAACAGCCGCCAGGAATGCAAAGGCCCAAAAAACTGTTTTCACTCCCATTATAACGAGGGGAGATCATTTCAAATGAGAATTTCTAGATAAATTCTTATGAAATATCAAAAACATCATGTTCCTCTGCATTTTCTCCAAGTAAGGATACAATTTATCAAGTTTAACATAACATATAATTCCATTTCAATTAAGTTATGTCACCAGACATCACTGATAACATAGGCATGACAGACAACAAATGCACATAGCTGGGTTTTTGTGAGCATTACAAAGCAAGGACAAAATGAATAATGGCTTTAAGGCGTCAAAGTGAAAAGTTATTATACATTGAAAGTAACAAATTTTAGTACTGATATGAGAAAAACACTTAACTTTTCTAGTTGATCTAAATCTACGAACACACCAATATATAAGTCTGAAAAAGCTGGAGTCAGGAAGAAAGCAGCGGCTGTTGATGTGAAAGGGAAAAATCTGTGCCCAAACAAAAAGAAGAGTAGCCCTAATAGCCTTGTCATATAAACTTTAATTTATATAGTTTTCTTTATACAGAAAACCTTGTGACTATTTTTTGAATTTAAAAAAAAAAAAACACCTGACTAAACGTCAGGTGAGTTGAATGATTGGTCGAGGGGGGAATGACATAGAAATAAAGATAGGAAATAAGATAACAGCAAAATTAAGAAATAGATACAAGAACCAAAAGTTCAATGAGGCATTCACTATAAAGTTTAAATGCCATTAATGCCAGATCACATGACCCTGACAAATTCAATCATTCATTCCAATATGCTTGCAGCCAGGCCAGTTAGAGGGTTCGGGGGCTGGATTGCATTATTGATCTTAGTAAAGAGTTTGGTCTCCTTCTTAGCAGGATTGATCAAATCACCATAAAAGGCGATCAACATGATCCCGAGCTGATTACTGTACGTGGTTTATCCAGTTGGTCACCCACCTCTGACCTGATCAGGCTCGATGTTGCTCAACTTTGGTGATCATACAAGAACTGGTGTATCCAACACAATTATGCCATATCTACTTGGTAAGTCAATTGAAGTAAAAGAATGCACAAATAGATTTGATTCAATAAATTAGGAATTAACTGATGGCCAAAGGGTATCATGTTATAGAGTGAAGAGAGAAAAGGGTTTAGATAAAAAGCAGAATAAAGCCTTTTCTTAATTTTTTTTTTTCCTTTTTAGGCTTCCATACTTTGAAATTAGCAACATTAGCTTTTGGTGGGAAATATCAAGAGACCCCTGGTCAATCATGGAGCAGCAGAGAGGATAAAACTCACAAATCTAGTAATAGCCAGGAATGTTAGCTTGCTAAACACTGCTCCATGGTGAGGCACCTAACCAAGCTCCAATTCAAGTCTAGTAATTTGAAGTCATTACAGTTGGGTTAGTTCCTGTTCAAGTTTCACCTAAAACTAGCTTTAGTCTTGAAATGTCATTCTGGCACCATACACACAAAAACAGACGGGTATCAGGGTTATATCACTGAAAAAACTAATTGTCCAGGAAGATTATTTATGGGTGAAAAGACTTGAAATCTTTCCATTATCCAACTTCTGATCTGTTTCAAAGAATCAGCCATTTATTGCAAAATGTAAGAAAAAATACTGTTGATTAATTGCCACACCCTTGATGGGCTTGTTCCATTAAATAATACATATGAAATGAAAATTCACAAGTATTACATTCAATGGTTGGTGGGGAGATTAATTAAAATAATAATGGAGATACACACTTTTGGGTAGACAGAGGCATATAAATAGAGAGATATGGAGAGAGACAGAGTAAGACAAGCATGGAGAGAGAGAGAGAGATGGAAAGAGAGAGATATGGAAAGAGAGAGATATGGAAAGAGAGAGATATGGAAAGAGAGAGATATGGAAAGAGAGAGATATGGAAAGAGAGAGATATGGAAAGATAGATATGGAAAGAGAGAGATATGGAAAGATAGATATGGAGAGAGAGAGATAGATATGGAGAGAGAGAGATAGATATGGAGAGAGAGAGGGAGAGATATGGAGAGAGAGAGGGAGAGATATGGAGAGAGAGGGAGAGATATGGAGAGAGAGAGGGAGAGATATGGAGAGAGAGGGAGAGAGAGGGAGAGAGAGGGAGAGAGAGAGGGAGAGATATGGAGAGAGGGAGAGATATGGAGAGAGAGAGGGAGAGAGAGGGAGAGATATGGAGAGAGAGAGGGAGAGAGAGGGAGAGAGAGGGAGAGATATGGAGAGAGAGAGAGGGAGAGATATGGAGAGAGAGAGAGATATGGAGAGAGAGAGATATGGAGAGAGAGAGAGAATCTCAGCTTTTATCACTACCCACTGATTTTACATGTTATCTCACCACTCCTTCACTGAGCTTTGATCATTTTCTGAACTAACAGACTAAATTTGGAGAAAAGACGAAAAACACTTTTTTAACATACTGTTAAGCAAATTGCAGCCCACAATCTACATTTCATCCATTGATAAAATCAAGGGGGAAGGGGGGCTCCTTACAGCAATTTACAACTGAGAAAGAAAAGATTGCACTTTACTTTTTGCCTTTTATCAAAAGCCAGAGAGATTGCATAACAAGCAAACAGTGATTGTTAGAGAGGTTTTGCATGCAGAACAGTTTATTGAGTACAATCATCTTTCTCTTACAAATAGTGAAATAGTATAAAAACTCTTTCAAAAATATGAAAGTTATTTCCTTTCCGGGTTTACCAACAGACAAAAAATCTAGACATACATTTGGCATATATCAGTAGATTTTACCCCATCTTACTTTTAAGGGTAGGAAAGTGAGATAACTTGGAGAATTATGCTCTGCTTGATTATGAAAGCTTGTATGACCAAAAGACTTAGCACAACATCCAAGAAACACAAGCTTCTGAGATCAGAGTACATGCCTCATTAGAAAATACTTTTTTTTTTATTACCAATTTTGTACTGTTCACTCAAGTGATCAAAAATTGTGTGGACCCAAGCTTTGTGATTAAAAGCAATAGAGTCAAGCAATAAATAACAGTGGAAATACTTAATCTTAGAAAATAATCTTACAAATAAGACAACTTCTCAACAAATACCACAATAATTATAAATGTTTGTCCATCAACATTGAGTTACTATAACACTGAAATGCGTGTTGGACTTGAAAGAAGAAGAAAAAACAAATCTCCTTACAAAATACCCTTCTCATAGGGAAATCCATTCAAATATGAATTGATCCCCAAATTTTTTTATTAAAATTGGCCATTAACATATTTTGGGTGGAATTTTAAAATTTGTGTGAAAATCAGTGTAAAATTTCCATATTCTTTTTCTGTTAGTATATCAGATCACAAATATAAACAAGTTTTAAAACCAGGTTACCTCTGGTTTCATATTGTCTACAGAAAAAGAATTCAGCATATAATTTTCTGCAATCTTTCTTCCATTAATAATCACAAAAATCACTACAATACAATGGATAGATTTCAAGTTACAGATTTTTATCCACACAAGTCACTTTTTGCCAAAAGCCATTGGTAGACCCTTTACTAGTATCGTTGAAAATGCTGTTCTATTGATTAGCAGAGGATTATTTCATCCATGAAGGACTGTAAGTGGCAGTCATTGTGGAAAAGAACTTCTACTGAGATGTGAAGAGTGATGTGTTTTGGTAATACATACACTCATAGGGTTAGTTCTATTATTATTCAATCTAGCCCCAGCAATGGTTGAGAGAGGCAAACGGAGGGTTATTGGTAGGGAAGGTTTGAAGTTGTCTCCAGCAGTGTTACCTAATCAATTACTTGGACCTCATCCTAATTGGTCATAAAAAAATTATCATTTCCTTACAAGATATACACCTGAAAGAAGAAATAGATTGATTGTAACATTGGGGTAGCAACACAAAAAGCAGTTCAATTATCAGAAAAAAAGCTTGAACTAGACTTTGTCCTTGAGTTAAAAGGCTCCATGACAAAACACATTAAATCCAAATTTCTTGAAATGAGAAAAAAGGAGAAAATGTAAACCCCCTCATTCCAAAGACATTTTGTGATTTTTCATGAACCGAAGCCATAACAGATACAGAGGACACCAACAGGCAAAATAACAGAAATCTGTCTCCATGAATCATTCAGTACAACAAACTTAGATTTAGCTTTTCTTTATGGAACACATTATATCCAAGAAAGACTTTTTTTCACAAAATGCAATATTCATCAATATCTTAAATAATGAAACTTTTCAAAACCACACTAAAAAAAAAGTGACACTTTGGACCAACTTTTTTTTTAAAATACTCCAATATGTCACACATAAATTCATTAGTTTATCTTTAAGTAGGATTTAAGATGTTTAATCATAAATTTTTTACGAGACAAACTAATTAATTTGGGTGTAACTAATCGGAGTCATTTTGTCAACTTGGTCCAAAGAACAGAGTACGTTAGTCACTAAGCAACTTTCATTTAGATGATAGTATGAATTTTAGGCCTGGAGATTAGAGTTTATAAAGGTAAAACAATTGCTTGAATCAGTCAGATTGTATTGTAAAGATTATGACAAAATTGGCTGTTAAGAGTACTTAATCAATATCATAAAGGAAAAGTTTTCAAAAATAAATTTTTCAATACATAATTGTTGGTTCTACATTTTTCCTTTCCTACAGACACCGTGTACGCAGCTTTGTCCTGTTTTTTTGCTCTCTACCATGAATTCAACACTCACACACAAAGATGGGCAGTTTTTTCCATGATGTAATAAGACACCCTAAGACTTTGATATTTAAACTTTGAGAACTCCACAATCCACATTGAAAGGGTTGGGTGTAGAGGAGAGGTTATGAGAATGGGATTGCAATACAAAGACAGCAAAGAGGGTGGGAAGAGAGAGAGAGAGAGAGAGAAGTAGGGTAAGGGGATACAAAGTGTTAGGGCTGAAACAAAGATATTCATTAAAGGAGAACAGCTGTCAAGAAAACAAAAAAATAAGAAAGTAAAATGAGGCAGAAACTGAACTCACTATTGAGTGCCTGAGAGTGGATATGGGTTTTTCCAGATACCTACTACAGTGCTTTAGATTTCTACCCTTAGGTATACTGATAACAAAACAATAGGTATTTCACTGGTATGAATAAATCAATACTGAATAAATAGAATTACCCCAAGTCCAAATTATTCCAAAGTTGATTTTTTGGTTAAAAAAAATTTTTTTATAAAAGTCATACTTGAAAACTCTTAAAAGCAAAGTTTGCAGACTACATATTTTCATTATTGCTTATATCAATCTACTGTATATACCAGAATATGAGACACGGTCTTTTTACTAAAACAAGAAACCACAAGTCCAATGATGTGTCTACCATACTTATGTTCATATCAGCGATTTACAATTTCGAAGGGATTCTAAATAAAGTAGTTATGGCATTACTAGTTGTGGTACTAGGAGGAAAAGGAAGGTGAGGATGGTTCACCAAAAATACAATTAAAAAAATAATTAGTAACCAAGTAAGTGCGCAATTTTTATCAATAATTTATAAATGGATGGCATGTAAGAGCCTTGAAGCGGACCAGAGATATAAATGATATCTTCAAGTGGTGACGAGCAGGGATATTTGACTAAAATTAAACATATCGTAAATGTCTTCATCTAGAATGAGTCTACCTTTAGTGTGTATTTCTAATTGGATCTGTTAACAGACCTCAATATAAGTGGAGCAGTGCCTCTGGCTCTAAATACAGAACGAAAGATTTTTAGTTCAACCGGGGAACTGACCAAAGCAGCTTCCACTCATTTCACTTCTTGTTAACATTTTCTTTCAACTATACACTGACCATAATATTCATCTTTTTTTCCGTAAGCCAAGCAACCTGTTTTTTCATCCGCTTATAAAAAAAAGGAATAGATAAAATATTTTGAAACACTGGAAGTTCTCTTTGGCCTCATCATTCCCAGTTCACCACAGGTTACACAACCCAGGTCCTTTTTCTTTGCAACAGTATCTGACTCAATGGAATCACCAGGAAACAATCTCCAAAGAAAACAGCGAAGACAGACAAAAAATTAAGATGCAAGAAAATACTAGATAATAATGATCAAAAATACATCAGCTTATAAAAATTTGAAAAAAATAAAAATGTTGCTACTGCTGATGATAACAGTTTAAAAACAATAACAAATATGATGCTGAGAGAGATCAGGGAAGAACAAAGGGAGACTTAGAAGTAAGATTTGATCTTCTGTAAACCATAGAGTTTTCATAGCTCAGTCAGTAAGAGCAGCTGTTATGGTTTAACACAATCCCCAGGGGCAAAAGGGACACAAGTTTAAATCTCACTGAGAGACAAGCTTTTATTTTCAATCCATGCTGCTTACTCACAGCTGTGTTTGACTGCCTGAGTAAAGCAGCGACAAAAAGCAATTAAAAAATTTTTTTTTTTTTTAAATTTGCCTAAATCAATAAGAAAGGCATTTCTTATGATTTTCAAAGGAGTCATTATCATTCCAAAAAAAATGGGGGAAGACCTTCAATCTCATTTTTTTTTTCTTCAATATTTCAGATCCATTCTTCAGATGAACAATTTATATAGAAAGAAGAGGGTCTCTTCACTCTGTAGTTCAAACCATACCTAGATGCGAAGAGACCATACAACACTCTCTGGAGCAGGGGAGCCTCTGTAAATAGGGAGGATTGTTGGAGAATGAGAAAATAGAAAGAAGTTTAGCCTTGCAAACAATCTAGCGTAGATTTTTTTTAAGCAAAGAAAGTATTGAGAGTAAACCCATGTGTTGATGAAAAAACAAAGTAGGTAATGGAATTGCCTGAATGACATGGGTTGCTATTATTTCATTCATTTTCTGTCGTTTACAGATCTTGAAGTAGAAAACATCTTTATTCAAGTAAAAAAAAAACACACTCAAAACATATGCATTATAAGCAGAGATGAGTCTCACCTTAAAGGTATTCTTCCGCTAACTCCCACAAAAAATATTACAAATAAAAACAAACCTAATAACATTAATTATCACTACACATACTTAAAAAAAAAATACATATATATCAAATTTAAGTAAAAGGCAATTAACTTCGGTATATGGTACAAAGTCTACCAATAAAATTAACAAATAGCTTTATTGAATAATGGACAAAATTAGAAAAATAACTTACCAGGAAGATTTAGGTTAAATTAACACTCCAACCAGAATTGAGAGACTGAGACAAAACACTTAGTATACTGATAATACCAGCTCAGGTGGTCTTACACTTACTATGTTTGAATGACCTACCATGAAAATGCAACCTCAATTTGTATACCATATCAGGTGAGTACGTGGATTCTAGAAGTGCTAAATGGCCTAACTGTTAGTGTCATGGAAACTGAAATCAGTGAGCAGAGTTCAAATTCTAGCTGAGGTAGTTCGTGATCACTTTGTACTAATGTCCTTGTGAAAAGCATGAATCAACTTCCTGGCTTCCAGCTATAAAGAATTAAATTCAAAAAATCCATTATGCAACACACTCCAATGTCATTGGATGGATAGCATTCTTCATTTTTTTAACCAATGTATTAGATAAGCCATTCTCAACCTTTTGTGGCTATGGCCCTACTTGAGAGCTCTTCTTAGGTTCCAGGTTCCTTTGTCAAACAGAGATATAATACGAACAGACATATAGAAATTTATTATTAATTTAGTTTGTGTGATGCTCTGAAATATGCCAGGGTTCCTAAAAAGGATCATATGCCATCCCTACCAGTTGAGAATGGCTGTGTTAGATTACAGAGAGTAAGTGCAGTAAACTTGAAAAAAAGGAATATTAAAAAAAAAAAAAAAAAAAAGAAAAGGGACAAATGGTTAATGTTATTGAGTACTTGAATTTTTTTTTGCTTGTATACAAATACAAATTTGCATCCAACTTTCTTTATTTCATCAGATGAAGTATTGTAAATCATTATTATCAATTTTTAGCCACCATTTGCAAAAAAAGGCAACAGCAATTAAGATGAAGGTTTAAAATTTACAATACTTCATCAAATAAAACAAATCAAATAAAATTGGATTCCAAATAATGAACAAACAGTTAATAACAAATACGGCACAGAAGAGATTGGAATAGGGAAGGGGTTTAAGGGTCTGATTCGGACTAACAGTCACAACTAAGTTCCAGTAGTTCAGTAGTAAGAGCAGTCTCACATCAAACAAGTCAGCCTGGAGCATAAAGTGCTGGGAGTCCTATTCTCATTCGGAACTTATTCTTTATTCTGATCGGTTATCGGTTAATTTATTTACTCACTGCTGACAGGAAACCAGCCTAAGTTAGGTTGCAATAAAAAGCAACAGAAATTGAGACGATGGTAAATGGTAGTCTGCCACTAAGTTTCAGTAGCTCAGTGGTAAGAGCAGTTGCACATTAAACAAGTCACCCTACAGCAGAGAGTGTCAGGAGTTCAATTCTCACCTGGGACTTATCTTTTATTCTGATCCATGCAGTTAATATATTTACTGATCACTGTAGGGAAACCAGCCTAAGTTTGATTGTGATAAAAAGCAACAACAATTAAGATGATGGTAAATGGTGGCAAATAGTTGGTAATGACAAATTCGTATATTAGTAAAAGTAATTGTATCAGGTGAAAGTGATGAGTATTTTGGTTACTTTAAATACTTAGATGTAAAGGAAAGAGCTTAGAGTAAAAACTTACAAAATATCTGCGTTCCTGGACCGAAGACCAAAGCTTGAATAATTCCAAGAAAATAAGCAAATATGAGATACAAAATTCACCGTCAACATGAGCGAGGCTCATTCAGAAAAGAGAGTCCGATGAATTCAACCGTCAGTTTTTCCATCATGAAGACAATGGGCAGAGTCAGCTAAGACTAGAATTACGACAACAACAACGACAACCACCATTTACTGGAGTATTGAGGTTTTGTGCTGGTCATGATGCAACGTAGCAGCATCGCCCCAGCAACTCAGCCTGGCCATGGATCGTCCAGTCAATGAGCAGCTGACTCATCTCCATCCACTAACCCCAGACATCAGGAGACCTGATCAAGAGAGGCAACAGCTTCAGAGTAGTGTAGTAAGCAGAAATGGTGATTGAGAGAGATAGTAAATGAGAAATAGAATGATTGTTACAATTGCGCAAACAGAAACGGCTCTACGATTAAATCAGAGGAGAGGTAACCAAGAAGTCTCAGGTACCCACTTGGTACCAGGTTTGAGAGGTATTAAAAAAAATTTTTTTGATTTAAAAAAATATATTTTAAGCCAGGGAAAAAAATTCCCTACTCTAAAGTATTTGGGTTTGTTCTTTTGTTCGTTTTTTTTTTTTAATAATATTATAACAGGTCTGGTTAAGAAATCAATAATAAAACTAACCAATTTTAAAAGTAATTATTAAAAAAGAAAAAAAATACTAAAAGAAGAAGTCTGGTTAGTCATTGTATAGAAACTGCCATGTGACCAACTTCTTTTGGCAACATCCCATCTTTGTGACGACGAATTGAAAAATTCGAAAAGGGGTGACCAATGAAGAAATTACTTCGCTCACCTTTTTTTTTAGCAGCGATCACTTAGAAAAAATTCTGAATTTTCAAAAAACAAGCACAAATGCTGTAGGACACAAATTAGGGGATCAATTTATCATAAACTGACATTGTAAATTGAACCTCCAGTAAAAACCTGTTTAGGGAGGGAATTTTTTAAATAAAAAAAATAACAAAAAATAGACACTTTTCGTTGATATAAGAATTGAAAGTTTGTTCAAATTTTCACCTTTCTAGCTCCATTGGTGTAGCTTATATATATATATGTATATATATATATACATACATATATATACACATACATATACACATATATATGTACATATACACACATATATATGTACATATACACACATATATATGTACATATACACACATATATACATATCTATATATCAGGCCAGCCAGCCCAACTTGAAAACTGAAAAAACATATGTTGACAGTTTGGATTGAAAGTTTCTAATGATTTTCATTTAAAAATACACACAACAGTAGTATCTACAATAAACTATCAATAGGGCTACTCAACAGAGATACTTGCAAACTCTAAAGTGAATTACATATCTTGTTTTTGTTTTTATTAGATGAGGCATTGTTAACTATTATCAATTTTATATTTAACTTGCCATCAAAGTCAATAATTGAACCGTAGCATTTGAATTATGAAGTCATGTAAAAAAGTTCGATCGAAGAATAAATATGGTCAGAATAAATTCTATTCATGATATCACTGACATTTTCCACCGCAAAACATCTGAAATTGAGTTTTAAAAAGAAAAAGAAAAAAAGAAAGAAATATCTAGATTCCAGAGGATGTAGACGTTATGAATAAACCCATCGACATAGGGCCCAAAAGAAAAAGTCGAAAAAGATTTTTTATTTTTAAATCAAAAAGAAACATTTTTAGAAAAGGGTCTAGTTGAATACTGATTTGTCTGGTGTGGCCAGGAGTGCTGAAACATGGAAATAAACACATAAGAAAGGATAGAACCCTTTCCCATCTTTGATGGCTATGGTTATTCAATATATCAAAGGAGGAGTCAAAAATCAGAGTAAAAATTCTGTTTGTCAGTAAAACAGGTGATACATCCGCAAGCTTCCCGAGGTAAAGGGGATGAGGGTTCAAGTCTCACCTAAATCTTATCCTTCATTTCTGATCCATATATTTTACTTACTGCTGTAGATTGACGGTCTGATTAGTGTCAATGAAAACTAACTAAAATCAAGATCGAACAAATATCTTTTGGTGGTAAAGAATTTTTAAATCCCCGTAATTAGCGGATGCATATTAAACTCAATAATTGAAATCGTTAGTGAACAGCTTTTTTTAGTCAGACACGCGGAGAATGAAATGTCAGAAAATAACAGAGTACAAATCCTCATTACTTTCAAACAATTATTTCATCCTCTGAGGAGTGTCAGATGGGGAAAAAACTTTTCAGGAAGCATTTCATATTATTGAGTTTAATGTGTATTTGTTAATCATGGGGATTATAAAGGATATACTTCAACTAGTCAAGAATTGATTATGGTCGTAATGTGATTCGACTTTGATGCCACCATTTTTTTTCCCCTTTAATGACAAACATGGACGGAGTGGAGGAGAGTAAGACGTAAATATTTTCAACCAGAAATATTTACAAAGTTTACTTTACAATTTCTGTTTGAATTTGAGAAGTGATACTAATATACAGGGACCCACCAGAGTAGCGGCAACACGGGTAGTCACCTGGGGCACTAAGTGCTGGGGAGTCTGTCACAGTAGGACTTTCAAAATTCAAATGGAAAAATGAATAAATTGAACAGACTAGAAACAAGCCTAGCTGCTGCATGGTCAAACTCTATTCTGACTTTTGTATCATATGTATGAAAGAAAATTATAAAAATATATACTTTACTCTCCAGTATAAACGTATTCATTTATCAGAAGGAAATAAGCCTTGGCATATTTTTAACATAAATTTTTGAAGACATGTAAGACTTGCCAGTTTAGCTCACTCGGTAAGAGGGACAGCTACTAAACGCTTGGTCATGATATCAAATCATAGTAGGAAAATGTTAATTTCATATATTGCTTTGGTTTTACGTGATGGTACGGACAAGCAGTGAAGAGTTCACTATCCTTGATTTGAAGAAGAAGAAGAAGAAAGTCAATTCCAGCCTTCTATTTACTTTCTGTTGAGGTGAAACTAATTGAAATAATTGGCAACAGAAATTCTCATGTCAAATAACAAGCCCAGTCAGGATTCAAAGGGAGCTGAAATTCAGCTTGCCTTGGGCTACAGGAACCCAAGGGTCAGCGCTGCTATTATACAATGATTCAATCAGACCAGTTTTCTTGTTATTACAATGTTTCAGCTGCAGTACTCTTCAGTCTTCGTCAAGCATTTGTTACTTTCCAAGAATGTAGAACAAAAATCTTTATTTGCTTTACTGGGGTATGTTCTCATTCCTACACCGGTCAAATGGAAGTGGGGAGTCGGCCTAAGTGTTGATGGCACAGAAAACGGAATTGAAAATTCAAGTTCGAATTCTGGTCTTTGTTCATTTACATAAGCGTTTTAGCATTCATCACTGGACAAAGACTTTTCTCAAGATTTGCTAGACTTCTCAATCATATTTTTCTGAACTTGTGTAGTTTGTCAAGTCAGCTTAGTTTATGCCAGCCACAGTTTCGCTTATGAAATGCCCCAGGAGAAAGGCTTGAATCTATCTCCCCACCACTAGTAATAGTAGGGAAGATATAGCCTTCTTGTAAGACAGTCTATTAAAGAGAAGGCTAGTACGAGTGAAAAAAAAAAAAAATACAGTAAAGATTAAGCCAACAACAATCCCTCATGAGAGAAATTTCTGCATTAGCTGACCCCAGAGATTGAACTGGAATCTTCCAGGGATCCGGATGATCTTAACCAGTGCTTCAACCCACTAAGCCACATCATATAGTTCACACTTCAGCAGGATTTGTTTGTTTTTTTTCTAATCTTGAAACCTGTCTGGTCTTTTTTAATCAGCTTAGCTTCATGTGACACAATGAGGTGCAGGGTGGGGTAGTCGTGTGGGAAATGGTATACAAAATGGACTCTGCAAGCCAAGTTCAGACAATGTGAGTCCACTTTGCACTGATGCCGTTAGGAAAGGCATGAATCTATCCCCCCCTCACAGACATATTGCCAGTTGAAGTAAGCGATGCCACTTTGGGACTAGTAAGTGGTAATGTGATATATGGAGCCTAATTTGGGGGAACTGAACCCGTAGCCAGCACAAAGTTACCACTTTAGTGTAACACACAAAGTAAGATTTTTAACAAAGTAAACTAGTGAAAGATGAGCATCCCTCTTCAGCCAAAATTAGTGTAATTTGAAAACTTCCGAAAAGTATTATTTTATACTGACTTATTTGAACTATCGCTCTCAACTTTGTTGTTACAGTCATGTTTCAGCTGCTGTACCCTCCGGCTTTCTCCAGGTGCCCGTCATATATGGTGATGTTCATGGTATTCCAAACCAAACCCTTTATTCAATCCGCAAGGATGGGAAATGGAGGGGGATCAAGCAGTGGAGAGATTGGAATTCATCATCAGCAGTCTTTTATCGTCCGTCATTAGACACAGACTTTCCCCAGGATCCGCCACAATTCTCTATCATGGGCGTCACAGAGCCAGTATTCTCTGAATTTGTCGAGTTCATTTCTCCATCTTGTATTCTGTCGGCCTCAGTTTTGTGTGTGATCTCTGGGGATCAATATTGTGAGTCGTGACGTCCTTCGGTTGTCTGCCATTCTTGCAACATGGCCGGCCCATTGCAGTTTTTTTAATAGATTCTATGATGTTTCGGACTCCCGTTTTATCAAAAATAAATGTGACCCTTTCCACCCCTACCCACAGAGCATAATGGAGCAGATGAAAAAAAAAAAATCCCACCCCAGTCAATCCTATCTCATACTAATTAATTCTTCAATTATGAATCAACTAATATGATAAATCTTCTAGCATGGATAAAAAAGGAGAATCAACATACACTTTTATTCATCCAAATACATGAATCCTACCTGGGGTTCAAAACTTGCTGTTAACAACGTCAGAAATTTTTGACTTGTTTTTACCTTTATCTTAATTCATTAGTTGCTTAATTAGGATGAAGACAAATAGAAATAATAAAAATTAATGATTTTTAATAGGCTATTCCATCTAATGAAAATAAAAATTATCAGATATTGTCTACTCGCACAGAGATATATTTAATAATAGGACAAATATAATAGATCCTTTCATGTGACAAGGCATATGAACAATAATTTGCTCATTAAAGATTTCTTTTTATTGCTTTTCTAACAATTGTTGGTTTTAAATGAGATCAGGGTGCTGGCTCAACAATCCAACTCTCCAAATTTCTCCAGTTTGGACTGCCTTAAGGGCTAAAGGGCTCAGACTGTCCAACTATTTTATTTATCCAGAGCTGGTGAGAGAAATGGAGTCATGTCTTTCTGAAGGGCATTAGTTTAAAGTGAATATAAGTAGCCTCAATCAAAATCAGTCTGCCAATCACGTTTTCTGTGTCTGTAACCTATATACCACTGTACCTTCATTTAAAACAAATCATCATAACCTTGCAAATGGCCCACATGACCAACAAGCCTGCCACTGCCAAGTGGACTAGACTACAGATTCTTCCCTCTTTGCTTGCCTATGCGTGTTTCCAGACACTCCTAGTCACATTTTGGGGGGGCTAGAACCTTGAGAATTTGCAAGAGTATACCACAAGGCACTATCAAAAATTTTTTTTTTTTGTTTTGTTTTTTCAAAAAACTGCTTTTGGGATTTCTAGGGTCTTTTGGACCAACAATGCCTCAATCTTGTGTAGTTGTTTCTTTAAAGATAATTTTAGATAATTATTTCTGGTCCACACGCCGCCTACGATGATTCATGATTTATAAGAGGTACGGATATTCCTATAAAATCCAGCAGCAGTTACTGATGACAGTCAGATATTTAACGATCCAATAATGGAGCAGCTGTCTACGCAACAATCATGAGATGTACTTAATATATTCTACTTAATAATCAAATTATTGTCCTGTGACACCTTGTTCATGTGTTTTGTATGAATGTTCTGTCAGACTGACACGTGACATTTTTGTAACATTATCAAAAAGTTTCCCTCTTCATCCTCCTCCTCCTTACCAATGATCCCTCTTAATTTTTCTTGGTGCGTACAAGATCAAAAAGCCAGAGGATCGTACAGAAACCATATTTACTTATAAGATGATCATTGATTTCTTTCATCTTGAAGTTTGAGAAACAAACTTCAGATACTTATAACTGAAGTGGATAGGATAAAAGAAATGATTTATTTGATGCATAGATTTTTTTTAATTTTTTTATAATTCATTCATTATTATTTAATCTTATATCAGGAACCCTCATCTAAAGCTGTAAACACAGAGTTCTTCAGTTTTCAAGTGGGTCCAGCTGGCTGGCTAGATATATATACATATATGTATCACGTGTGTAGGCCGCACCAATGGAGCTACGGGGCTGAATTTTTCAACATTTACTCCCTATTGTCTAGAAAAAAAAATTTTGTTTTCAGAAAATTCCCCTCTAAATAGGTTTTAGGTTTTGTAATGTAAGTTTATGCTAAGTTGGCTCTTCAGTTTCCGATAACAATCACCTGTGTTTTTTGTTTTTTTTAATTCAAACATTTTTACTGATCACTGCCCCAAAAAATGCAGGAAGTAACTTCATTGATCACCCCTTTTTTCAATTTAATTGATCACCCCGAACAAAGCATGCTACCAAAAGACATTGGTCACATGATAGTTTCTATTGAATAACTAACCAGGCCTTTTTTTTTTCCTCTATACTCTAATTTGTACACATAATCTTTGCATAAACCTGTGATCAAATGATGCTATTTAGAGCAAGAGCAATTATGATGATTGCTTGTTGGGTCAAAGTTTCATAATTGATACTTTTTTCTTTGACAGAAACTTTCTAAATTTTAGGAAAATTATTCAGCACAGTAAAATTTTTATACAAAACTTTACAGGACTGTATAATTTTCCTTGTGTGTGGCCGCTCAACTACGCAGCTCAAAGGGGAGCGCTGCTGCTCACCAGATTGGACTAAATCTCATACGAGCCAATCGTATTTGATTCATTCTAAATCAATAGCAGATAAAAACTTATGAAAGTAGAAGTTTTTAGCATTCAGAGAAGCACAAAATCAGCCTTAGAAAGATCAATGAAATAGTTGGTACTCTGGCAGCTAGGAGAGCAAGAGTAGGTGACTATCCACAGCAGAAAAGACTACAAGGAACAGAAGAAGATAAAATTCACCACATTGAAGAGAGCAAATGTCTCAGTATTGTTATTGGACATTCAAAATTAGTAGCATGGATTCAGTGAGAATACGTCAAACAAAAAACGCGTACATGATGTGACATGAAACGGATGAGCTCCAGGAGAATAAAGTTTCATGATTAAGGTAGTACAAAATCCAACCCACACCAGTCAATCTAAAATTGTAGAAGTCAAGAACCTTAGCACTGCATGTCAGTTATCTACTAACCTCAAACACATCTTCACAGGCGACATGTTTTCTAAAAGGCTACACATGAAGACAACAAGATGCCGGAGGTCCTCGATAAAGATCAAATACTTCTTATTTGTGGTCAGACTAGACTTTTTGGTTGAAAGTTGAGTGATTTTCCATACAACAGTCACAGTTCGAAGTTTTTAGAATTCAACCATTTGTTACTTTGTCAAGGAGTCTCATTATGCCTTCAACCTTACTTGTATGGTCTGAAGACTTCTCTTACTTTTCTTTTTATTGCTCGTCCTCAGAAGCTGATATATAAATCCTCTCCGCTGAGAAGACGGGGGTGAGGCATTTATATACTGGCTGGATTTCCTCACCCCACCTTTTTTTGTTTTATTTGGTTTCAAATTCACAGTGATAAACAATAAGGAATTTGAGTTCTGACTTTGTCGATCTCTTCAGGTAAGAGGGAGAGAGAGAGAGAGAGAGAAAAAGGATGTTGTGAAAATGACGATAACATTTTTACAACCACACTGATAAAAATAAATTTTATGAATGAAGGAAACATTTTGGAGGGAACTTCTGGAAAAATGTACAAGTCATCATTGTTTGATGGTTGAGCAAATTAAATAATCACAGCAAATTATTTCTCCCTCAAATCATTGTTATTTGATAGTTATATAGATTAGAATCTGTCTTGCTTTATGGCTTCACAACTTGGAAACTAGTGAGTAACAGGAATCTACTTACGAGAATGCTCTGAACAGTTCGCCCTCCCATATTTCTGGCCTTTCCTTCGGGATCAAAGTATAGTATCTGTTCCACGGCATAGACCAAGGAGTCGGTACTGACACTTGCCCGTCGAATGGGCCAGAGATTGTGAGTGGGTTGACATCAAAGACCGAGTGTGCCGGTGTAAGCGTTAGCAAATGAGGTTTCACTGAGGCTGCTTTTGCTACGCGCATTGGGAGCCTTCAGACTCATCCTTAGGCTCTCCTATTATTACTCAGCCCAGCTGCGGGGGGGGGATCAGTTTCCCCAGAGCAACACTGCTCCATTGCACTTAAAGGAGCAGGTCCCCTGGTGGAGGCTTTCGTGACGGAGGTTGTCGAGCTTATACGGTCACTTGGCAACCGTAGCCGCGTCGGCTGGAGCCATTTTTGGAAGGGTTGCTCCTATTTTTTCCCACGTTAAGCCCAACCTTGTGTCAAATATTGCTGTGGGGGCACAGTGATTAAATAGATGCTCTGAACGGTTCTCAACATTGGCTGGAAAAAAACACCCTAGAAAGAAGCATTTATATGGACATCTCCCTCAAATTACAGCCTCTATAAGGGAGAGAAGATTCCGCCCAGCCGGCCATTCTTGGCACAAGGATAAACTTGTGAGAGTAACATTGCTATGGTGCCCATACCTTAGTTGGCAGATCTCTACACATATACATTGATCAACTAGCTGATGACATTGGATGTTTTCCAGGAGATCTCCCTTCTGAAATAGAGGAGTGGACAGAATGGGTGTGTCAGGTGCATCCGAGAAGAACTCTCAACCTGATAAATGATGACAGATTAGAAAGTCAAAGAAGTTTTGGAACATCGTATCATTTTTCCAGCTGAGATCATGTTATCTACCGAGTTTACTGATCCTGCCATCTGGTCAGTTAATTACAAAAGATCAAGTCATTAAATTAATGGTTCCTTTTGAGGGAAATATTGACTGGGCTTATGAATGGAGGCTGGAATAATATGGGGATCTGTGAAGAGAATGTATGAAGATATAGCTCGATATTAACAGGAAGTCACCAAGAAAGGTTACCATTCCAAAGTCTGTCTTCAACTCAGATTTGTACTTCAAGTCACAACCGTTATGTACGGTACATATTTAGCATCAGTTAGTCAAATGTTTGTCTAAGTATATACTGTATATATTTTACATTTCCAAGCATGAAAATCATTGAGGAAAAAATAATAATGAATGCTCTTGTCAAATGCATCAGTCACAGAACTTTCCCAGGTGTCAGAAACTGTAAAACAAAGAAGCATGCATTTTTCACCATTTGATAACTTGTATTCGGAAGATTCATTTAGATTTAATTTAGGCCACTCATCACATTTTTTGAATCCTGATAATTCGAAAACTAATGGAGGTAGAAACAAAGATTTTCATCCATCAATAGCCTATTATTTCAAGATTTATTATTTATGCAGCAAGTGAGGTGGTTTTTATTCATAGGGGAATTATGGTTTACCTCACTTATATGGATATCAAATACAGTAACTGAACATAGCATACAAATAACATTATTTTACACCCGTATCAGCAAGAGTTACCTCATTTTTATTGTACAGATATAAAAACGAAGATTATCACCAATACATAAAAATGATAAAGAGTATGTAATTCCTACAATGCAAGGGAGTCAAGCTATGACGCCCCAAATAGTTTTGACCTAACCTGACCAGTCTTTCATGTTTTATAATTTAGGAACAGATCAAGATTTTCATAATCTCTGCCAAAGTTGGAAAAGATTTATGTATTCACTTGAGTGTTTTGGGTTTTTTTTTGTCCACATTATATCTCCTGATGTTTTGTAGAAGGTTTGGCAATAGGCTACTGAGGAAATGATTTGATTTGGGAGTGGATCCAGGAATTTTTTCCTCCCATACATTGTGGCTACATATCTACACGATACAAATACTGTGAAAGTTCTAAATGAATTTCAAATTTTCTGGTCTTTCAAAATAAAATCAGTGAACATATTTCAGAGAGATTGTTAGCCATAACCATCTAGAACAGAATTTCCCAAAATGGGTGCTGCAAAAAAAAAAAAAAAAAATTCTGGGGTTCTACAATTTAACAGATATTTATTTTATAAAATCAATTATATTCACGATTTTCAAAACGATAAGTTAAGCAGTGAGTTGTTTTTTTATTTTGATGTTTCATTCAGAATTTATTGATAAGAGAAAAACTTTAACTCTAATTTTTGTTTCATTTAATGCCTTATTAAAATTAGGGAGGCAGGGGTTGTCCGTAAAATATAGGTGTACGTTCCACAATTTTTGGAAAGTTTCCGCGACAATATAAGTTAGGGAACCAGTGGGAGAGTAATCGCGAAAGAAGGTGAAAAGCTGGAAAAGTACCAGGACTTGGTCTGGGAGCTGAGAAACGTGTAGAACATGAAGGTCACGATAGCGCCAGTAGTAGTAGTAGGTGCACTGGGAACTGTACCAAAGACATTAAAGACAAGATTGGAGATAAGAGGGTTGAGACTAGGCAGATAATTGCTGCTGGGATCCACAAGAATGCTAATGAGGATATTGGAGGTCTGAGACAAATGACTTCCCAGTTAGCAATGACCCAACAGTCAGAATGAACACAATATGAGTGGTAGAAAATTATATTTTTTCTCACCCCAAGATGAAACAAAAGAAGCACGCCTTGATTTCTATTATAATATCAAAATTCAATATTGTGCTCCAATAAACAATCGAAACAGATGTTTTTCCATCTTTTCTAATCACTTTCTTGAATTTGAACCTGAAAGATACACGTGTCTTAAGGTGAGCCAGAAAAAAAAAACTGGCCATTTCTTATTTTCTTACTTTTGTTTTTTTAATTTTACTATCCTGGTTTTATCATTGGAAAAACAAAATTTAGGTTTTTTTATATCAAGTCTCATAAGAGAAAAGAGAAACAAAAATGGAAAGAAAGGAAAGAAGAAGAGAGGAACAAAGTTTTAGCTTGGTATAAGGATGATTTCTTTGATCACAAATTTTTGCTTACGGAAAAATTATCTTCTGTCAGTCTGAAGAATCATGTTCAGAATTGGTCGGTTTATTTTTGACATTTTGGGACTGATAAATTAGTGCAAGCTGAGCCTCTTCAATCTGCCAAGTTTGGGACCTAGCTCTGGTCAGACTAAAGAAACTGATCTAAAAGACTTATTTTTTCAACAAAAAAAAAAAAAAAAAAAAAAATGTCCTTCAAATCTAAAACAATAGATGATCTGACCCCACAGTATTCACTCTCACAAATTCTTCACAGATGTTCCTTCATGTAATTTTTTCAATAACTTCACTTTTTCAAGCTTGGTTGAGTTTCCATGCTTAACCTTATTTGAATGACATTCTGAAAGGCTATAATACGACTGAATACGTAAAATCAACAGGACTGTGTCACTGAAACACTCAGATAAAGAGTAAACGAAGTTCAGCACCTTAGCACTGCCTTGAAACAGATTTCAAAACATGTTGGACCATAGAATATTGGATTAATAAGATTCAATGTACAGATCAGTAAAAGAGAATTACAAAAAATTACGACTCAATAAATAGAGATAAAGTCTGTAATTTTTCTTACGTACAAAGTCTCATTCTGAAGATAAATGTTCAGAATAATTCTAATTACATCCTTGAAGTAACATATTCTCAATGTTTGATATAATAGTAGTTTTTCAAACTTAGTAATTAAGTGATGTCTAAAACTATCAGCAGTCAATTTTACTATGTAAAATATATAATAGGTTTCAAGTTTATTCCTATTGGGAATCTATTCCTAAAATGTTATTAAATACCTTGAAGTTCTTCAACCATGCATGAAGTCAAGCTTGTTCCATAATTTTTAACATTGGAAAGTTCTCATTTTAAATTTTCTGTTTGATACCATTTTTCTTCTGCTTTGCAATACCAGAGAAAGATCAATAAGAAAAACTCTTTCCTTACAGGTATTACATTTTACATCTGAAAAAGGTCATTTAAGAATAATCTTGCTTTTATAGTAAAGTAACTAAAGAATAAAACTTTTCAATTTCAGATGCAAAGATGTTTGCTCATTGCAGTAAATGTCATTCTACAGTAATTAAAACCAGTTTCACAAAATACTCTTTCTCACTTCAGGCACAGATTTGTTCTTTCATAGCTACATATCAACTTAATACATATTTGTTGTATACATAAATATATTTTTCTATGTTTATACTCGACCTTGTGATTCATTTTTCTCATATTTGTACTTGACAAGTTAGTATAATTATGATTCTCAAACTTGGATGTTTAGTGGTTTGAAACCTTTATTGAATAGTAACCACCTGAGTCAATTTTTTCCAAATATAATATTTAGACTGGGTGCCATATTTTGAACGGAACTTTCCGCTAATATCCTTCATTGTTTTTAAGGGTCAATCTGGTTTGAGCAAAAAACGGAATGGTTTATTTCCAAAAGACAAAGTCATAACCAATCAGTACTAATGCATTGTATATGCATCACATAGTTACAGTACTCACATTAATTACTATGGTAAAATGATAACCCCAATTAAAAGGCATAAATGGCTAGAAACATTAACCTTTAAAACCCAGCCATTCATTAAAGTTGAAGGCAGCACAGTACTATAGAGATGGAGCAAGTGCAGAATCACAAAATTGGCATTCATAGATAGCAAGCATTCAGAAAATGCAGGGCCTGTAGCATACACTACTTTTGCTACCTAGATTATCAGGAACCAACTAAAACAGGTGTTGTTGGCTTTTGAATTAAAAGTGATTCCACAAGCCAAACTTGCTTTTTTTTTCAGAGTGCCATGTAGGGCATCACCAATCCAAAAAGAGAGATGACAACGAAGAGACACCAGATTTCAACCAATGACATCAAATGAAAGTTTCATAGAAAATTTTACATGAATTGTTGCATTAGTTTTTTTAGCTATAGAAAATTGAATGCTCAATATTCGTCGGGTTATGATGACTTAAAACATCTTTACGTTTCTTCTCAAACTGCTGATGGAAAAATTTAACTTTTATTGAGCACTCCTTATGCCTTCTTCCTTGACCTCTGGACATCAGAAAGTATGGCAAACTACTTCTCAGACCAATCAGATTTAGTGCCGAAAATTTTGGCCAATGAGATTTCCAAAATGAGTAGGTTGTTTGGGAGTCAACAAAAACAAAAACAAAAAAGGCTGCAGGTCATAGGAAAACCACTGTTGAATTCAGATTTCCAGGCCATTAAAACTTCCTGTTACTTCAGTTAACTCTTCTTGAAAAACTTTTATAGTCTTATATTAAAGTTATGACTTGAAATATTTGAGTGCTGTAAGTACTCCAGAAACAAGCCTGAAAGTCAGACCATAGATGTGTCAATTGAAGAAAACATCTTTTCTTGTATGAAGATCTAGCAAGGGGCATTAGTCTAAAAAACGTAGTTAACAGGAGTTCTCTCCCTTTCACTTTGACATATAAAGGAAAGGAAGGGAACGAGAGGTGGTAGGAGTGTTTAGATACGTCAGCTAGTCAGTCAGACAGTTACTATCATCAATATTAGAGACGCCTGCACATCTAAAAAAACTAACGGTAATTTTTTCAAGTCCTGGATTAAAAACGTTGGTGAATGATTTTCCTTGTTTCTTAACAGAGCGCTCAACGATGAAGTAGAGGGGTGAAACTCCTGCATAATAGGGAATTTTTAATGAAGTGCCGGCAGAATGTGTCTTTGTGTAGAGACGTTTCAAACAACATCTTCATATATATTTTTTTTGATTTGTCACAATGTCTTGAAGGGGGGGGGTCCCGATTGTAAAATTTCACACTCTCGCTCACTCGGTATTAAAAACAGTGCACGAAAAGTTCAATTTATTGAAATCAATAGCAATATAATTTTTCATATTTATTTCTGTTTGTTGTTTGTTTTTAATTATTGCATTTGTTTTTTTTGGGGGGGGGTCTAATTTTTGAGCCGTTTTTCACATCAAGTGATCGAGGGTGTGAAACTTGATTTACAATCGTGACCTACATTGTACCAGAATTTCAATTATTCATCGATAATTTGACTGGGTAAACATGTGCGCGGGTGAATCTAAATTAAAAACGATAGCGTCATCAATATTCTCTCCAGCCGTTTTGAATTCACGTAAGTAATTTCTACACAAAAAAATGTAAAATTTTCGTTACAATAGAAAATAATGGAATGGTGAAGTTACTGAATAATCAATGGATTGCTCGGCGCGCTTTCGTCTTCTTTCTACATCCAGAATTTTTCTATAAGTGCTATTTTATTCTTGAGTAAAATTATTTTTTTCTTCTTCATACAAGATTCAGAAAATAGTTTTCTTGTCTTTCCCTCTCTGTCCAACAACAGCAGACAAAGTCTAATGGGGAAAAAAAATCTAGTTTACACCAGCAAATGTTATTAACTAACACATGCGTAAGCGCAAGTTCAAATTTTGAAGATTTTGTTTTAATTTTTTTCAAATATGCCTATTGCCGATGCCCACAGCAAAAGTGGTGGTTTAAATAAATTGAATATTATTAAATCTTCACCCTAGGATTTGTGGTCGATTCTCCAAGATCCAGCAACGTCGACATGGGTCACATCTTCTATTAGAAATTGTTCTTTACGCACTACCACCGGTATGTAGACACAAAGACGGTCGGTTTTCGGATTAAGTCTTGCCCATAGTCCTGGACAACTATAAAGGGTAAATATACCTATATGGCAGGACGGAGCAGGGGGAGATTTGCTAAGGTGGGGGCCAGTGTTAGAATGTACCGATGGGAGTCTTTTTGGAGTAATGGTGGTTACTTATCCCCCCTCCTGCAACGCCCATGATAGGTCAGGCGAATCTTGGGAAAGGTCTATGTCCAACGACGGACGCTGTTGATGGTTAATTCTAAAGAAAAGGCCACTGTAAACTACGAGTTCCCAAACTTGGGACCGCGGATCCATGAGGGGATCTACATACAATGGCCAACTCATGGGGTTGTGATTGATCATGGTCTGTAACAATCGTTCATAAAATATAGTCACAAGTTCACAACCTATTCTTTAATTTCATAAATTATTTCAGAGACCTCACCTTTGGATCTATTGTTCTAACTTATTGATAAAACAACACTTGTTACACGAATAATGAAGTTTAAGATGAAAAGATTGACACAGTGCAGGCAAGGTAGTCTTGATTGTACATCGCTTTTATAAAGTTTAACACCCTTGCTCACTCTATGTTAAAAATGGCATACAAATGAAAAGAATTAAGAGAATGAATGGAAGAAAGACCGTACACTAGAAGTAAGTGTATGAATTATCATAATTGCTTTGAATAGATTAAATTAGTAATTCCTTTAATCTGAGCGCCTTTTTTAACATCGAGTGTGCAAAACTCAATCGGATCCATTTTCCCTACATAACACTGAATAGCTTTTTTTTCAACTTCTTCCTTGTACGTATGGGCAATTTTTGGTTTAAAGAACTATAAACAATAACATGGTAAACTCATTTTGAATTACTCCAAAATCTAAACACGGTAGACATTGAAAACAAAGAAGTTTAGAATATAAAGATTGTTTTGTTTAGGAAAAAATAACACGTCTAGCAGGAATTATTACATAGCGGTTTTTTTCCGATTTTGGAAACGTCCCAAAAGCGGAACCAGTTTTTTTTTTTTTACCGTGTAGTCTACAGATTTAGGCATTTAACAAAACGACAAGAAACATTTTCAAATTTATCAAATCTTCACCTTAACATTATTTTAAGATTATCAATTAAATACTTCATATGATAAAATTTTTTTTAAAAACTTGTTTACAAGGTGCTTTCCCAAAGCGATTGGGAGCGCACTACTTAGTGATGATGGTCCCGGCTATCAGTATTCACTTTGATTGTAGTCTTTGTTAATATAACAACTATGTTACGCAACTGTAAATAAATCCAAATTATATTTTCATTGTTTCGAATATCAGTAAACTAAATTGTTGTTCACATATAAGATATCTGTGTGACGTCTGCTAAATTCTAATCGGGACCACCACAGCCAAGTTGTGCCTGCTCATTCTGTTATTATTCAATAATTTTTTCATAATTTTACTTGTCGGGGAGTTGAACGTATTTCTACCCAAATAGTCATGGGATGATAGATGTATATCTTGGGTTGTGACTAAGATAAATTTAATCGCAAGATGATTATCACAATACAAGATAGATCTGTCACTACCTCAAGACTCCTATCGGTACATTAACTCCCTCCGGTTCCCTCGGGGTCCCACCGTCACCCAAGATCCCTTACACACATTCATCTCCTCTCAAGCCTAATCCCTCTAACAATTACAAATGCAAAATTTCAATGGACTACAAGGATTAACTCTCCATACTTTTGGTGGTACCCACTTACACATAGTATAAGGGTGTTTTTTGGAGTTATGGATGGTCAAAGTAGCAATAACAAACTTATTAGCCTCTTTCCGTTGCGATTAATTAACATAGATTTTATTATATAAACACGAGAATAAGATTATCGAAATGAAATAAAGGGGTTGGATTTTATTTCTTTCAAGTTTTTTTTTCTTTTTGCTGATGGTTTTTGGTTTTGTTTTTATCCTTCAAGATAATCTGCGTGATATTCTAGATAGGACTGAAATCTTTCAACATTCCCCCCACCTGCAAAAAAGAGGATTGTTATCGTTAAATAACATCCAAACCGGTTGTCGATGTCATGTGCAATGTACACAACTACTGGAAATGATTTGTTCTTATGAAAAGAAGGGAGAGGATTGCTTTGTGCGTAAACTTGACAGATCCGGCACGGGATTTTGAATACGTACGTGTAATTCTTTGCTATCCCATATTTCAGGGAATGAATCAAATAAGGAAGGTGTTCACCTTCTTTTGCCAGACTTTCATCGCAGTTTAATCAGTCTAAAGAACGTAGTTTGTTTTTTGTTGTTGGGGGGGGTGAAAAATTCATCAGACAGTAATAATGAAATAATTCAATTCAATAATTACTACAGAAAACAATAGAAAAAACAACGCATTGTCTTTATTTCAGAATTGGGCTTCCGTAGAATATGAAGGGACTTAATCTCAAAACGGGTACTACTATTATAAAGGAGGGGCCACTGTTGTTGTTATTGACAATGTAGCAGCCGAATGCGTTCATATTTTTTTACGTAAGTAACGGAAAAAGCAGACTGAAGAGAGAAAAAAACGACTGAATGAGCTTACCCCGGTGTTTCTGTGTTGGTCTAAGCTAACCATATTGATAGTTCCACTGGAAAATCTCCCAAAATGAAACTAATTTCAAAAAAAGGCCCAGTAACGCGAAGACCCACGCTTCTTGGTGGGAACTTGAATATGCTGAGTCCTGGGCCAGTCATATGACACACTTTTACTAATCTTACTCAGAGAAGAGTTCCAACCCAGCGATGATTCAAACTTTCAAGTTCCCAACAGTGACCTCCCCTTAAATCAAAATTAGTTGATTACTTTCTCCTGACTAGGTTTGGTTATTTATTCAAATCTTGTAAGATAGCTTGATGCTTTTGTTAATTCAAATTTTGAGCCGAATTTTGCTCATTCAAATATTCAATCTTTTATTCATTTATTCATTTATAAAATATAAATGCTTCTACGGGCATCTCCATAAACAATTTACATTAGAAGTATACATTCATTCAACATGAAAATATACATTAGTTCAAGTTATAAAAATGTATAAAACTTAATGAAAAAATTACAAACTTACCAGAGTTTATTTTCCTAAATTCATCAATGTATTCCAGCTGATAACTCCCAAAATTTCACAGTAAATTTATTTTCTATTCTGATCAGGCTTGTCATACACCTAAGTGCAAAATTTTAATATTCAAGCAAAAATTCTGGAGATTTGAGGATGATGCCAAGAAAGTAAAAATAAGTAAAATACATCATTCAACTCTTCCATAGATGTAAATTCTTTAATCAAAATATTAATTCTTACGAGCATTGTTATATTTGACTTTTGCATTCTGGGCTTTTTCCATAAGGTCGTCATTAGATGTCCGTTTGTGATATAGAATCTGCTCAAATCTTGACTTCATTGCTAAAATGCTTGATAAAGTGCCATCTAAGGTCTTCGATGAGCAACTGTGAGTTTTATTTTTGCAGAAAATACTAAACAGTTTATCCTCTTCTGCATTACTGTGTGGAAGAACCAACTTCAAACAGTTCACTCAAGAATTAATCAAAAGTTATTAAAATTATTTGAAATGGTCATTCTAGAAAATTTGCAACAAAAATATTAAAAACTATGTGAATTAGATACTGAATCATGAGAGCTTAAGACTAAAATGAAAATCATATGACACTCAGTAAAATCTTGAGAGTTGACAGGTCTGCAAATGATCTAAATTTAGCTGTAATCCTTAAAATTGTTTATGCTATTTTTACATAAGCTGATGAACTATTCGAAAATTTCAGAATTCTTTGGGAGAAAAATTCAATTTGTTTTTGCAGATGTGTTCTCGTACTGGACCAAGCAAGTAAATTTCCTATCCTATCTGAACATTAGAATTCAGGTAAGATGAGAAATTTTTCAACACTGATGAGATGCTAAAAGTTAACTGTAACAAGAGCGTTGACAATAAAGACGTACTATGAGGGGGGAGGATGAATACACAACAAAAAACTCAGAATATGTTCATTGAGGAAGAAAAAGAACTTGGTTGATTTGGATAATTTGGGGGGGACCAGGGAGGAGTAGGTTACTTTTTTAGTTTTTCATCTATATTGACCAAGAAGGGAAGGATAGAGCGCATTAGTCCACTTTTCAAACTTATTGATCAAGATTCTTACACAGGGAGACATTATTGCAGCTAACTGTATCAAGTCCTTCCCAAATAGTGCTGTAGAAGGGAAAATTGAGATTCAAAAAAGTTTGTCAAAAGGTCCAATTGCTCTATGGTAGGGGATTAGTTGGACCATCATATGGTGCACATTAGACCAGTGACCAAAAAGTGAAAGATAATTCTGGTTTTGCAGCCTTTAAAACAGGCATGGGTAACTTTTTAATCCAGCTGGTCATATAAGACACTTTTCATCCTTATTCAGGCCTCACATTCACTTAAAGATGTTGATCGTTTTACAGAAAACATTTTTTGATTTCTATTTCAAACAAACATGAATAACAATTATCAGATTATTGATTTGAGGATCCAAAACAATAGTAATTTTACCGTATACATTATAAAGTTGACTTTTTGAGAAAAATGATTTAAGATAGATAAATGCATAGATTGGTTATGGGCTACAAAAAATGTTGCTTATATCTGCTTTAAAACATATTTCAACTACAATTTACAAAAGCTAACTAGTTATAAATGTTAGAAATATCCACATTGGGTGGAGTGATTAATTTAACATAGATTTTTCTGGATTGTCTTGAGTAGCTAACAATAAACTCCTTATCATCATCAGTCCTTCATCGTCCATCGTTGGACATAGACCTTCCCCAGGATCCGCCACATTTCTCTATCATAGGTGTCATGTAGTCAGTATTTTCTAAATTTCCAGCTTATCTCTCCATCTTGTATTTTGTTGGCCTCGGTTTCATATGTGTTTTCTGGGGATCCATGTTGTGAGTCGTGATGTTCATCAGTTGTCTTTCATTCTCACAACATGGCCTGCCCATTGCCATTTAAGTTTTCTAATAGATTCTACAATGTCTCTGACTCCCGTTTCTTTCCTTATATGCTGTGCTGTCTTGTGATCTCTCCATGTGAGGTTGAGTATGATTCTCTCATCGCACACTGCATGCTTCTCAGTTTACGGTTCTGTCTCTAGGTTAGGTTCCATGTTTCAGCTTCATAAGCGACTATCAAGAGGATGCATTGGTTGTAAACTCCTCTTTTTAGGATCATTGGGATTGTTTTGTTTTTGAAAGCTGAGTTTGCTCTGCTGAAGGCTTGCCATCCTAAGGTGATTCTCTGCTTGATTTCTTCTCCTTTTGGTGGGTTTTATAGAGATTCGTTGTCTTATAATCCTTGTCAATTACTTGAGCTACAGTGAAATCGTATTGTAGAGTCCTCAGTGACCAATATTACGAGAACATAGTTTGCCAGATATTGGAGACTATGTTCATTAAAATAGTAATGAAGACATCCCCTTGAAAGCTGTTTTCATCTTCAAAGTCACTGACATCAGCATAGGTGGTTCCTTGTACCATATTCTTAGATGCTATTATAAGGTGATACTTGGGTTGGAAGGTAAACAGTTTGTAGTGTTATGTTTCTGGATAGTTCTTGTACTTCTTGTCAAAGAATGAGTGCTTGCTGTATTGGCGAGCCCAAGTGGACATCAGTGGAAAAGTTGAAGGAGGAAGGGAGATGTATAAAGAATATGAGCACTAAGTACAAATGTGGATGTAGATATCTAATGATGTAAGAGAGACACGTACAAGTATTTAGATGTAAAAAATGAGAGATATGTTTAATGCACAAATGAAGAATGTAAATGAAATACATATAATGGAAACATTGATACATCCAATCGTGTAAAGATCGGAAGAGCTGAGGAGAGGCCTATTAGGTTAAGGTTATTCCTGTGCGTAAAAATGAGATATAGGAAAGAATAAGAATTGAGGGGACACGTGGCATAAATAGTCTAATGTCGTTTCGTCTATCAATCGAATGGAGCCTGATGAGTTGTGCCTGTTATAATGAGTGTTATGGTTGACCAAGGTAGATTATAAAAAAGGTAGTTTGTCAGGATTGTTGCAAGAAGGAGCTGCAAGGGATGAAAATAGAAAGTGCAGTGTTCGCATGGTAACCAAAAATAGTAGTTGTAATATTTGCATTTGGTAGCTATGAAGTTCTTTTGAATACTCATATTAAGGAAGTTGAGTGATAAGACAATATATCAGTAGTCACAGTCAAAGGATAGAGACTGTGCTGACTGCAAACTCACAGAGGGGTAAAGGAAGACAGCTGGTTTGAGATGCCACGGCCAAATAAGTGATTGACTATGTGCACAACAAGGAAAGGAAGATAAGATAATCGGCTCGAAAGTCAGAGCCAAATAAGCTATTAACCACGTGCGCTTAGGTTTTTATAGGGGGTCGTTGAAAGAAGTGACATTCTTGATACGTAACTTATAGAAATACTTTCATTGTTCATTTCTTCTTGATCTTCTTGTTTGACCTCTCAATTGACGGATCAAGCAAACATTACTTCTCAGATATATAGTATTCTTTAATCGAATCAGTGTTGTCTGGGGGATCCGCTGATCTTTTGAAGCATCTCTCAAAGATTTTCCTTTCCCAGTCTCAAAGCACAATCATGTGCTGCGTAATTGATCTGGCTTTGATATTTTCTAACCATTTTTAACAGAAAGAAGGTTTACATCCACTGACCCTATAACTAGGTTTTCTCAAGACAAAATCAACATATAGTTTCTGTACCTCAAATGCTTTCAATGATAATTATAGTAGCCTCACTTAGATGGCTGAATATAGAAAAGAAAATTCCATGGGGCAGGTTTGACCTTCTGGTCAAAGTGGTCCAACCTACTCCAAACCCTATGGTCCAATCTGCCCCCAACCAACATTCCAGCATCACATGCCAAATACACATGGAAAACAAAGTGTAAACGCAATAAAATAATGGCCAACTGTGTGATAGTTTAAATTCTCAGTAATAAGGAGAAATTACACCATAAGTGAAAATTACAAAATTTACTTCTGACACCTTAAATCAAAAAAAACCTATTGTGGAGAACTTGTAGCTTCCTCAAAGCTCAAAGAGTTTGCCAAGAGAGGTTTCTTCAGAGGGGAGCTCAGAACTACTGCTGAGGTACCAAAGGAATCATCAGTGGTTTAATGAACCCACAGATCCAACATGCCCCACTCTCCTATATTCAGTGGGATGCAGAATTGTTCATTTAGTATAGAAGGCTCAGGTGAATATCTGTCCCAAAAGTGATCTTATTGAATCCCTGTAGTCCAAGAAGCCAAGTGGGCGACAGATTCTTCTTTCTTTGGTCATCAAGGGGTTCCTGGTCATATTTTTAGGGCTACAACCTTGAAAATTTGCATGAATACACCACTATTCACCATCTAAAACCATTTTTTTTAAAGTGCTTTTTGGGGTCTCTACGGTCATTTTGGACCAACAATGCCCTAAACTTGTGCTGGAATTTTTTTCAAAGCTCATATAATCTTTCAGATAATTAGTTCTGGTGTATGTGGAGGCTATGTTGATTCATTTATGCAAGGTACAGCAATCTATTGTAAATCATTTTTGAGTAATAATACGTTTTTGGTATCATTATTTTCTGGCCCAGACCTCCCTGCCTCAGGAAGCACCAGGCCACATAGCAGAGAGGAATTGGCCACTTTATGGTTATGAACAACTATCCCAGTAAGGCCTACTCATTGCTGAAATTTTATCTTTTTTAAAAGCAACATAGGAAATCAGAAACTTCCTTCTAAAATTCAGTTATAGAAATATTCACGTGGAAACACTAATGAAGGATGGGTGGGGTTGCCAACTGTATTTACTGCACCAACCAAAGTCACAAGATCCCTCTCTCCTCTAGAAATGATATTTCCAAGTTGCTTTTCTCGTTTTGTTGCAATGACTCTTGCGGGACTATGAACAGTCGTAACAGCTGTTTCAACTACATTGTATATATTGTTCCATAGGAAATTATGCTGCGTGAGCACAGTCTCCAAATTTTATAGAAAATTCTTACCGTTTTTCTGTTGAAACATGTAGCCCTGCCACTACTGTTAGGTTCAGAGCAAACACTTGGCTCTTGATGATAAATCATAAAACCTCTTGTTTCAGGAGTTTCAATGATATTTTTCTTTGTGTATTCATAGATAAGATCTTTTGTAGCTTTGGTTGTCAGACCATGATATATTCTTGATGTTGTCTAAATATAATGAACAAGTTCATTTTTATAGCCAGAAGTGAAAACTTTTGCATTGACATAATTTCATGTTAATCTCATGGTCTCTAAGGCATCTTTACTTGCCTTTTGCTCATAACATTGGCCCATTCCTCCCTAATCAGCCATGGCCCCCTCATTCCCAAGGTCTTGATTGTAAGAACCTACGTCACCATCTTATTTGAGACAGAATTCAAGTTTCATCAAAATACAATTGACAAAACACTGAAGTAGCATTCAACATCAAATTTTTCTCTGTCTTCAATTTCTCATTGATATTTATCCCATTGTCTTTTTTAACTGAGCTATACTTCAGCATTCAAATTATATAGCAAGCTGCTCAAGTTTTAGTCTTATTCAAAGTTATTTCTCTACTCCAGATTCCCAAAATTGAATTTGAATAATTTGAAAGAATGGAAATACTTCTGTATACTTTTACTTAGGAATGAAATAGAAAACCCTTCTTTTAGCTAGATATCAAAAATGTCACTTTCTACGATGACCCCTATAAAAGCCCTGGATGCACATGGTTAAATGCTCATTGGTGCTGATTCTCCTAGCTGGTTAAGCTTTTTGCTCCGGCACTTGTTGCCGGCAACTCTTTCTCTCTCTTTCCTCCTCTCTAAGATCGTTATCATTTTGCTGACTCCTCAGCCGATCTGATCATAACCATTTTTTTCACCGTGACTCATCTCTGCACTAATTTTGCCCATTTCAATTCACTGATGTCGAGGCAACTCACATATGTGCAGTTACACAGGTACGCAACCATGTCTCCACCATGTGCTCCAAACGTGTATACACCTCGCACTCTCATGAATGGAATGGCAATGCTTTTTACTATCTGATAGTCACAATGATCTATCCTAATTCTCTTTACTTTGGGAAACACATATGGATAAAACTCTGTGTTCTCTGTCTTTCATGCATTGTCCGTCAAGTGTCTATCAGTGTCAGGGAATAGCTTCCAAGTCACACGCACAACTTGGCAGTTTGGCTCGCCCAGTGAACCTGATTTCCATATTCCTTGGTACACTCCAAGCCATATGGATTCACCAGCAGTTCAGAAACCTCTGCTCCAACTCCGGTGCCAGTATTATCAATGAAAACAAAACTCCAACCTTTAGCTATTTCTTCTCATCTCTTTACTTGATCAATCAGATTTATATTATCATTATATGTAATTCCATTTTCATTTGTTATTCGTCATTAATGTCCTTGTATTATATGTATGTTTTATTTGTCCATCCAAATCCTTGTATATGTTCTTTTCACTTTGTATCATCTCCACGTCTATGTCCGTACTTTGGTCCGCATTCTCCTTTAACATCTCCTTTTCTCCTTCCACATCTCCAGTGACGTTGCTGCTAACATCAAACCACGTGGAGACAAAATACTTTGTCTCCAACATCTTCGTACTACCCATTCCTCAACTAGAACTACTACAACTATCAAGAACTATACAATCAACCAACTGCTACACTTTCAACCCAAAGATATCTATCAAAATTCATTTAAGAATCTCAGACAATTTGAACCACTACTACTAGTACTATAATTGGTAATATTGAAGAATAGCATCTTATATTAAGGGAGATAACTCTGACTGCTGCGTCAAACAAATAATAGAAGAAACCAAGAGTAGTGCATTCCAAATTTTGCAATCTAACAATCTAATATCATTTAATTCTGATTAAAAAACATTAAATTTGGGCGATTATTACCCTTTCCCCGTTAGATACAAAACTTTTCTGTGTTAGATTTCACTGCTCAATGTTTATCTGGAGACCTCAGAAAAGCATTTTTTCTTCTCAAATTTTCTCAGTTTTGGCTTATATACCTCTTAGAGAAATCCTAACACTAATCCTAGGCTCAAACACTAACACTGTCTCTGTGATCAGAGAAAATTTCAAAATTTGTGAAGAAAAAATGCCGATCTAACATCCTCAAATAAACATAGTGCCGTGAGATCTATTGTGGAAATGTTTTGTATTTGATTACCTCCCTTTAAGACCCCAATCTTGAATTTTACTGAGGACTTCCTGAAAGCAGTGGTTTGGTTGGATACATGACATTAATATCTTTCAGTTTTTTCAATTTTAACTGAATGAACGCTTGTAGAGTTGTTTCAAAGAGTAAAAATTCTAGAAAAATCATTTCAAAATAGCATTCATCACATTACAATAATATTTGACTAATAAACAATAATCAATCCTTATTTACATGTGTTTTTTTATTTTTTTGTACTAAAAGATTTGGAAGTACTTCTTGTAGTATTTAGTTCTGAATGACAGGTATCAATTGTATCATGGCTGACTCCCTACCCATTGATGTTTATAGAATTAAACTGAAGAAAAATGTAATTTCAAACCCAGGGCAATCCATAGCCCCACCCCCTCCTTAACGTGGATAAGTTAGCTGAAGGGTTAAGATAAGATACACAGACTTGTGAGGCCATAAACCCCAAAATATAGATTCCAGTCAGTCAGAATCAACCATCCCCAACATTCAACAAAAAGGTTTGTCTTACAATTTACACTTGTTCAAAAAGTTGGCTCCTACAACTGACAGGACAAAAATATTACAAATTGATTTTTACACTCCACTGAACATGATTACTTAGGTTTGAAATTGGTGTTGTAAAAAGATTGAAAATTTTCATTTCCCCACCATTAATTACAAATAACAAAAGAAACTTGGCATCCCAAGGGAAATTATGAATTACCACCACCCATATTTACTGTGTTGGGGGTGATTAATTAGAATTTGGGAAAAGGTTGATCTACACTCTGGTTTTGTTGGGTCCTGATCAGTAAGAAAGGCCTTAATTTAAAAAAAACAAAACAAAACTGGCACAAACTAGTAACCAATTTTGCACAAACTCACATTACATATAGAACACCCGACTAAAAACATATTTTTGAGGGGAATTTTCAAAAAACACTTTCCCTACTTACTGAAAGAAGTGTGAGCGCAAAATTTCAAGTTTCTGCTATGAACAGTAAGGGCTGAGTGAAGTCCAGATAGATACATTGATAGGAACATTTAAATGTCAGAACACATGAATAATCAAAACCCAGCAACAGAGATTAAACCCATTTGTTGTAGGTAGCAGTGATTGATAAAACATGTTCATAATATAACCGTTATCTACCCACATGAATGAGACAGAAGGATAAATATTGAAGATGGAAATTTTACTTACTGTAATATTATAGTAATACTCCAACTAATGCTAGATGAATTAAATGAAGAAAGCA
Organism: Thysanoteuthis rhombus; assembly: GCA_963457665.1. Taxonomy (NCBI): domain Eukaryota; kingdom Metazoa; phylum Mollusca; class Cephalopoda; order Oegopsida; family Thysanoteuthidae; genus Thysanoteuthis; species Thysanoteuthis major. Next base: position 34,137,585 of record OY735221.1, read on the forward strand.
AGAGAGTTTGCCAACACATGAACTTCAGTAAAACAAAAATCATGTGCAACGATCACATTGTGAATAAGGACATAACTGTCAAAATCGAAGATGCAAAACTGGGGAAAGTAGACCACTATATCTACCTAGGACAATGAATCTCCATGAAACCCATGAAAGAGGAAGAGATCACACGAAGAATCACCCTAGGATGGCAAGCCTTCGGCAGAGCAAGCTCAACCTTCAAAAACAAGTTGATCCCAATAATCCTAAAAAGAAGAGTATACAACCAATGCATCCTCCCGATTGTTACTTATGGAGCTGAAGCATGGAACCTAACCAAGAGACAAACCCGAAAACTCAGAAGCATGCAATACACACTTGAAAGAATCATGCTCAACCTCACATGGTGTGATCACAAGACAGTGCAGTATATAAGGAAGAAAACGGGAGTCAGAGACATCAAAGAATCTATTAAAAAACTTAAATGGCAATGGGCAGGCCATGTTGCAAGAATGACAGACAACCGATTGGCATCATAACTTACAACATGAATCCCCAGAGATCACATGTGAAACTGAGGCTGACAAAATACAAGATGGAGAGATGAACTGGACAGATTCAGGAGATACTGGCTCCGCGATGCCGATGATAGAGAATTGTGACGAATCCTGGGAAGGTCTATGTCCAACGACGCACGTTTTAAGACTGATGATGATGATGATGATGATGATGATGATGGTGATCATCATCATCATCATCATCATCATCATCATCATCATCATCATCATCATCATCATCTTTGTAAATCAGAACATTGAATTCCATGCACTGACCTACTTCCGGATCTTTCCCAACATGTCATGAGATCAGTAAATTTAGATTCCCCTTCAAGTGAAAACTTGCCAAAAATAGCCATGACCCAATCCTCTCAGTGCCTTACTGCCTCCCCCACCTTTCCTACTTACCATCAGGATAAAATGGTCATTGCATACACGGTCATGGGTTACTGTATATCAAAGGCTGAAAACTGAGAGTGGTCCTGATCAAGCTGTTTAGAACTTAGCATCACAGTCAACTGTATGTCAGAAAATTCCATCGAAAAATAAATATGTACTGGATGTTATTGATAAACCTGTCAAAATAAGGCACAAAGAGGTCACAAAAGACTTTTTTTCAAAAAGCCAAAGAATTTATTTAGAAAGGATACAGTGGAATACTGATGCCAATTTTCAAGTCTGTAGACCAGGGGTTCATAGCTTTTTCAAGGTCCTTTAACCTCAGTGCACTGGCCATAATCTCCTCATAACCCCTCCACCCAACCATCCAAATAAGCATTGTCATCATCATCATCATCATTATCATTCTTTCTAAGAAGTTTAAGTTTACAGAAATACATTTTGATGACTTGATCTTTCTTGAAATCTCAAGTCTAACCTTTGAAAAATTTAGATTAGATTAGAACAACCAGAAAAGTAACAGGGATAAGATGTAATGATAAAATTATCGATTTCAACAGACAACAGAAGATTACTTCCAACAAACTCTTTTTATTATGTATGTCTCACACAAATTTCCACAACAGACTGAAAGAAAAGATTTTTCTCACATTCTTATTTACCTGTTCCCCAACATGGATTCAAGGTTACAAACATTGGTCAAGGGCAAAGGGGATGATTTTTTTTTGTCAATTTTTTCCATTGTATCCCGTACCCTCAGAATTTGCTTCCCATTAGGTGTGGATAGTCCAAATTAAGTACCCCCGCTGTAGATAAAACGGTATGGCCAAGAGCCCTGAAACAAACAAACCAACACATAAACTCACAAACACATGTACAGATACAGAAGGACAGAACCTTTCACAATTTCAAATGGCCATGGCTGGTCAACTGTTTTAATGGGTCTGTTCTGGTTGGAAACACCATTTTGAACGACGGACATGCACAATTTTTTATGATCTCCAACGGGATCACCCAATAGGATATGGACATAAGCAATTTAGGCAGATATTGTAAAATTCGAAGAAATTTCATGAAAATTTGCATATGATCCCCTTTTGTTTTGTCTTTCATATCATAATTTACCAAATATCTATCCATCAGACTGTCTGTCTGTGATCATAAAACTCAAAAACGGCATGGGCTATGATCACCAAATTTCATGTGGTTATTGATAGGATCCTGGAGCAGGTTTTCATCAAGTTAGGTTCTGGAAATAGCTTTCAGGAAAGGTTTTGTGGTGGGAGTTCACTTTGCAATGGAAGGTTTTTGCTAAACTGGTCCCTTAGTTTGTGTCCAGCAACATTCATGCTTACCTTATAATTTACTATCTTACTACACTTCACCAAACGTCATGAGAAGTGCTGTTAGGCAACTGTTAGCAGCGCTGAAAATGGACTTGGCAACATCAACTCAAACTTAGAATTGAAATGGCACAAATACCCAATTTTTTACAAATTTTCATGATACTTGTTTATTCTGACTATGATTGTAAATTCAATAGTTTTTTTAAAATCCCCATCCAAAAAAAAGGTTTTTGTTGGAAGTTCAATTTACAATAGAAATCTATGCTAAATTGGTCCCTCAGTTTTTGTCGAGCTATATTCATGCCTATCTTATGATTGACTATCTTACTATATTTCATGGAATGTTATGAAGAGTAGTGATGGGCAGCAAGGAAAATTAACTAAACGACTTGAGTTCAAACCTTGATGAGATTGACATTAATACCCTCTGCAAAAACATGAAAACGTCTCCTCCTGAAATAGCATATGTTTAAGTGAGTGATGCCTCTTCAAGGGTCAATAGCCACTAAATCTGTCTTAAATATGGCGAACTTTAAAGAACTATCAAACACACTGATACTTAGATACCTTAAGCTGAAATAAATCCAGCTGAGTTCATAGCCAGTGTAAAGATGCAACTTTACTTCACTCGATCAAAGTCCATCTGATTTCCATCTGAATAGTTTTGAAATCATTTTTGGTAGTGATTTACTCTGATCGTAGATTTAAACTCATACTAAGGGTTTCAAAACCGAACGGAATCTCCACCCCCCTTTCAAAAGGATCAACAGTGAAATGAAAACTATCATTCACTTTTAGTGGCCAAAAATGAAAAGAAACTTTTCTGTCTTTGACAGTTTGAAAATGGAGGGAGTTCCCACCAGCACCACCACCAGTAAATTTCAGGTATTAAAAAGAGTAGGGAAAATATCCTCACCACTTTGAGAGAAAGATTCTTTTTTCTCCTTTAGGGGTTAAAAGAGAAGGGAAACTTTTTCTCCCTTAAAGAGATCAAAGTGAAGGGAAACCTTTTCATTTCAAGTCTGAAAGTGTTAGTCCTTATGTTTTTATTACTTGAATATCTAATTTATTTCGACAGGTACTTCAGATTATTTCTATAATTTAGCAAATGTCAAGCAAAACTGAAATATTTCCCAAAGTAATGTCAACAAATTTTCAGTGATTACTAGCCCTGGAGCAGGTTGTGTAGCAAGTTTCAACTTAGGCCAATAATTCTGTTTTGAATCAGAAACAGTTTCTGATTGTTTTTCATTCAAAAAAATTTTTTTTCCAAAATAAAAATCACAGGTTGTAATTCCGCAAATTAGTATATAAGTTAGATCAGTATCTCTCTTGATAAATATTGAGATCAGGTCTTTATCAACTGATTTTGTGATTGTATGTTTTTATATAATTTTTCAAGGGATCAAAAGTGAATGGGGACTTTTTTTCCCTTTGAGAAGTAAGAAGTGGGAGGAAATTCCCTTCCATCTTTCAAGGTTGAAAAGATAAGGAATACTTTTTAAGGGGCCAAATATGAAGATAAACTTTTTTTTCAAATTTCTCACAACATGGATTTTTAACCAGTGCAGAAAATATATAAAAGTTTTGTTTAAAATATACAAAATATTCTTAGAAGAATTGTATTTTAGTCAATATCTTTATAGTGTGATGAACGTTATTCTGATGTAATTTTCTAGAATGTCTACTTCTTGAAACAACTCTACAAGGGTTCATTCAGTTTGAATAAAACAAACTGAAAGATATTAATGTCATGTATCCAACCAAATCACTGCTGTCAGAAAGTCCTCTGTAAAATTCAAAATTGGGGTCTTAAAGGGAGGTAATCGAATACAAAACATTTCCACAATAGATCTTGCAGCACTATATTTGCCTGAGGATGTTTGATTGGCATTTTTTCTTCACAAATTTTGAAATTTTCTCTCATCGCAGAGACAGCGTTAGTGTTTGAGCCCAGGATTAGTGTTAGGATTGGTCAAAGAGATATATAAAAATGCCATTCTGAGGTCCCCAGACGAACGCAGTGCAGTGAAATCTAACATGGAAATGTTTTGTATTTAATTCGGAAAAGGTAAGAATTGTCAAAATTGGTTTCTTTTTTAATCAGAATTGAATGATTTTAAATCGTCAAAAAGCCAAATTTGGAATGCACAATCCTTAATTTTTTTTGTTATTCATTCGATGCTGGGGTTAGAGTTATCTCCCTTAATATAAGGCACCAATCATGATTTTTACTGTAAGTAGTATTAGAAGTTACTACAGTGAAAATAATTTAAGATGTTCAAGTGGAAAAATACCGACAACATTTTGTAGGTGCCAAATAACTATCCCTGCCTCGACATATGGATTTTTGAAAAAAAATTCCCCTGACCTCATATCTTATAAGGACCCCCCCTGTTAATGAATTTTTGAGGGTCCATTTCTCTTCTCTTTCCCCTGATAGTTAATGGGGATCAATTACAGACTTGTCAAAAGATTGCTATTATGTACAATCCGAGGAGGAGAACTTAATTAAACTGTATTTATAATTCCACCAACCTACTTCCTGCCACTTATTAAATTACAACAGATTTTCTTTCTCCCAATATACCTACCAAGTCTCATGCATTCATAAGTTCATTTTTCTCCATTTGACCTCATGCCCCAACACATGAAATGAAATTTCTCACACATATCTTAAAAAGTCTATTTCAGTCTCTGATATGCCCTTGAACTCAGTTTTAGCTAATCTTTGACCCATTATTTTCAATTTTTTTCTTCTAGAATCCCTTCCACCAATTTCCTTCCTCTCACATTTCAAGTTTGCAATTTGTCAGGTAGGCCCACATCTCATTCCACCCACAATTAAGCACCCAAGTGTACCTACTCTCAAAACAAAGCTGATTGAGTCTGGTCAATATATTAATCAGGGGAGGTAAGACCAGCTGAATATTTATCAAATGGAAATGATTTCAAGAGGTGTATAAAAAAAAAGATAGTTTTTATGCTTAGCCAAGTTTGGAATCGGGATAGAATATTGAATTTAGTATCAAACTCGTAAGCAACCGCTTACAAAACTAGCTTTTTAACAATCACAAGCAGTGTTAGAGTTTTAAAGGTAAGCTCGCATTTCAGGCACCAATGATATAGAATAAAGTTACCTCCCTTTATGAGAAATATGGCTCCAAGTGGCACACTGATTTTATATTTCGTTTCATGAGCTAAAAATGTTAAGATGCAAGAAAATTCAAACAAAGGCTCCAAAAAGTATAATCATACAACATATTCATCTTGAGTTGAGACATTAAAAAATACCTTAGAATTAGGATATTGAATTATTGAAAATAGATTACCGAATAGAATAGCTTTAGGCTCTTTGGTGCTGATTCGTACATAAATAGCCTTGTCATTTTTTACAGATATATTCTAGTCTTAATATAATTCACCGAATGTCTGTGTGTCCATGATTACAACACACAAGAACAGCGAGATGTGTGACCATCAAATTATCCATGGTCACTGATTGGGCTCAAGTGGAGTATTTTATCAAGTTAGATATTGAGAATCCCTTTTTTGAATAAGGGCGGGGGGGATTCCATGCACAGTAGCATTTATGATTATCTAAAAAAAAAAATTTTTTTCCCAAATTTTACCCAATTTCAACTAAGGCCGATAACTCTGTTTTGAATTAGAAACAGTTCTGACTTTTTCATTTGAAAAATATATTTCTATGTACCATTATGTTAGTTCTATATTTCTCTCAATACATACCATTTGATCAGATTTATATCAACTGATTTTGTGATTTGTATTAATCATGTTTATATATAATTCCTCAAAGGATTAAAAGTGAAGGGGAGTTTTTTTCCTTTTGAGAGGTCAGTTTAAAGGGAACCTTTTTTCCCTTCGAGGGGTCAGTAGTGAAAAGAAATTCCCCATCCACCTTTACAGGGTTGAAAGATAAGGAATACCTTTTTCTCTTTTAAGGGGTCAAATATGAAGATAAACTTTTCTCAACTCTAAGGTTCAAAAGTGAAGGGAAACATTTCTTTCAAGTCCGAAAGCTTTAGAGATTTTTTTTCATTCTGTTAGGATTTTTCGTGGTGTTGATATAAATCCAGCAAAAATCTCATCATTGGTCATTGTTTTCTGCCAAAGCCTTTTTCTCTATTCAAAAATTCATCATTCTACATTTTTTTAAATAAATTCTAATCACTGACGATAAGAAGACATTTTTTTTATACTGATCATTTTTTGCTTTAAATATAATGCATAATAATATTAATTGCTTAATTGTCTCAAATTGATATTTTCTTCTTTCTAAGCAATTGCTTTGCTTTTGGATAACTTGATAGTTTTTCTCTCTTAATCACTGTTACCCACAACAGTCCGGTTCAATCACTGTTGCTGGTCATTCATGCGTTCTGACATTTATAAATATGTATCTATGTATCCGTCTCAACTTTGCCTAGCCCTAACTGTTCATAAGAGAAACTTGAAATTCTACACACACACTCCTTTCAATGAGTAGAGAAAAAGGTTATATGTGTCTATGTATCTATTTGGGTTAAGGTTATTCATGTTTTCTAACATTTATATGTATCTATGTATTTATTTGGGTTTAGGTTATTCATGTGTTCTGACATTTATATGTATCTATGTATCTATTAGGGTTTAGGTTATTCATGTGTTCTGACATTTTTATATATCTATGTATCTATTAGGGTTTAGGTTATTCATGTGTCCTGACATTTATATGTATCTATGTATTTATTTGGGTTTAGGTTATTCATGTGTTCTAACATTTATATGTATCTATGTATCTATTAGTGTTTAGGTTATTCATGTGTTCTGACATTTATATGTATCTATGTATCTATTAGGGTTTAGGTTATTCATGTGTTCTAACATTTATATGTATCTATGTATGTATTTAGGTTAAGGTTATTCATGTGTTCTGACATTTATATGTATCTATGTATCTATTAGGGTTTAGGTTATTCATGCGTTCTAACATTTATATGTATCTATGTATGTATTTAGGTTAAGGTTATTCATGTGTTCTGACATTTATATGTATCTATGTATCTATTAGGGTTTAGGTTATTCATGCGTTCTAACATTTATATGTATCTATGTATCTATTAGTGTTTAGGTTATTCATGTGTTCTAACATTTATATGTATCTATGTATCTATTAGGGTTTAGGTTATTCATGTGTTCTGACATTTATATGTATCCGTGTATCTATTTGGGTTTAGGTTATTCATGTGTTCTAACATTTATATGTATCTATGTATCTATTAGTGTTTAGGTTATTCATGTGTTCTAACATCTATATGTATCTATGTATCTATTAGTGTTTAGGTTATTCATGTGTTCTAACATTTATATGTATCTATGTATCTATTAGTGTTTAGGTTATTCATGTGTTCTGACATTTATATGTATCCGTGTATCTATTTGGGTTTAGGTTATTCATGTGTTCTAACATTTATATGTATCTATGTATCTATTAGTGTTTAGGTTATTCATGTGTTCTAACATTTATATGTATCTATGTATCTATTAGGGTTTAGGTTATTCATGTGTTCTGACATTTATATGTATCCGTGTATCTATTTGGGTTTAGGTTATTCATGTGTTCTAACATTTATATGTATCTATGTATCTATTAGTGTTTAGGTTATTCATGTGTTCTAACATCTATATGTATCTATGTATCTATTAGTGTTTAGGTTATTCATGTGTTCTAACATTTATATGTATCTATGTATCTATTAGTGTTTAGGTTATTCATGTGTTCTGACATTTATATGTATCCGTGTATCTATTTGGGTTTAGGTTATTCATGTGTTCTAACATTTATATGTATCTATGTATCTATTAGTGTTTAGGTTATTCGTGTGTTCTAACATCTATATGTATCTATGTATCTATTAGTGTTTAGGTTATTCATGTGTTCTAACATTTATATGTATCTATGTATCTATTAGTGTTTAGGTTATTCATGTGTTCTAACATTTATATGTATCTATGTATCTATCAGTGTTTAGGTTATTCGTGTGTTCTAACATTTATATGTATCCGTGTATCTATTTGTGTTTAGGTTATTCATGTTTTCTGACATTTATAAATATGTATCTATGTATCCATCTCGACTTTGCCTAGCCCTAACTGTTCATAATAGAAACTTGAAATTCTGCACACACACATCTTTCAATGAGTAGAGAAAAAGGTTTTTTTTTGATTGAATACCCCAAACATGGCATGCTGCCAAAAGATGTAGGTCATATGATAGTTTCAATTGTGTGAATAACCAGACTTGGTTTTGATTTTGATTGGAAGATGTTTTTTTAAATATTTGTTGATAGGCTTATGATCCTACTCTGTATCTCAGGTAGTTGCATACATATCACCAGGGGTAGTAATTGGTGTTTGAGTTCAGGTTAAAAACAGCTAGGATTTCAAATACTCATCAAGGTATGCATGTCTCATTAAAATGGAAGTTTGATGCAACACAATCTTCCTATTTTTCCTTTTGCTTTATGCCATTCTCAGCTGAGATTATCAAACATTAATGATTTCTTTAAAACTATGAAGCTATAATTGTAAGAATCCTGATTATCATTATGAAATTACAATTGTAAGAATCATGATTATCATTATGAAATTATAATTATAAAAATCCTTATTATAATTGTGAAATTATAATTATAAGCATTGAAATTATGATTATAAAATACTCTAATTCTAATCATAAGCACTGTAATTATAATTATGAGCACGAAAATTATAATTATGAATTTATAATCATAGATATAATATTGATTATCATTATGATTATGAAATTATAGTGATAAGCATTAAAATCATAATTGTGAAATTATATCTATAAGCATTAAAATTATGATTATGATATTATTATAAGATGAAGAGTCGCCAGTAGATGTCTTCTGTGAGAAATATATTGTGTTAATCAAAATTTTGTCAGTGAGTAATTTCTGTTGGTACAGATATGACTGACAAAAAAGACTGAGGACAAAAATATTAGGAAATGTGATTGCAATATTTTTTACCCTACTTGGAATAAAAAACATTAAAATCATAATTATGAAATCATGATTCTCATTGTAAGCATTGTAATTATAATTATGAAATTATAATGATAAATGATCATATTATAATTATGAAATTATAATCATAAGCATTGAAATTGTAATCAGGAAAATAAAATTAGAAGTACTAAAATCAAAATTATGAAATTATTAATCAAATTATGAAATCTTGATTATAATTATGAATATTACAGTTTTATTGAAATCATATTTATTAGTATTATAATTATAATTATGGGATTATAATTAGAAGCATTAGAATTATAACAATGAAGTTATAATTATCAAATTGCAATTATACACATTATCCATTCAGGAAATGAGCAATTATTGAATTTAAATTTTGTTTTGTAAAGTTATTTTTAAGGACTTTTGTCCTCATTTTGGTTCTTTTACTGAACCCAATGTTTCAGCTGTAGTACCCTAGGGCCATCTTCTGACGATGATTGGGTGCATTTTTGACCATTGAGACAGGGAGGGTCCATCTCGCGATCTCTGGAAATGTTTGTAAAAACACTTTACGTAAAGACATTCTCTCATCTAAAAAAACTCTCTTGTAGTCCCAATGAAAGAGGCCCCCCCACACACACACGCACACACACATGCATGCACATCCACACACACTTAATACAATGTAATCATATGCAATTTAGGCCAAGGAAAAGGGAAATACCTGTGAGGTAACGAAGCAAACTTCAAACTAGTCATTGGTGTCATCATTCTTTTCTAATTATTATACAACCATCTTTTTACAATGATGTATCCACTTGTCCAACGAGGTGGTCATCATATTCCTTTTTTTAATATATCCTCATTATATTTGATATTTTACTTTTCACTTAAATACATTCTTCTGTTTAGTTTAACATTTTATATTTCTCAACTTTAACAATATATAAATCTCATCTGTACCTACCAGCAAAAGAACAAACTTGCCCTACCAAATTGCACCGAATATCCCCAGGGTATGTTTGAACACTTTCCCCCTAATATTTAGTTGATGATATAATGAACTTGATGAATGTTTCAGATTTAAACGACCCGTCCAAAGGAAATTTCTTTTCCATAGTAACTTCCGGTCTCATTTGCATTTTAACGGATTGATTTCACTGGAAGTTACGGCCATATTAGTGAAAAAAAATGTACCGATTATCACAGGTCTCTACTATATCTTTACAAACAAAGGGACAATCATTGGTACAAAAGTACGTAAAGTAATTTAGTGTAAAAAAGCCTGAGTTCGAGTTTCTTCTTGTCCCCAACAGACAGATTTCCACTTTCTTCACATTGCATTCACCTCAACTCCCATTGCCTTGTTTGCCGGAGTTCAAAGTTCTCGAATTTGGAGATTAGATAGGTTGAAGAATACTTGACATGATTCAGTTTTGAGTCAAAACAGTATGGGTGACTATATTAAGCTGGTAATTGTGGCCTGGGGATTCATATCGTGAAATCTAGCAAAAATCTACGGTGAACACCATAGAAGCAAATACGGTAGGTAAACTATGCATTTATCAATATTTCTGTCGACCAGAAAGAATCTGAATTGACTAAATTTTGTCTTTGTTCATGCTAATTATTGATTTATTGGGTTGTTACGTGTGATGTGTTTTTTGAATAGCAATGTGAAAGATTCTAAAAAAAACAAAAAAAACAGTAGATGTTTAATTAAAATATGCCATATTTGAACCAATAACTTTTTTCCAACAATCCCATAAGGATGATATGCCATCTCTATGAAATTTGTTTAAATTCAGTGAGAGCATGAATTATGGCTTCCCCATTATTGAACCTTTTATAATAGATATTAATTTAAAAGTGTTAGAAAAGACAATGAATATGGAGGATGCTACAAATCTTTATAATCCAATTCTTCAAGTTCAGGCACATTCATGGAGCATTTCATTGCTCATGTGAAACTCATTTTTCAATTTTTCATTTTTCCTATTATCTTGAGATGTCATGATATGGTCATTGTTGGAGTCTTTATGTCCCCATAAAGTACTCAAACCATAGTTCAAGGTTTCTTATTCCCTGCCATTGATAATTCTTCATTATTGAGAATAGTTCTGGCCACCGCCAATGTTTATTAGAAGTATCGATACTTCCATGCATGAAGAGTTTGCACTGTACTAGTGTTCACTCCAGATGCTCTGTTGATGTTATCAGCAGCTTGATTAAAACTATATCCTACCTTAGAAATTATATTTGAAATTAGTTTAACTTCTTGGACTCAACAACCTCCATTATTCACAAATTATATTGAAAACTGTCAGCCAAAACTATCAAACTATGTTTGTTCAGTTTTTAATTTGGTCGAGCTGACTAGTTATATATATATATATCTATGTATATCTATATATATCTATATATATCTATATCTATATCTATATCTATATATATATATCTATGTATACATATATATATATATATGTATATATATGTATATATATATATATATATATATATATATATATATATATATATATATATATATATATATAATACATATGGTAAAGATCAGGCTAGCAGTATAACATAATATAATAATATATTAATGATATAAAGCAACTTCTGAAAAGGCCCAGTGAGGGCAGAAACATGAGCTAGTTTGTATAGCCAATCCACATTCTACTATTTATACATATATATATATATATATATATATATATATATATATATATATATATATATATACATATATGTGTGTGTGTATATTTATGTATACGGGGAGCAGTAATCGAACTAGAGGGCTTTACTCTTTATTATGGCGAGTGAAAACATTTGTTTTTTGTTGGAAATTCCCAACCTAAATGAGTTTTTCAATGGGGGTTCAATTCGCAATGTAAATTTAGGCCAAATCGATTCCTTAGTTTGTGTCCAACAGCATTAATGCTAGTTATTTTGAAAATCAAGAATTTTGTCAGTGATCCCTGCCCTCAAAAAGGCAAGGTGTGTAATATATTCATTGAACAACCCATTTTTTCAATTTTTTTAGTTGATCATCCCCAACACAGCATGCTACCAAAAGATATTTGTCACATGATGGTTTCTATTGACTGACTAATTAGACCTGTATCTCTATCAACCTTGGGTCTTCTTGTGCAAGGGTTGTTTACTAGACAGCACCCATCACCTCTCCTAGTAGCATGAGACAGAGTCCATTAGCTTACATGGTAGCAGTAGCAAAGAAGAATCACTGGCCTGATTGTTAATTTACCTCTTCTCATTACAATCATTTGTTATACGTGAAGCTACCACATTATCATGTTAGCCAAATTGGATACTTTTGGCGGAATTAGATAGATTTACATTCTCGAAATTCTACAAGTACAGGTTGTTCTCCTCCTTCAAAACACCAAAACCTTAAATGTTTCAAAATCTGAAAGTTTCTTAAAGCCAACGCTTATTGTGTCTTGATATGAAAAAAATTCCAGTAAACAATAAAAATGAAATAGAACAGGTTTTTAAATACTTTTAAAACTTTACACTACAAAAAAAGCAACCGTTTTTGTACATAATCTAATTTATAAGTTAATTACTCCCTTTACAGTACTGGCTCCCATTTCGAATATATCTCAATATATATATGTGAATATTCTGAAATCCAAAACTTTTTTGGTCCCAGGCATTTCAAATAGAGGTTATTCAACCTTTACTTATAGGGTTTCTCTGGTTGGGGAATCTCTAGGATAGGTCTTCTGCATGTGTAAATTGTAGAATAACATGATTTTGGTTGAAAAAAGTAGGTTTAGAAAATGTGAACATATTTCACAGGATGAACATAGTCTCTATATTATGCCATCTAAAGTGAATTTGTATCAAATTTGCTACAAAGTGCACCGATTAAAGCCCCATATACCAATTATTTGAAGGGTTTACCAATTTTGATTTTCTTAAATAGTGCACTTAAATCATCATGTACTGTTACTACGAACTAGTCACCAACAATAGTCTCGTAAAAATATAAAAACAAATGTGCTGTTAGAACCTTGAGTCATAGCACTGTTAGAACACGTGCCATTATAACGAGGGTTTACTGTAATTCAATCATTATTTGCAGAATTACTTTGTCAACAACTGTTATCAATATTTAAAAATATTACCTCTGCCTCACAAGTGTTTCTTGTAACAATGATAGCAGATAAAGGCATTTAAAAAAATGTACTCTGAACAGACAAGAAGACAAAAGTGAGCCTTTTCAGTGACCTCTGTGTATCTTCCTTGTGACTTGTGATATCTGGGGTTGTTTGCCATTTCCGCAATATGGCCAGCCCATTGCAATTTAAGTTTTCTATGATATCTCCGACTCCTGTCCTCTCTCTAATATACTGTGCTGATTTGTGATCTTTTTATGCGATGCTGATCGTGATTCTCTCTTGTGTGCATCCCATGGTTCTCAGTTTGAGGGCAAATCTTTGGGGCAGGTTTCATGATTCAGCTCCATGGATGACTATCGGAGGGTTGCTTTGGTTGTACAACTTTCTTTTTAGGATTACTGCAATTTTCTTGTTCTTGACATTTGATCTGGCTCTACCGAAAGCTTGACCATCTAGAGTGATTATTCGTTTGACATAGGAACTATCTAAATAATTCTTTTGTTAATTTTTCTCGTTTGTGTACAAAACTTTCATTATTGTCATCGAAGTTTTTAAAACGAAAAAACGTTCTTAGTTTGGTAGTTCTAGATCTTCAAACCATGTATGTGCATACATATATATATATATATATATATATATATATATATATTATTGTGTCATCCACAGACAGCTGTTTCGATGCATTACTTTGATTCAGTGTGACTATAGACTTTTTATCCCATCCACTACCACGAAGCAGAATTGAAACCCTCGGAGGCCGATATCCTACCTCTGGACTACAGAACTGGGTGGTCAGTAAGGCTTAATTTGAGCGATATATTCATTTACGCAGAAACTCCTTATCCACCAGAGTGCTCAATTCTTATCGAAGAGCATTGATATATAGTTCATAATATACATTCTCAATTTATGAAAATACACACAAAAAAATAGGAAACAGATTTTATCCATTGTTGATGTTTAATTAGTGCTCAATATTTAACACAGAAAATAGAGCTTATACATACATAATATTTATTGGTTAGATATGCTTGGCTTTGAAAAACAATAAAACCTGATTGGATGATAGAAAATACATAATTCAAATGTAAATGGACCTTTTGTTTCCAATATTGGAAGAAAAAACATGTTGCCGTTTACTGCAGTAGTTACAAAATGTTAACAATCACCAGATATATATATATATATATATATATATATATATATATATATATATATATATTATAAATTGTGTCATAATTTATAGAAATTCTTATTTGAAATGATCATTATTATACGGTGAATGTACTATTTAGCCTAGAGAACGTAAATAGAATAAACAGTTAAAGAAATCGGGGTGATGCATTACTGGCGACTATCTAGCTCAATGGTAAAAGCAACGCTACGTTGAAACAGATCGCAGTTTCAATCCCTAGAGCAGCCTCATTTTCTTTTATTGTTTATTCTATTTACATAGATCATTTCAAATAAGATTGTCGATATAATATACCTTTGTAATCATTCTGACGGTTTATATATCCATCTCTCAATAACACACGCACGCACGCATATGTATGTATATATATATATATATATATATATATATATATATAGATAGTAGGTTGTGGATTCGCTACATAAACTAGCTCATGTTCCGGCCCTGTCTGGGCCTCTTCAGGCGAATGATTGTCTATGTTTATTTTGGTTTATTCATTAGGAATTTGGTGAGAATGTTGTGAGTGTGGTAGTGGGGATATTCATTTTGTCAAAGGGGTTTGAACTCCATATAGGGGTCATTCCTGCAAGGATGCTTAGTAGTGGTCTGGGAGTAATTTCTATTTTGATCTTAGTATCTTAGCATTGGATTTTATTAGCCCTGTTGGTGCCTTTTGTAGCTCTAGTGGATAGTATTAATCTTGATGTTTAATTTATATGTTTGGGTATGTTTGAAGGTAAAAGCTGGTAATGGGATGTTCTGGGGATGATGGACATGGGGACGAGTTGTCTACTTTACTTTATGATAAAGTAGACAACTCATCCCCATGTCCATGTCCACATATACTGTGTACATATATATATATATATATATATATATGGTTGAGCATGATTTTCTCCTGTGCGCGTTGCATGGTTCTCAGTTTGAAGGCAAATCCTTTCGGTTGGTTCCATCCATATATATATATATATATATATATATATATGTGTGTGTGTGTGTGTGTATGTATGTATGTATGTATATATATGTATATATAACAAGTCTGAACCACGCCCCCACTTTCTACTATGGTTTGCATGACCCAGAGTATTTTTGTTTTTAATTCATTTACAAATTTTGTAATCTTTATTTTGTTTTTCATATTTGTTCTTCCAGTTTAGGGGAAACAAAAAGAAATGTCCTGGCACCAAGTCACCTACTTGTTGGTGATTTTTCTTTGTCTCCAAGAATGGACAAAAGTTTTGGCAAAAGAAAGAAAGACACTTGATGATTATCTGAATACATGTATCGATAGCAAAAAGCACAAGTCAAAACCGGGACCTGAAAACAAATTGTTTAAACAGGTAAAAAGACTTTAACAAAAGTAGAAATGGTTTTAATCTCTCAGATGACGCATTGTCAGTTTAGACAAAAGAAAAATATGAGTAAAAAAAAAATATTAAAAATAAAATATATTTTTTAACGTAATCTCCTTTCATATCCTTGCTCAGATCAAACATTACAAATTGAAAATTTCAGATGAAAATCCAGCTAACTGTCGAGTTACAGATGTGTTGACTTGCCCTAATAAATCATTCTACTGATGTCACCTCACTTAACCTTTATGTAATCTTAAACCAACCTTTCCATTTTTGAAGATGTTGAACACTTTCAACGACAACAAGTAGATATTAGCACAATCGTGTGTTCCAGAAATAAAGTGGCTTTGCTGGAAAGTAAGTACTGATAAGTATGCAATGGACCAAATGAAGACAATGTGTAAATTTCAAAAATTAATTAACGCTTGGCGTTAACTTTTATAACAAACAGATACATGTAGTCCCCAACGTACGACCGGGCTCTGTTTCAACTGTCTGGTCGTATCTCAAAACAGTTGTACATCTGACAAATTTTCTGAAGTCTCCGTGTGTTATGCTTTACCATAAAAATGCATTTTACTCTTTTATTCAATGCTGTCAATTCAGATGTGATTTTCCAATTTTTTTGTTTACTGGAAGCAGCTCTCAAATTTTTAAAAAAAAACTATCTAAATTGACAACACTAGATTCTAAATCATAAAAAATAAACTAAATATTCTAAAGTTCGGAAAAATCTTATTCAACCATTCAGCTTTTATTCCTTCACAAACTTTAAAAAATGAAATAGACAACAAATATGTAATCGTATTTTGAAAAAGGAACGATTGATAGAAATGCCACCCATTGTTTCATTAGTAAAATATCGTTTTGTAAAAAATTTTCAAAATTGTACAACACGGATACAAGTAATACTATATCTATATTTATAAACGGTCTTGTTCTTAATCAGCTCTCACATCATATCAGTAAACTTTCCTATCTTTAATTCAGAAGTGTAACTTATATATTTACATGAATTTTTACATCTATGTATTTCGGTCATACGGACAGATGGACGTATGTCAGGTCATAAGTCGGGAACTTCCTGCTTATCAATTTTGCATTTTTACTGCTGACCATTAAAAGTTATTTCTACATGACTCCTTCATTAGGATTCATTAGTCTCCTAGTAAAATGTGCGACCAATTCAACACGACACAGTAAGCTTTGAGACATTTATAGTACATCTAATCTTATTTTATTTCATCAAGTGAAGAATTGTAGATTATTAGTTTCATACTGTTTTTTATTTTGCTTCATTTTACGTCCATTCTAATTGCTCCCTTTTTTTTGTCAGCAACTAAACTGAGGCTGGGTTCTCTTTGGTTGTATCTAAAAAAATTGACAGTGCAGATTAGAATAAAGAATAATTTCCATGTTAGAATCAAACTCCTGATTGAAGGTGGCTAGCTTAACGCCCGACTGCTTTTACCTCTGAGCTACTGGAACTCGGTGGCAAATCAATCCTTCACTTCATCCCAACCACTTCTACGCCATGTTTGTTCGCTGGTAGTTTTGTATCAGTAATCCTCTTTTATTCTATTTTATTAGATGAAGTATCGCAAATCATTATTTTTTTCTATTACTACTTACCTTCATCTTAATTGTTCTCACCTGGAAGTTATTCTTTATTCCGATCGGCACTATTTATCTACTCATTGCTGAAGGGAACCCTTTGTTTCATCATCATCATCAGTCTTTTATCGTCCGTCGTTGGACATAGACCTTCCCCAGGATTTGCCACACTTCTCTATCATGGGCGTTGCGGAGCCAGTACTTCCCGAACTTGTCTAGCTCGTCTCTCCATCTAATACTTTGCCGGCCTCGGTTGCGCATGTGATCTCGGGGTATCCATGTTGTGAGTCGTGATGTCCATCGGTTGTCTGCGATTCTTGCAACATAGCCAGCCAACCGCCATTTGAGATTTTTTATGGATTCTCTCAATGAAGACGAAGGTATGTAGTAGCGAATAATTAATAATACAGTTATCAACAGTGCATGTGTGAGTGCCTACAAGGTAACTCAAGAGCAGTTTTTCAGGGATTGAAATTTAGCCAATAGCTTGAAAGAGCATATTCGAAGATCCCTAGACAAACCAAGATCTCCAACCTTTTCTGTTTTTGTTCTCATTCAGATGAAACCCTTTTTTTGATCACGAAATCAAAGAAAACTATAAGCACAGAAACGGGACAATATGATATGGGGACAGATTTTTATGTATATGAAATGAATGGCAGCAGCGTGACATGCAGGGTTCAAGTTCTTCGATCTAATCCAAAGTATAGTCTATGTTGTTTTTGTTTTGTTTTGTTTTTTGTTTTTTTGGGGGGTGGGGGGTTGTTAGTGGGTGGCAAGTGAATGGTGAGACAATGCATTTAAAAACAAACAAATATCTACCTATACTCACTGCCATTTGAGATTTTTAATAGATTCTATGATGTCCCTGACTCTTATCTTTTCTCGGATGTACTGTGCTGTCTTATGGTCTCTCCATGTGAAGCCCAGCATTATTCTTTCATGTGCACGTCGCATAGTTCTCAGTTTCCGGTTCTGTCTCTTGGTTAGGTTCCATGTTTCGGCTCCATAAGTGACTATTGGGAGGATGCATTGGTTATACACCCTTCTCTTTAGGATTAATGGGATCTTCTTATTTTTGAAGGTTGAGCTAGCTCTGTCAAAGGCTTGCCATCCTAGTGTGATTCTTCACTTGATTTCTTCTTCTTTTGAGGGTCTCATGGAGATTCGTTGTCCTAAGTAGATGTAGTGGTCTACTTCCTCCAGTTCTGTGTCCTCGATTTTGATCTTAGTGTTTTTATCCCCAATGTGGTTGTTGCACATGTCTCAAAAATACGTTATATTTGTTCTTTTATTTGTTACCCCCCACGCATACACACACTGTTTTCCCATTTTTTTTTCTTAAATTGATCACCTCCAACACAGCATGCAGCCAAGACGGTCACGTGACAGTTTCTATTGAGTGACTAACCAGACCTGTCTCTTTCATTTCAGTGCAGCCCATGGAAGGATCGATCATGCTGCACTTACGAGAACACAGTCCTCATGCACAATGAATCTCTTTTTTGGCTCAATTTCAACTGGGACCATTCCGGAAAGCTCTCCCCAAAATGTCGGCAGCATTTTGTTCAAGATTTGTGCTTCTATGAATGTTCACCAAACACAGGACCATGGCTGAAACCTGTAAGTAAACAGAACAAAAAAAAGTACTTGTATTGAGCATAAGGTATACACATACACATATCTTATCATCCCCACAGATCGATAATTGCTTTCACTGTCCACATCGCCATTGTTTAGAATCGCTATCTGAATAAAGAGACCCAGGTAATTTCAGATGTACATGTCAAAAATAGTCACCTTTACTCTTTTATTCACGTATAATCATTTGAAATAAGATAGAAAACCAAATCATCATTGTTTAAACAAATGATTGGTAATAATGATAGAATGATATTTTTCCAACTTGAAACCATTTCGAGATACGACCTCCAAGTCGGAACGGAACCCAGTCATAAGTCGAGAATGTATGTTTAATATTGTCTCTTGTACGTGTTGTTCGTGCATACAACTTTTTAAAAAAAGAGTAAACACGGTTGAAAAAATAATTTGAAAAGTGAGTCAGAAACCTTCAGACTTGAATCATGTTTAGTGAAAGCAAACAACGTAATTTTATTCTTTCATCTAAAAAAAATTCCTATTTACTTGATATAGACAACATGAGTCTGCTTAAAAATTAAAATAGTGAAAAAGTGCAGCACTAGGAAGGTTTATTTTCAAGTTACACTGATTCACTCTGACTAGTGTCCTTATCTTGGTTGTTATAATCACAATGTCTCGGTCATTGTACTCTCCGTCCTTCTCCTAGTGCCTGTCACCTTCTTGGAATTTCAAATCAAAGCTTTTTTGTTGAGAAGATTGTTCTTGTTCCATTATCCATGCTATGAGAGGATTTCTCCAATCGGTTAATTCTTCCTAGTTATTTTCTCTTTGTGATGCAGTCTGTCTGTCTCTTCCACTATACTAAAGTGTATGATTTTAGACCAGACCTAAGGATTGAACTCGTGACCAACAGGCAGTTTACTAGATATGCCTTTTCAATTATGTCTATGATCAGGAATTAATGGCATAATAGAACTTTTTAAAAAAAATCTGTAATGCAAATGTATTTCCAGGTTTATTACTATAGAAATGCATTGGAATACGAAAAGGGATTGCCAATGGTCAGGTTATTAATGCTCGCATTGCTGGCAGAATAGGGTTATTCAGGTATGAGGTAAATGCATTGCTAATGATTTCGTTATAGAAATGTATTGAATGTAATGAGCAAGAAAGTGATGTGTGTGGTCAACAGAGAAAACAATTACTCACGCAGTCAGGATTTTTTAACATGTCTCCATTGGCAGGTAAAAATGAAGATCAGAAATGAAAAATCTTTTGATATCCCGCTGTGTAAATCCCAATGTGATAATTGGTGGAATGATTGTCAAGATGATTTTACCTGCTTAGACAATTGGTCGAAGGGATTTAATTGGACTTCAGGTGAGTTCTTTTTTCACTTTTTCTTTTAAAGATATTGTAGTGCCCACCTTTTCCAGCAAAAAAATTACACATACATGGAGTTACCTGCCCTTGGCAGGGATCTACTTGCCATTCTTTACTCAGTTGTAAATCTCTATAGAAATGGCAAATTCTTTGTCACTTCCTCTTTGACGTAACACAGAACAACCGATACGATAACTGATCGTTATCTTTAGAACTTTCTACTTCTCTCTGTTCTGATGGTCTCCAGATAAGCTCACTTTTTCGCTCTCTCTTTAGATAGGGTAGTTTATGTACTTTTTACACACACTTACTTTTTACACACACACCCTTATATGCAAAAAGTAACCCATTCTTACTTCATCTCAAAGAACACA
The DNA here is from genome assembly GCA_963457665.1 of Thysanoteuthis rhombus. Classification (NCBI taxonomy): domain Eukaryota; kingdom Metazoa; phylum Mollusca; class Cephalopoda; order Oegopsida; family Thysanoteuthidae; genus Thysanoteuthis; species Thysanoteuthis major. Next base: position 34,158,592 of record OY735221.1, read on the forward strand.
TCCTATGTAAGTTAAGCACTCTCAATGTAGTTAGGTCGGACTTCCAAAGATATAGTGGCTATAATTTAGATGACCATAACTGACAGACAATCTAAAGACTCTATCTCACATTTAGTTAGTGACATTCCTTTCCCTTCATTCTTCCTTTATCTTGATCCTTATCGCGGTTGATCTCTCCAAACATCTTTGTGTCGACAGAAAACTCCAGTCCGTCTCTCTTTCAATTCATTTAAGGATTAAAACTTATTGTTGTTAACCTATTCGTTTGTCCTTTTTCTGCGTTTGTTAATAGTAAAACAAACTGTGTACTAACCTTGTTTTTGCGTTTAAGCAGTGAACACTCTATTTAACAGAATTTATTTTCTTTGATCAATTCTGATAATGTATTTTGGGGGCTGATATAACTAGCAACCCAAAAATGTGATAATTATTCTTGGTATATTAGTTATAGGCTTGTATGATTTTTTCTCTGCTTGATAAGACAGATGGTCCAGTAATTGAGATAGATGTTCATAAACAGATGGATACCGTATATGTACATCCTTGATTTATGATCAATAAATCATTAATTTATGGTTGGTTTCTTTTCGAAGCCAGGGGTCGCTCAGGGACCTTCCCTTTATGTTTGAATTTCAACATTACAAAATTATTACTTGTGTATAGGTCGACCCCCAACCAATTTTAACTAAAGATTTTTTTTCTTAAAAACTCTACCTGTACATGAGTATATACGGTTATTCGATTTGAGTAAACAAAGATATGAATGTGCTAAGATAGATATGAAATACATAGATCCAGGTTTTAATTTTCAGCTAACACTCATCTCTCTCTCTCTCTCTCTCTATATATATATATATGTATATATATATATATTACTGGTTATAAGCAATTTTCACAACTTCGTGATCAACACTTCCCTTACAGAAAACTCTCACACAGAAGTGGTCTGGAAGAATCAAATTGATCTGCTTATTTTGTGTCACTCTGTATCAGCAGTCATAGTCACTCTGGAATATGTCCTTGGAATCTTGGAAAGGTCTTGGGCAGCATTATCTTTCTATAATTGAAAAAATCCCTTGAGAGTGCATGCACAAATATACTTGGACACGGTACGGAGTTGATATTCGCCAGATATATTAGTCAGTACACCAGGCATTGCAGTATGAAGTTTGATTTGTTGCCCCTCAAGGAATCTAATCGCAATTTTATATTACTGATTAGACATTTTTTATCTAAAAGTATAGATCTAAATTTAGATATGTATCTAAACTGGCAACGCTGAAAAGAAGTAATTGAAATACTTCAAAACCATAGTTTTGTACGATGGACGGAAAATTATTTTACATGACTTTTATGGCAGCCTGATCTGCACGCCATAAAGTTATTTGGAACTAAAACTGTCCGAGTTTCGTTGAAAAATAATCAACCGTTAATACTATCTTTCAATTGTATTTTCAGGAATCAATGTTTGCCCGACTGGATCAGTCAACAGAAAATTTAAATATGTTTTTGGAAATGCTAAAAAATTCTGTGAACAAGTATGGGGTTATTCCTGGAAAGTTGTCCCAGACTCAGAACCTTGTATGAAGATTTGGTTCAATGGTACGAACCCGAATGACAAAATTGCAAGAATGAAGGCCTCGGCTTTAATCTCAGCGAGTCCTTCTTTCACTTATTCAAATGTCATTTTGTCCCTTCTGTTTCTAGTTTCCCTGATCTTCTGAAAAAAAAGATTATTTCTAAATTGTCTGAAGTTTAGGATTGTTTGGGGGAAATTTTAAAATGTTATCAAAATCATCATCATATTTTTTATGATATGCAGGGTATTTAAAAAAAAGGGGTTGTCTTTTTGACAACTTGTATTTAATTCAAATCTGAAAACTATTTTTTTAAAATTACATTTGAGAATAGATATTGAAAGTGCCCATTCACTTTCATTAACTGTAAATTGTTTCTCGAGGTTTGAAAAGCGCCATTGTTGGAACCTTTAAATCATTAAATTGACTAATTTTCAGTTCTGTCTCAATTGTCGAACTCTGCATGAGAGAATCTAGCCACTTTCAGCTTTTTTTAGCTGTAAAGGAGGCAAATTCTTCAATACAAGTCTCTTTAGTGCCTGATTTGCAAGGATAAACTAAAAAAAATATTTTTCCCAATTCTTGCTCAAGGAAAAATATTTTCCTGGCTGAATCTTCCAAACAAATCAGACATTTTAAAAGCTTAAAATTTGGAGGGGGGGGGATGAGATTTTGGATAGTTTTTTTTTAAAAACTCCAAATAAAAATAAAAACCCCTTATTCTTCCTATGGGGGATTGGTTCCTGTGGTTATCCTAGATGGCTTTTGTCCTAATTTCCTTTTCATTACACTGTTTCATTTCCCTTACTCTACATCCCTATCTTACCTATTTAAGGCAATTCCATCTTATAATTCAAACTATATGTCAGATAATAACGTATCACAACACAAAACTCAACCTTACATAACCCGGACAACTTGAACGTAAAAAAACATTCTTGCATTGTGTTAGTAATAATAAAGTTTGTTTACCAAAATCTGTATATTTATGCATTCAGCAAACTTTTTTTCATTTTGATGGTTACCATACTTAAGTTATCAACCCTATTAGAAAACGCCAACCAAAACTACCTGAATAGATTTCAGTTTATGGTTGGTCCAGCTAGCTATATATGTATCACGCAAACAGGCCCCACCAAAGGAGCTAGAGGGCTTAAATTTTCAACATTTACTCTTCGTCTAGAAAAACGCTTGTTTGTTTTTTTGTTCTTTTTCAATCCCCACTGCCCTAAATAAGTTTTTAATGGGGGGGGGGGGTATTTCAATTTACAAGATAAGTTTACGCTGAATCGGTTGCTAGTTTGTACCTGCTTGCTTTTTGAAATTTCAAACTTTCTGGTGATCCTACTGGAGGTGATATGGTATGCTGCCAAAAGACGTTGATGGTGTGACAGTCTCTATTGAGTGACTAACCAGACTTGTATATTTTAATTGGTAACTCTCACTCAAACGTATCCCTTTCAGAAGGTTTCCGTCTGAATGTCCGAGATTAAAAATTATTATTATCGTACAGTGATGTGTTCTGGCTAGTGCATTACATGTTGTGGCTATGACTTTCAAGATGAGGACATTAGTCCGAACAGAACAATGTATCATACTGTAAGTAATACGTATAAGTAAAATCTTCTGGTACAATGGTTTAAATACCAACCAAACTATTTACTTTTGATGACCGAATTGTCAATTTTCCTGGAATTATGAAATGACCGAAAAAAAAATCATTGTTATTCATCTGTTATTTCTTTTGAAACATTAATAGAAATAAATAATTTCTAATTATTTGCTTGTGTGTTTTTTTTTTGTTTTTTTTTCTGTCTTAGAAACATGTTTTATTTCACTAGAACTTTGTGCAGGCCCGAGCCTTTATGGGGTCTTGCAGAGAATTTGATTTAGGGTGCGATGCTCTATTGGGCCACAGGATATAAGCAGCTGCATAGTTCACTTATGCCACGGATCGGCACTGATTTTTGACTTCCTTGTGACCAAGAGGTTAGCTCAAATAATGAAGACAAACAAAAGACCAGATTATTTTTTTGGTTTTGTTCGCTTGTTTTGTTTTTGCTTTGTTTTTATTTTGTTGTTTTGTTTGTTTGTTTTATTATTTTTTTCTTCTTTACTGCACACGTACGCAACATTTGGCCTGGCAGTACCGAGATGGAATATCGAATGCATCTCCTGCAGACATGCTGATCTCCAAACGAACACTTCTTTCCTTTGGAAGCTTGGCCTAAACACTTTCTCTATACCTCACGTCCACGCACATCAGCTAAAAGTTCTAAAGCTGTTAAAGCAAAAAAGAGCTATGCACACAATGGAAAAATATAACAGCCGGTCGGGTTCTACAGTTACAGAATCAGTACACCCACCTATTAAAGCACCTTACTCGACATATTTGGCATTGCGATTAATTCCTCGGTTAGTGTTTCAGAATTCGGGGCAACATACAACCCCTAATTCTAATCCTATTTGTGGTAGGAAGGTGCTAAAAATACTATTTTTGGCCCCGTCTCGTACAAAACCAAACCAAATTTCAGGATGTAACCATTGGGACCGAAATAAAAGTTTTAAAAAGAAAAGGTTATAAGGTCCTGTTACGATCACAACAGTGGTGTAGGTAAAATAAGTTCACAGGGGTCTGTTGTCACCGAGACGGATTTTTTTTAAAGAAAAAAAAAAGCTTTGCGAGGACCTGTAATGATTAAGTTGCATTTAAATAACGAAGTGTATAAGAACAACTACCCATATCGAGGGTTGCAAGGTCCTGTAACAACCCAAATTGAGGCACATAAAAAAAAAAAAGGTTTTGAGAATCTGTAACCGTCAGTAATAAATTTAGGAAAAAAACACACAGTTATGACTACTGTTAAATGCTAAAATCGGGGTAAGGCTTAAAAAATAAATGTAATGAGCTGTAATAAACAAGACCAACGTTGAGATTTTTTTCAAAGTAAAAAGGTTGAGTCCCACCAAGACCTCGGTACAGGTAAGAAAAAAAAACTGTTTCAGGTACCTGTAAAGACCAAGAGAAGGTTTGAGAAACAAAAAGGTGTATGCAAGCCTGTAATCACCGACCCGATGTATAGGTAGAAAAAATTTGATGGGACCTATAACCATGACTGAGGTATATAGGTGACCCCCCCCCCCGGTCAGGAAGTGTAACCACCAACCTGAGACCTAGGTAAAGAAAATATTTGTAGGGATCTGTGACCACAAAGAGAGGTATAGGTTTGAAAGAAAAAAACCTCGGTTGTACGGACCTGTAACCACGAAGACGGGGGTTCGGGAGAAAAATTACGATTTGGAAGGACCAGCAATGCCCAAATCTTCTGCTGGTATTTTTGGGTTTTGTTGTTTGTTTGTTTTTTTCACACAAAAGATCCATTCGTTTCAGATGATTTTAGATAAAAGATCTATTTTAGAAAATAGGTTCCGGTACACTCATTGGTAATGGTGATTAATTATTGCAAAGTAGAGATATATTGCTTTTTAACGATAGCTTAAGATGAGAATGGAAAAAAATGGGGAGGCTAATTTGATACCGAAATCTTAACAGCAACCATCAGCTGAATTCCATTCAAGGGAGATAACTTTTAATCCTTTAAGTATATTACGTGTAGACCCCAGTATTACCATAGCACCTCACTTATTTACTTTTAATCTATTATTATTTTTCCAATTGAATTTATCGAGTTATATAATACGCCACGTTAAGGTCTATATTTTACAAATCGTGATTTTTCAAAGGAGTTAACTACTGAATACTTGTTATAGAGTTGCCTCCCTTACTTATCATTTTCATTCCATATTTCATTTTATAAAAATTAAATCTGCAAAAAAAAATCATTAAAAAAAATGAAAAGAAATGCAGAGAATCATGATTTTTTAAATATTTTCTAAATACTGTGCAATCGTAAAATTTTTTGAGCTAGCTGAACCCAAGGAAAAATTGACAACTAAGATTATCCATTATCTTATGTCTCCGCAATTCTTTCATCGAAATCCTGTATCTTCAAATTTTCGCTCTTATCATTTCTAATCTTCGTCACTGGTCCATGATTTTATCTTTCATGCAACCATGGATTAATTTCATATGCAATAATCCTCGCTGAGTAAACTACCTAACTTTCTTTTCAGTTCACTCCCTTTCTCCCTCTTATCAAACTCATTTACTACCACTACTGTCCTCAATTAGATACTACCTAATTTTCCTCTCTCCCTCTTTCTTCCTACCCCTCCAATAAACTACCTAACCTCCCTCTATCTCCTTTTTCTTTCAAAGTAAATATGGAATGTTCTACACAAAAAAAGTAATAATCATAATAGATGAGGTAACTATCTATGTCGGAAAATAAGTCAGAATTGAAAAATTGGATTAAAATCAGATCATCATTATCGGTGCATATGAGATGTATATTGTCTATATCTTTTTTGTTTGGGAGATGAGAGAAATATGACAGAGAACGATCTCTAGGTTTCCTGCATTTGGGATCTCATGTTCCTTTACACCCTTTGTGATAAATTTGAACAAAATGAGAGAGGATCAGAAAGAAAAGATTATGCTTGAACATTTTTGTTTGAGCTTCGAAGAAAATGAGGAGAAAGAATTCACATAGAAACATACTTGTACATTGCAATGCAGTTCAGAAGATATAATTATTTGTGAAAGTGAAATTAAGAGGAGATAGGCCAAGTCTTTACTTTAAAAAAAATAAGAGCTCTCTTTGACTCCCGACGAATCAACTAGATGATTTCTTTTCAACGTCCCAAATGCATTAATTATCTCTCTCTAATCATGAACTTATCTCCCTTCGGATCGGGTATGGGGAAACAATTTTAGTGGGCTACAGCAGACATTTTTCATCTTTTTCAGGATGCTCATCCTCTTCAAGAATGTAGATCGTATTAAAGCGTACTTTATTTCTTTTTCCAGAAAAAAAAAGGAATAACGATTATCATATAATTGATTTGTGGAGCCAAGGCAATAGAAATTTTCAACTTATAAAATTTACTTTCTGAGAAAAATAAGATTTGAATTAATCCCTACATTGATTGCAGATTTAAAAAAGATGTAGTCCGAATCATATCTGACCTGCAGGCCTATGGTTGCCAATATGTGCTCTAAATCAGTGTTCCCAAAGTGGGAACTATTATCCCTCAGGGCGCTGGAAAACTCAATAGGTGCACTGGGAGGCAAAGGGGCATTATGGGGAGTTTTAAGGCAAGGGGTTGTGGGAGGGGTAAGGAGAAAAGAACACAAATCGATACCTCCTGCGTATAAAACTGTGTGTATGAAAAAAAATGATTTATGATGGAGCTGTTTGAAGTTGAAATATTTTCCGTTCTTCTGATCTTAAAAATTCTATTGAAGGTAAATCTTGCTTATCTAGCCTTGAAATATCACGGAAGATTCCCCAAAGTTTTCCCCCTTGATGCCTGAAAATATATTTTTCGCTTGCAGCTGATACTATAGCTAAAAATTTTATGTACGCTTCAAATGAAGTTGTCTCCCTTGATGGACAAAACAAATAGGTTTTTCATTCTCCTATTTCCGGATCATCATCATCATCATCATCACCCTCCTCCTCCTCCTTTTAAAGTCCGTCGTTGGACATAGACCTTACACAGGATTCGCCACACTTCTCTATCATGGGCGTCGAGGAGCCATTATTTTCTGAATTTGTCTAGCTCATCTCTCCATCTAATATTCTGCCGGCCTCTGTTCCGCATGTAATCTTGGGGGATCCATATCGTGAGTCGCAATGTCCATCGGTTGTCCACCATCCGTGCAACATGGCCAGCCCACTGCCATTTGAGCATTTTGATAGATTCTATGATGTCCCTGACTCTTGTCTTTCCCCAGATGTACTGTGCTGTCTTGTGGTCTCTCCATAAGAGGCCCAGCATAATTTTCTCTTGTGCACGTTGTATAGTTCTCAATTTCATACGCAGGTTTTGTGTTAGGGTTGGTCATCAAGGGAGACAACTTTTGGCATTCTTCAAACTAAGATATATCAAGACCAAGTAAGTAATATCAACCCTATCAAACTAGTTAAATAATTTTATAAGAACTAAATAAGAATGAATTTATTGTGAAACAAACATTTACGATTGAATTTCAAACTGCTCTACTGTAAAATCGGCTTTTCAGAAATGCGACTTCGTGTTTATGTTAGAAATCGTCAACTGAGACTATTAACATAGGTTTCTATCAGTTTTTGAATTAGTCCAGCTGGCTATGTATGTATGTAACGCACGTACAGGGCACATGGATGTATCTACAGAGCTGAATATTCAAATATTTGCTCTTTTTTATGTTGATAAAATTTTTTGTTGTGCTTTTAGAAAAATTCTCCCTCTAAATAGGTTTCAAATGGGGGTTCAGTTTGCAATGTTAATTCATTCCAAATTGATCCCTTAGTTTGAATCTGCATGTTTTTTTTTTATTATTATTTTTTGTTTTGTTTTGTTTTGCTTTTGTTTGTTTGGATTTTTTTTTTAATTTCAAACCTTCTTACTGATCTCTACCCAGCAAAATGTGAATAAATAAAATTTTTCGTTGATCACCCATTTTTTAATCAATCGCTCCCAGCACGACACCAACACGGCTGCCGAAAAACGGTGGTTACATGACGATTTCGATGGAAAGAGTAATCAGACCTTTCACAAGATTACTTTCAGTGTATCATTTTTTACTTTTAGAAGGCGCTGATTGAATATATGCTCTTGAAAAGGATAATAATCCAAAAAATGTGGTCTGAATCATATACTTATCTCCCTCTACATTTTTCCAACTCATCTCCCTCTTAATCATGAACTTATCTCCCTCTAAATCGTGGAGTTATTTACTTCTGCATTATAAACATCATCATCATCATCATCATCATCATCAACATCATCATCATCATCAGTCTTTCAACGTCCGTCGTTGGACATAGACCTTCCCCAGGATTCGCCATAATCCTCTATCATGGGCGTTGCAGAGCCAGTATTTTCTAAATTTGTCCAGTTTATTTCTCCATCTAGTATTTTGTCGGCCTCGGTTTCGCATGTGATTTCTAGAGATCCATGTTGTGAGTTGTGATGCTAATCGGTTGTCTGTCATTCTTGCAACATGGTCGGCCCATTGCCATTTGAGTTTTCTAATAGATTCTATAATGTCTCTGACTCCCGTTTTCTTCATAAATAGGTAAATAAATTTACGTTTAGAGGGAGATAAGTTTATAATGCAGAAGTGAACAAGTCCACAATTTAGAGGGAGAAAAGTTTATAATGCAGAAGTAAATAAGTCCACGTTTAGAGGGAGATAAGTTTATAATGCAGAAGTGTACAAGCCCACGATTTAGAGGGAGATAAGTATATAATGTAGAAATAGACAAGTTTACTATTTAAAGGGACATAAGTTTGCAAAACTGGGGAAAGTAGACCATTGTATCCACCTAGGACTACGAATCTCTATGAAACCCACGAAAGAGGAAGATCTAGCGAAGAATCATCCCAGGATGGTAAGCCTTAGGCAGAGCAAGCTCAACCTTCAAAAACAAGACAATCCCAATAATCCTAAAAAGAAGAGTATACAACCAATGCATTCTCCCGATAGTCACTTATAGAGCTGAAACATGGAACCTAACCAAGAGACAAACCTACAAACTGAGAAGCAGGCAACATGCTCAACATTACATGGAGAGATCGCAAGACAGCACAGTATATTAGGAAGAAAATGGGTGTTCGAGACATCAATAGACACTATCTAAAAACTAAAATGGCAATAGGCAGGCCATGTTGCAAGAATGGCAAACTACCAATGGACATCACGACTCACAATATGGATCCCCAGAGATCACATGCGAAATCGAGGCCGACAAAATACAAGATGGAGAGATGAACTAGACAAATTCACGAAATTTACCAGAATAAGTGCCATTGGAGATTTAAGTTAAAATGACAGACTTTTGAGGGGAGGGCAGGAAAAAACTTGAAGAAGACTTTCAAGATATGAAATGGTTTTACAAATTACGGGATTCTGATATCCATTAAGCCAGATAGGGCGTGGAATTTTCCTGCTAGATACATTGCAAAAAGTCACAAAATCAATTGATTTTTTTCTCCAAAAGAATTTAGTAATGCTGCAGCAATTTACCATCTCATGTCAAAAAATAGTCAAAAATAGTACAAGTATGAATTATGAATCTTTAGAATAACTTACATACATTTAAATCATCGAGGATAGAAAATGAATAAATTGGGTAATGTTTGAAATATATAGGAGAATTGAAAGGGGGTAAATACATTAATAAAATGTGTCAGGTGAATGTATCTGTGTATCGAGAAAGTTTGTAATTTGTCAGTAAGTTTCATACATTTTTATTACTTGAATTAATGTGTATTTTAAAGTGGTTCATGTATTTCTAATGTTAATTGTATACGGTGATGCACACAGAGGCATTTTTAATTAATAACTCTCTGAACAAATAAATTTAATAAAAAGATAAACGTGATATTCAAGCTAGACGGATAGAAAAGTCAGATATGATTACAATGTTTGAAAGGAGAGCAGAAGGAGAATTAATTGAAATTTTCAAGGTAATAAGTGGTTTTAGAATACCCTATCGCTTGCAGGTTCGATTCCTGGAGCAGCCCATTTTCTGTAAGCGTTTATTCTATTTACGTTGTCATGACCAAACGATACTATCACCTAGTTATAACGAGAGATCATTTCAAATGAGAGTTTCAATATAAAATAACGTTACTTATAACCAATCTGTCGGATTATATATCTATTTCTGGTAAATTTCTCTCTGTACTGGTAAGCTGTGATTTCTTTTTCAAGATTCGTACATCATTATAACTTGAATTAATGTATATTTCAATGTTGAGTGCAAATTTCTAATGGAATTTGTTTACGGAAGTTTCCATTGGGGCATTTTTATCTTATAATGGAAATAATGAAACGTGCTTTAAAAGCGACCATTACTGCGATTTCATTTGCACGGTGAAGTCACTTGAACATTTAACCACGTTCTACGTCATTTTCTTTTGATGTTTTTCACCTGCTGAAAACTCGTTATGAAATGAACGCAGCCTTACAATCATCAGCGTCTTTTCTCTTCTTGCAAAAGGAAAGAAAAGATACCGTTAACTGGCACGGCTGGGGTAAATATATAGGGAAATATGTAAATGCATATATGTAGGTATATACATGCCAACCTTGCAGGATGGCCACTTTGTTTAATGTGAACTGAAAAAGCTTACTTCACATAAACGGAAACAAAACAAAGCCCCCCAAAACTCTCTCTAGAAATGGAAAAGAAACGACTAAACAAGAGGAGACGTTCTGACCAGAAACAGAAATATCCGGTCAATTCTGGTTGCTCTGAATGGTAAAACAACTGCTCTTAATACACTGTGTATTCTGTTAAACCTAACGTCCTTCAATGTATGGCTTTATCACACGAAACAGGCATCGTGGATTTTACAAACTTGACTTTAATTTGGGCTAGCAACTTTAGTCCTGGGCTAGAGGGCATGGGCATCCGCTAGGTGGGGGCAAACAGGGTATTCCCCCCTCCCTGGATCAGGATTTCTCACCGAGGGCGGGGGTTTGAAAGTTGAAACTTTATATTCAATAAAGGCTAATGGTGCAGGGCAATGGTTGGTAATTGTTTGAAATAGTCTGGCCAAAACATTATGTTGATATTTTCCAATGGAGATAACCAGGATATCCACTGTAAATGATGAAACGAAGATAAACGTTATTAATTAACTATTTGAAGAATAAATTTAATCAAATCTCTCTTTTCATCGCCATTACCGTTACTGTATATTCCAGTTTATCACAAAAAAACAAATCCTAACCCTAAATACTAAATCTAAATACTAACACAGAACCATTGCAGTTGAATATAATAAAATACAGTTTCAGATGTTCAGATTTTCTGCTTCGATTTGTTCCGTTATAGTTCAACAGCAGCAACAGCTAATTGTGTGATATCCTTTGCAAAATATCGACTTAATGTTTTGGTGAACCTATTGCAAACAAATACCCTATTGTTTTATGTAAGATCAACTTGATGTTTCTATGTGAAAGACTGTATCACTATCGCTATTCGCTGTAAACAGGTCACTACTAAGATATATTCCAAGTATACCCCTTTGCCTTACCCTGTGGAAATATTTCCTTCCCTGCAACCCCGGGAAAAGTGGTAGCGGACGCCCAAGCAAGAGATCCCAGTCTTTTCAACCATTCCTGGGGGAGAGAAGAAATGGATTCGTGTCTTTCTTCATTGGGACTAACAAGACCTGTCAAATCACTACGTTTATTATTAGCAGACTAGAATATGCCCGTCCAAAATGACAGTTTGTTTGTGTGTATGTATCGGCATTAAGGAGCCTAAAGCTATTTCATTAGGTAATTTATTTTTGATAATTTTAGTATCCTGATTTTGAGTTTTTCAGATCTCTTTTCAATTTGCAGCTAACCTTATAGCTAAAAATGTGACATATATTCATTTAAAGCCCACATCAAATAAAATAACCATACACAAAGACTACAGAACAAATTATTGAGGGCCAGATTTTCGGGTGAACCATCCTCACCTTCCTCTTCCTCCTCCCCTGCCACGAGTACTACAACAAGTAATGTTACTAATATTCAGTTTAAAATCTATTTTAAAACGAAAATCACTGATATGGACGTAAGGATGGTGGACACATCGTTGAATTCGTTCTTACTTCTTACTGTTATAGAAATATGGAATAATTTCATATGAGAAAATGGGATGGTTTATATGATTATGGCCTTTACTCAGGGAAGGGCAAAGCTATTGCTATTTGGGCATCACGTATATCATCCAACGTTAATCTCCACGCTTCTGTGTCTACAAGTTCATCATCTGAATCTATTTTCGGTCTTCTTGCGCATGTGTGGTCTTTGAGTGTGCCATTGGAGTTGGCAAGTTTGTTTCTTTTCAGTTTTAATGGCGGAATTGTCTTTGGTCCGATGATTGTTCGGAATTGGTTAACCAAAATGTCGATTTTTTGCGAGGGAGATAATCAAGATAGACGGTGTACGTGACAAAAGCATAAATTATGCAGGTTATTTGACACAAACTAAAAACTATTCTTATTTCCGCGAGTTTGTGTGGAGAAAGTGTTAGAAACGACAAAGAAAAACTATTCAATCATTTTTACAACCAATTTCAAATGTTTTTTTTTCATTAAATATGAAAAAAATCTTTCTGTTGTTGATTGCAACCCCAACCCTAATAATAACACTTACCCTGAACACTAACCATAGACACAACACCGATTATTTACCCCAAAATTAATTCTAGATTATATTCTTTCTGATTAAATTTGATAAAATACAGTTTCAAATGTTCAGGGCTTTCTGCTTTCATTCTTTTCCGCAATAGTTTAACAACAGCATCAGCTAATCCTGTCTACCTTGCAATAAATCGGCATTGCGTTTCCGTGAACCTATTCCAGATAATTACCTTTGGCCTTTCTATAAAGCTATATAGGACTCTTGTCAAACCGACCCTGCTTTAAAAGAGCCCTACTTAGGGCTCGACTAACACCGAAGAAGCCAGACTAGACGCCTGCCATTGAAAAGGAATGCAATAACATTTTTTTTACTGCATCCTCTCTTTTATTTCTTTTTTTAAATTTATCTCTCCATTAAGAATTTTTATGTATCTCAATTTTTATGCCATTTCATCTCTACCTCATGCGAAAGATTGAAAAGTAGGTAATACCAGCTTTTGAATCTTTCTCACATTGTTTCTTGATATCCGGCCAGGAAACCTGTTTGTCTACGTCTTTTCCTCTTTCTCCGCCTTACCTCCTCTCTCCCTTTCTCTTTCTCTCTCTCTTCTTCCCTCCTTCATATCTCCTTTCCTTCCTACTCTCCCACACGTTTCCCAATTCCTTCCCGCCAAATATCATTATGCAGGTTTTTCGGTCAGAAAACGTAACTGTTTCCAACTCTGGAGGGCGTAAAAAACCGTAACGGCCGTATATATAAAGGAGCTGACTAAAAGCATGGATCATATTTTCAATTCAAATCAACTTTTGTAAACAGAACCTTTTTGATTATTTTTATTTTAATGATTTAATTAAATGAGGGAAACTGCTACATGAAACGTTTTATTTTCGATTCCCTGAATTTTATAGAAACTGCATTCGGGGGGATTCAAACTCATGACCTTCTATTAATTGCCAAGAATCACCCACCAAGGAGGTTTATAATTTATCATCATTAAAAAATGAAATAATGCTCTGAATACTATAATATCTTGTCGACTATTTTCGGATAAATCAGTGGGGGATAAAGTGGAAACGTAACGTATACAAACAAGAATGGAGTGAAGTAGGAAGAAAAATATTGTAGACTAGGAATGTCTTCGAATACATGATCTATGATGCTTTTTATATTGTGGGTCGAAATACCTGACCTTTTCTCACCTTACTTTCAAGAAACAAAATTTTTTCTTCTCTTTTGAATATTAGAGTAATTACGTAAGCTCTCAGAAACAATTTGCAATAAAAATCAATTACTGAATTGTTCATATTCTACTATGCAACTACAATTTCGGTTCCACCTTGTTGTGGTAGTATCGCAGCTTACGTAATCAGTAAGCAATAATGTAGCCTTAAACCCCACAAAAAGTCTACAGGAGAAAATTACATTTCTGCAAAATGCAATTAACGAATATGATTGCTATAATTTTCTATACATGTTAAGGAGTAAACATTCCAATTTTCAGCCATTTAGCTCCATTGGTGCAGCATGTACGCGTGATACATGCACAGGTATATATCAAGTGAGCCTGGCCGACTTGAAATCTGAAGAAACTTACGCAGGCACGTCTGGTGACAGTATTTGTTGATGGTTTCTAAAATCCAGTTTCCTCGGGAAATCTCCCCTTCTGGTAATCCAAGCTAGGGATTATCCTTCTACTTTTACTTCCCCTCTCCAGTTCTACATTGCATTTGTCATGAACTTTTACACTTGTTTAGGAGTTTTTAACTCATTTAGCTACTCTACTGTTTAAACTTGTGACATCATGTCGTAAGTTTTTCCCAGAGTTTATCCATGACATAGCTAGAGTCTTCTTATTTTTTGTTTTAATTCCCAGGGTATTGTTAATCTATGAGACCACTTGTTCTTTTGTTTGTTTTTTGTGTTTTTTGTGTTTTTTTTTTTTCGATATCCTTTCTGTCATTCGAGTTAAATTTCTTGACTGTCAAGCTAATAGTATTTTCTTCCGCAAGTTACCTTCTGAAGATTTTCTGCATCATAGGCAGGCACGTAATAGGCCTATAATTACTTGTTTCTTTTGGGCGACGTTTTGGATCAGAGTTATCTTTCCCCTTGTTATTCACTTCAAGATTTGCTTTTGTCAAGGGTTTAAGTAATCTTATATTTATGAATGGGATGTGAATGGCGCAATGTTTGAGGGTGTGGACAATGGAATCGGCGAGATGAGTACAAACTCTGGTCGTGACTGTATCCGTTCATTCGGCACTAGTATCCTTGGGAAATATATGAATTCATCTTTTCTCCACTTGCAGCAATGTGTGATGTAACAGGGCTGACTAGGCTCTCGACCTTTGGGAAGACAGCTAGTTTAGAAGGACAACTGATTCGAAACTAGGGAGTGAAGCTCCCTTGAGGCGGTTGAATGCCAAATTTTACTTCCTCCCGTCAGCCAATCCGATACCAATCATCATGCTCCGCTTTTCTTTAGACTACGTCAGCGAGGGGTAGGGTTTAGTGAACTGGGCATCCCAAGAACTCTAAACGCTCCACCCAAGCTTGCTCCCTGGGACGGGGGTCACTTCTGTATGATTTCATTTGTCTTTTTGCAACATCTTTCGTGTGTGGCTGTGGATCTCTTGAAACAGAAACCATTGATTCAATCGTAGCCTGATATCTTTCAGCTTGCAATTTTCCTTATACTATTTACGTTCATTTTGCGCTAATACCTTTGGGAAAGGCATGAATTCATCACCCACTCCCAGCTATGGATAAAATAGCAAAGAAGATTGGACTCTCTCTACCTTCTGTATCTTCTTTATGAAGATATGTTTAAATTATTGTTTCCACTAGGATAGTGATAGCGAACTTATGACACGTGTGTCAGTAAAAACGTGTCACAGTTTTCTTTCGGCAACACACGATGGACTTCGATTTTTTTCATTCATTTTATTAATCTAGTTGTATAAGCATATTTTGAAATTTCCAACTCTGAAGGGCATTATACCTTATCAAACTCCTAGTTTTGTAAATATATTAGAAAAATTGCCTGCTTATCTATAAGCATTTAACAAAAATCTCTGTGGGTGCACATGTGTATGCACCGAAATAACTCAACAACTGTACGAATTTTATATCTGCCATACATATAAATCAGCACATCAAGCAGTGTCGTGTTAAAAGCTTTTTTGGACCGGTGGTTCTCAAGAAATCTAATAAATCTAAATTGAGAAAATATAGGTTCAAGATCTTTTATAAAAAAAATATTGATCAAAATTTAGAAAGCAAATATCTAAATGGGCAATAGTTCTAAATATAAGTATAGAGGATCTAAATTGGCAACTCTAACAGAAGTGATCGAAATTCTTTAAAGTCGTATTTTCGCACGACAGGTGAGAAATTGTCCTTATCATCATCATTGTCAATCTCTTAACGTCCGTCGTTGGACATAGACCTTCCCCAGGATTCGCCACATTTCTCTATCATGGGCGTCGTAGAGCCAGTATTTTCTAAATTTGTCCAGTTCATCTCTCCATGCCGTATGTCGGCCTCGGTTTCGCATGTAATCTCTGGGGATCCATGTTGTGAGTCGTGATGTCCATCGGTTGTCTGTGAGTTTTCTAAGGGATTCTATGATGTCTCAGACCCCCGTTTTCTTCCTGGTATACTGTGCCGTTTTGTGATCTCTCCATGTGAGGTTGAGTAGGATTCTCTCATGTGCACGCCGCATACTTCTGTTTGCATGTCTCTCTCTTGGTTAGATTCCATGTTTCAGCTCCATAAGTGACTATCAGAAGGATGCATTTGTTGTATACTCTTTTTAGGATTAATGAGATCTTCATGTTTTTGAAAGTTGAGCTTGCTCTGCCGAAGGCTTGTCATCCAAGAGTGATTCTCCGCTTGATTTCTTCTTCTGTTGTGGGTTTCATAGAGATTCATTAATCTAAGTAGATATTGTGGTCTACTTTCCCTAGTTTTGCATCTTCAATTTTAACAGTTATGTTCTTATTCTCGATGACTATAATGACAGGCTGCTCCACACACCATAAATTTCAAGCCCTCCCAAACTCACACCTTTTAAATGGGGACTGCCCTAATTTACCTAAAACTACATGTAAACATAAAAGTGACAATCCGATCACAGAATTATTCGAAAAATTGAAATTGCGGCACACCATGCTAAAGAGGTGTGCCGTCACTGTGCGAGAACTAGAAAATAATAAACCTTTCCCTTCTGTTGTTTCTCAATAGTTCGGAAGATTCAAAGATAATTGGCATTTCATCTTTCGATTCGATTTGTACCTCCTCACGAGAAAACTGTAAGTAGATTTTCACTTTTAAGTTATAATATTATGGCTATGATAATTAATTACTTGAATGTACTTATCCAAAATGACGGGGTTATTTATTTATGGATAGGCACTAAGGAGCCTAAAGCTATTAGGTAATTTCTTTTTTAATAATTCAAATTCTTAAATGTTGAAAAAAATTAAAAATTAGTTTCATCAATAAGAAATGAATTGACAATTACTGCTATCAGAATTCATGTATTTACATATATTTACTTCAGATATTTAGTAAATTTAACCTTCACGTGTATTTATAGCTTGCCTGTTCCTAATAGAAGCAATAAACGGCTTTTGATGTGTAAATTTCATGATTTGCCGTTTTTTTCAATTTCTCTGTATGAGAGGCCTACCAAACCTGAAGTGCCCCGGGCCCTATGTCTACATTTGGCCCTGCACATGGATCAACGATTTGATCACCATTAACAACTGAAGGGTTTTGCAGGTCCGGGGCTCTCGGCTCTGATCATGTCTACCTCACACACAGAGGGTACCGGGTTCGATTCCCGGTATAAGCAAAGAGTGTGGAGAGCTCATCATAAAGACAAATTCCCCTGTGTATTCAACATAATAGAGTACATAGAGTGATTATGGTGAGGGTATTCCTTTGATGGACTTGCATCCTGCTAAGAAGGTGGTCATAGAACCTTGTGGGAACAAAGTCCTGGTCACGACCCGACTTGAAACTTGCAATGATCACTGAACTGATGCATGTAATGGAAACCATTATTTCATCACTAGCCGTATACCCCAATGAAATTTTTCACTTGAGAGACGCACGCTTTACTTTCACTTGCTCCCAAGATGGACAGGGCTCAAGAATTCCAAGTGGTCTGCTATTTACCCATAGTAAAGGAGAAAAGTGGATTCATGTCTTTTTCTAAGAGCATTGGAGCCAAGTGAACGCAAACTATACGGAGCTTGAACCCAGTTCGCCTAATCCAATCTACGATTCGTTAACCTCAAGACACCGAACAACTCTAGCATATACGCAAAGCCGAGAGATTAATGATTTCTTCACTAAAAATTAAAGAACGAGGCAAAATGGTTACCAAGCTAATTAAACAGATTATTACCTCTGGAGTGAATTCAATACATGAGGCTGAGTTATTTATAAGTAAATACTATAACTTCCAGTTGTGAATGCACCGATCATGAGTCTTCTTTGTAAATACTTCCAGTTCGCCCGAAAGCAGATGGACCAACAGAAACAGACTCGAAATCAAGAAGTGAAGGCTTGAGCAACACTTCCCTTTTCTGCACTCCGACAAAGGAATATACCGGGCGTCAAGTGGCTGTTCCGATGTTCCCGAATCATAAAAGCGAAATAAGGTTCAGTCCACCGGTGAAAGTGTCCCGAGGGCCAGGCTGTTTTGACTGTGGGGACAAGATGGCGGACCTGCTCAGTCGCTTACCTGACTACGAAATATCCCAGTCAAAGATTTCCCGGATTATCCACATACCTCAACGCGAAACAAAAAAGAAGAGCCCGTAAAACGGCTCCTCTGACACTCGTCTGTCATACATTAGATTCTTGATTATCGTACGTTTTTACGCACACCGCAGGCATAAACGGCTTCTTCCCCGACGTTAATCATTCAATACATTGGCAAGTGTGTTTTGTACTTGTTTTTTTTTTCCTAATATTTATTGTTAGGCGAATTTTTTACATTTGAATAAACTTTAAGAGAATGTAAATTTTTTCAAGTGAAGTTGTCAGCATATTCCAAAGATTCCGTGAATTATACAAATAGCATAAAATAGTTTACGAAATAAAACAGTAATTGATAAATTAGATTAATAAAATAATATTAAAAGCATATATATATATGTATATATATATATATATATATATATATATATATATATATATATATATATATATATATATATATATATAATGTGTACTTTAGAGAGTGAGACAGACTCGGGAGTGAAGTTTTTGGTGGTAAGGTTTATTAATCCTTATATGTCAATAGTCCATACATGTTTCGGGATTCTTCCCATCATCAGTGGTGTGTGCTGTGTGAGTGTGTATTAAAATATATATATATATATATATATATATATATATATATATATATATATATATATATATATATATATATATATATATATATTACACAAGATATTTAGATATTCAAAAATATTTGCTGATTTAGTAAGGGGATGACCAAGGCAAAAGTCAGAGTTATCAGAAAAAGAAAGATTAGGAAAACGCAAATGGAAATGGACGGGTCCTGTTGCAAGAATGTCCGACAATCGCTGGGCATCACAACTAATGAGTGGGTTCCTCAGGGATCATATGCGAAATTATGGATGATAAAAAGAAAAAAAGAAAATGCGTGACGATTTTGACAAGTTCAGGAGATACAGCGCTGCTACGCCCACGATGACTCTGGCAGATCATGGGGAAAGCCTATTCCCAATGACTGGCGTTAAAAGGATGATGTTGATGATGATAAATCAAATATGTGGTAGTGTAACTCAGAAACAACACAACACGAAATTCTAAAACTTTTTGAATATTTTGTCGATGGTTCTATTTAAATTGCGAGTATTATGCTAAACTGGCCCCTTACTTTGTATCCGGCAGCGTTCGCACTCACCCAATAAATCATTTTGATTCACCAAATACCTTCCGTCTGTCTAAGTATAACTCAAGGACGGATAAAGCAATGACCACCAAATCTTCTGTGTGTATTAACAGTACCCTGGATCCTGTCTTAGCTTATTGAATCTTTGAAAATTATAGATGAATAATAATTGAGGTTGACTTCCGATCTGATAATAATCATTCGATTTCCATGTCTGTCAGTCTGTCTGCCCCCCCCCCTCTCTCTCTCTCTCTCTCTCTCTCTCTCTCTCTCTCTCTCTATATATATATATATATATATATATATATATATATATATATATATATATTAAACATTGTACCATAATAACAAAGTAAATGCAAAACAAGGGGGAAAAACAGAAATAAATTACATTAATTGCATTGACAGATAATGAGAAATAAGTAATTGAAGTGACACAAAAATATTGAAAAAGTTTAGTATTTGAAGCTGTAAAACTTTGGAGACTATATATATATATATATATATATATATATATATATATATATATATATATATATATATATATATATAATACTAAAAGTCTGATTCTGTTTATCTATGTGACCTCTAAATAGCCTAAATGGTGCATTGTAGTGAGAGGTATGAATCACTGTGTACACCATCTACCCCACCCTCGCAAAAAAAAAAACGGTTTTGACCTCTTATTCGGGCGTTTCGCTAGAACTAGCTGAAATCCCGCCCATAGTAAAGATATTCGTTATTATTGGAGGTTTTCAATCCTTTAAAATTAATGCTGTCAGCCCAAGAAGTTGGACTAATTTTCAAGTACGATTTCCACATAAGACATAATTCACCACAGTTCAAACTGTTCGGCGTTGGTTCAAAGGGTTTAGTTCTGGGAATATGGACACCAATAGTGAACCCCGAGAGAGGTCCAAACATGCTGTTATTGACGACGCGTTATCGACAGTAGTGACCCATGAACAACGTTTCAAGACTTTGGCGAATTAGGAACGGTGACTATATCACGTCATCTCGAGACAAAAAGATGGGAAAATTTGTCTCACATGAATTGAATGAAATGCTTCATGACAGTGGCATAAACTGCACCCTTCGGGTGACTGTGTTTAAGCCCAGAGAACTGAGATATCAAATCTTGCAGCATCTTCCATATTTATAAAACATTTCCTCTAAAGAATATCATATGTTAAGACATTTAACTTATTATCCGTAACCATTCGAAACTTGACTGATTTTTTCATCACTTAATCTAAAGATAGATGGTATATTATCGTTACATGAACGTCGGAAAGAGGTTATTATTTAAAATGTGTCATATTTTGATTGTATAATTACAGTTTGGTTGTTGACGTCATCATTCATCTTGTTGTTCGAAAAACGACGTATCATATGTGACGACCTATTTACAGCCTTGTACCAGACTTGGATAAACTTAGTAAATACCTTGGCTCCTCACTGTGAAGCTGTTGTTAGAGAGCTAGTCCTGAAGACACTTACTACAATAACGAGTTCGATCCACACCGACACCTATTGCCTTGTACCAGATTAACGTAGGCATGGTATTATAAATGTAAATATAAATAAATATAAATATATAAAATATGAATATAAAAATAAATAAATATAAATAAAAATGAATATAATTCCATAGTATTATAACGTAGGCATGGTACCGATAAAAAAACTATAAGATAATTTCAACATCATCATTATCATCATCCTTTTGACGTCTATCGTTGGACACAGATCTTCCCCAGGATTCGCCAGATCTCTCTATCGTGGGCGTCGTGGCGCCAATATCATCGCAATCTGTCTAAGTGGTCACGCCATCTTATTTTCTGCCGACCACACTTTCACATATGATCTATGAGGCTCCATGTTATGAAGTATGATATCTAAGCAATTTCCGAACATTCTGGCAACATGACTAGCACGTTGCCATTTAAGTTCACTAATGGATTTTATGATATCAATGGCGCCTGTTTTTTTTTTGGGGGGGGGGGTGTTCTATAGTACACTACGCTGTCATCATGTAAGAAAACTATTTTCAGAGGATACAAACGAATCATCACTATTTATAAATTTGTTATTTGACCCTGTCATGTTTCTTTCTTCTTTCTTTTAATCAGATTTCAATTGCGTTTGCCTCGTGAAGTTAGAGAAGACGACTACAAGCGGCCTTCCGTTCGTACTGAACCAGGTGTTACCTAGAGATAACCTAGCTCCTATCAGGAACTGATTGACTATAGTGTACTCTGGTTCAAGGGTCAACGGCACACCATTGTTAGGTTGGCACACGTACAGGTTTGGTCTAGCACACACACACACACACTCGCACACACATACACACATCATAGCATTATATGTATGCGTGTATGTGAGATGTATCGTAACGATTATCAACTCAGATAACGGAATCGACAGACCGAGATCAAATTCCAGCTAGGGCTGTTTAGGTTCATTTTACACTAGTACCACTGGGAAAGGCATGAATCCAACATCCACACACTACGTGCCATCGACAGATGTCTTGACAAAAATTCTTGTTTTGCATGTCACGATGGTTGACGGACTAGAGAGTGGGTAAGTGAGCACTTGTGTTAACCAGTCAACCGAAACAACCTTACCAATCAGTCAGTAGTGATTGAAGATCTGTTACACTCATTGACGACCTTGACAAAATCCATCGATATACGAGGTCTGTCCAGAAAGTAGCTACTCATTTTGAATATTGTGAGAACCGGTTGAGCGGCCTAAATTCAACTTGGCAACTAATCGGAGGGGCGTTACTACGCAATCAAAAATAGGCACTTCCGCGTAGGGTTACTCGGTCGAGATTGGAATACCGTTGAATGAGCTTATGTATTGTGTAACCGTTGCATTTGCAATGGCTGAACCAGTCCGTTTTTCACGTTTTGTGTAGTTTTTTTATTCTTGACAAAGCATCGGATCACCCAGCTCTATTAGCCTTGCTACCGTCTAGATTTGGTTCTCTGTGACTTCTGGCTTTTCTTGAAGAGATTTTATGCCGTGGCGGAGATTAAGGACGATGCAGTTGATGGTGATCCCAAAAGATTGTTGCAGACTGTTTTGAAAAGTGGAAGGGACATTGGTATGACTGTGTGAGGTCACAAGGCGGTGGGGGTACTTTGAAAGGGTATAAGGCACGATTGCTCTAGTTAGGCGAATCTTTTGCTAATATCAAATAGCCGGATACTTTTCGAGTAGACTTTATACGTATATATTTACTAAGCTCATCTTTTTCAGGTACAAGAGCACAGTATTGGGACACTCAGTGGGTATCGAAGTTACTACACTTGTTAACTAGTCAACTGACTTCCCCTGCATCATAGCTATATCACACATAATATCTCAATAAAGTTCTCAATAAATATTTCAATTAGATTTTGAGTGAAGGTAGCCTGGGGGTAAAAACAAATGTTCAATTAAATTTTGCAGCGGATCCAGGAATTTCTTTGATTCAGGAACATTTTTTTAATTTCTTATACATTTATGTTTTCGTTTATGCTAGTTCTCCTAATATCCCTGGAAGTTCTCACTAAATCTCAGTGAAATTTTGTCGACGGCTGGGGGGCATGAATTGAGGAAGAATTGCTTAGATTTGGAGGCAGATTGAGAAATTATTTACATTTATCTCCCCTGAATCGTAATATATGTAACTGGTTTTCATTCATTTTCAGTGACAATGGGATTCTTTTTGAGCTTCCCAGGGGTTTTATGTACTATCGTTGTTCTTAGTTATGTCCATGTAAATAAAAACTGGGTTGAAAGATTGTCAATTTCGGATGATGGGCTCTGATACAAATTTGCAATCAGTATATTCTCTCCATCAAGATTAACATCTAGTATGTTTATATTACGAGTGAAAGAATACACAACCTTTCTTAGAACCAAATTCTGGGTAAAAACTGATCCTCTTCATCTTCTAAAGAATTAATTTTAGCTTCGAATTTTAAGGACGTTCTTTGTACTAATTGTGGGTCCAGTTTTCTGAATGACATCCACGGGTGTTAAATCTTGTGGCTTGATGGGCGTGCCTTTAAGGTCAATATGGTTTTCGGATCCACAATTTACCTTTGCTGGTATCAAATACAAGATTTTGTTCAACAGAAGGTATCATGTAACCATTGCAATACAAGTAATTTCATCTCCATCTTCATCTTTGCTTTTAGACTTTAATACATCCTCTCCACCAAACAATACCTTCAAGAATACATGTACACTGTTAGGTATGGATGAACGTGCTGCTTCGCTTGGCAAAACCTCTGAATTGTGGGTGACACACGATACCTGATCTCAGTTAAAGATCTGCATGCTGTAGCCATTTGAAATGCATCATACAGGTGTAAAATATGACCCTTGGATGCAATGTTCCTCAGATAAGAACACAGGTAAGCCATTACCTGACCAGATTTTCTGGGAGTGTCTTCAACGTTTTTTGTATCACTATTGTAATTTGATAAGTATTAAATTTCCACTCAGGTGCAATTAAATCACTGCAGCCAGCCGGAGACACATTTAAATTATGATCATATCTTGATAACCTATTGAATGTGTAGCTCATATTGGAGGACTGAATGTAAGGAGTCGCCGGTGTCATTTCTACAAAATAAACATTTTTAATACAGCAGGTTTGGACTCATCACCCTTCAATTATGTTATATCAAATGTAAGACTAATTGTAATCTCAAATGCTGGTAAAGTTTTTAGAGGGACAAATTTCCAATTTTGGCACATGACTATATAGTTCTTTCAGGCTAAACATTGCATATGCCTTTACCCATACGTACAAGACCTTATGTTGGGTTATCCTTCATGGGAAGGCGAATATTGACTTCTCACAGAATATCTTTTCAGAACCTCGAAGGCACGCTTTCATGTGAATTCAATGGTTTTTATATTGATTTTTTCAAAGTACAGATCGGATTTCTCACGTACAACAAAGCTCTAAAGATGCCTCATTGATTCGAAATGGTTACAATGCTTGTCTCCGAAACCAACAGTGCAGCGCTGAATTTGAATCGCATTGGGTGTTCAACACTTGTGGACTTGTGCCAAACTAAGTTAGATCTGGTAAATATCTTTAAGGAAGCGCTGAATGGTCAACATGCGATGTAACACTTATTTCAGTGCTTCGCGTGGGAAAATTTGGGAATTAATTAGAATGAATAAATAAATAATTCATTGTCGTAAGTGTTATAGATTTGTCAAATCTTTTTGCAATCTGATTCTTGATTACTTATAAACAAAAGATATTCCTTTTATCTGTTCATTCAGTGTTTGTTTCTAAAGACAATTATAATCGTGTGATATACAGAAACCTGTGCATGGTCTTTGTGCATCATTGTCTGTGTTATGAGTGTCTTTAGAATGGGGAGATTACAGAATAGCACAAATACATTAGAGGAAAAACAGGGTCCGAGATATTATAGAATCCATTAGAAAACTCAAATGGCGATGGGCTGGTCATGTTGTGGGAATGGCAGACAACCAATGGACACAACGACTCACAGCATGGATCCCCAAAGATAACTTGCGAAACCGTTGCCGTCAATGTAAAAAATGGCGTGACAAATTTGATAAGTTCAGAAAGTACTTGCTCCTTGTCGACCACGATAAAGAGGTCTGGTGGGTCTTGTGGAAAGCCTACGTTCAACAGTGATCACTTAAATGATGAAGATGATGATGATGATACAGACACTATTACCATCTCTCTTTCTGATTTATTCTTTATTTTTTCTTTTCTTCTTTATTTCTTTCTTTTCCGTCTTTCGTTTTTCCTCTTCATCCTACGTCTATGTTCGCTCTCTTTCTTTTTTCTTGATTTTTACTCTTTTTACTAACCAGATTTCTTCCCCATCTCTCCCTATCAAATATATCTCAGGATATATATATATATATATATATATATATATATATATATATACATATATATATATATATATATATATATATACATATATATATATATATATATCTTACCTACCGCTCCATTGTTCATTGATCTCTCTCTCCCTCTCCCTCTCTGTACCTATTTATTATTAACTTCTCAATTCCTCCCCCCTCTATATTTCCTATCTCACTTTCTCTCTCTCTCTCTCTCTCTCTCTCTCTCTCTATATATATATATATATATATATATATATATATATATATATATATATATATATATTGCATATTTCCTTCAATACATATTCCATTAAAATGACGGACACAGAGCAACTTTTTTGATATTCTGCTAATCTTTTTCTTGTTTTCGTACGGGTGAACGTATCTCTGGTTACAATGTATATAACTTATCTAGATCGTCACGTCATCTTATCTTAGTTGGCCCCTTTTCCACATGTGATCTCTGGGGATCCACGTTATGAGTCATGATGAGCAGCGGTTGTCTGCCATTCTCAGCCCATTGCCAGTCTAATTTTCTCATGGATTCTACAATATATCTGACACCTGTTTTTTCCTCTAATAAAGTGTGCTGTCTTCCAATCCCTCCATGTTATGTTGAGCACGATTCTCTCTTTTCTCGTACGTTGCATGGTTCTTAGTTTGAGGGTCAATCTTTTGGTCAACTCCCATTCACAGGTGACTATCGGAAGGATGCATTGTTGTGGATCCTACTTTACAGGATTAGTGGGATTTTTTTCTCTTGATTTCTTCTCCTTTTGAGAATATCATGCAGATTCGCTGTCCTAGATAGATCTAGTGGTCTACTTTCTCCAGTCCTACGTCTCCGATTTCGATTGTTGAGTCTTTGTCTCCAACATGTTCCATGAGCATGACGTTTGTTTAACTGAAGTTTAGTTTTTACTTTCTTTGCTCAGTCTGTCCAGCATCATCTAGAGGTCATGAAGGTTCTCTGCAAAAAGGACAATGTCGCCTGCAAATCTTGGGTTGCTTAGATATTCGTCGTCCATTCTGATTCTTTTATTTTCCCAGTCTAGGTTTCGTAGGATCATCTCGAGGCAGTCTGTGAAGAGTTGGGGTGAGCTGGTATCTTCTTGTCTCACACCTTTTTTGAGCTGCTAGAGATCCGAATCTCAACTTGAGATTTTAAAAGATACCTTTTGAATAATTAAATCTCCAAGGAAAGCCGCTCAAAAAACTATTTTACCATCTACATATACATATATCTAAATAATGTGTAATTAGGCAGTATATTTTCTTTCATTACAAATGACGGCCAAGAGCGTTTTTTTTCGTTCTTTTTTTGCTAATCTTGAACTAAAGATTGAGTTTTTACATATATATTTACGTATATATTTACATATATATTTACATATATACGTAACTATTGGGTTCAGTCCTTGTTTATGGAATTGTCCGAATGAAACCCACATAAGAAAGAATAGCTTATGCAATGAAGTAATATCAAATATATTATGAAAATGTCACTTTGTTCAGCGGAACCCCTGGAAGGGTCTCGTAGAACCCTGGGATCCCGCAGAACGCAGTTTCAATATCGCTGGTACTAGAATTCCACCATCATTGAGAACTTAGATATCATCATTACTCCACTAATATATTCCCGAAATTAAAGCATATTTGATACTTATTACGTATGGAGTGTATAACGATGATAATACTCAAAGGTAAATGAAATTCAGGCATAAGCACCCTTTTCTAGTCCTTTACATGGGTGGTGAGGGGAAATATATGAAAGATATTACATGAGTTTTGAATTGCATTGTTATAAAATGTTATGTTTTATTTCCTATGGACACTAATGGACTCCTCACCCTCTATCCACTCTGTAAACGGTGAAACATCGAAATGGGAAAGGTGAAATCAAATTAGAGAACAAGTTAGAACAATGTTATTTTGCTTTTATCCATTTTATTAGATGAAGCATTGTAAATCATTATTAATAATTTTTGCTACTATTAATCTTCATTTGAATTTTTGCTGCTTTAATCGCAACTAAACTTAAACGGGGTTCCCTTCACCCATGACTAAATAAATAAACAGCAGAGTTCAGTATAAAGAATTAGTTCCAAGTTAGGATCGAACTCACAGTCCTGAGAATCAAAAATCAAGAGTGAAGGTAAATAGTTGAAAGAAAATTAAAACAAATAAATCAACATGTTCTATTTGTGTAAGAAGACACAAGAGAAGAAATTAATTTTCTGAAAGGGTAACGGTCGTACATACAAATAAGTAGAATATCATTATAGATTGGGTTCACTTGAAACAGTGGACTTAGGATGAAGCATTTTCCTGCTGCGTGATCAACGAGATAAAACGTGAACTTGCACACATATCTGCTATCTGTTGTTACTATGTTTTATTGAGTAAGGTAAAGTCCCTGATAAGACTATGGGTCGAATATAACAGATATTCCGACTGTACTAATGAGTTTCAATGAACTTTAATTGTTTATTTCTTCTTTAGGAATCAAAATAATAAACAAATTAACACACCATCATAGTTAATAACTGAATAACCGTAGCGTCAAAATTTGAAGTCATGTAAAAGAAATTCCAACGAAGAATGAGTAAATTCTATTCATGATTACACTGGTGTTTTCTACACTGGTAAACATGAAAAATAGAGTTTTAAAAAATCAAAAACATTTAGATTTTAGTGAATCTAGACTTTGAGTAAGGCCCTCAAAAAGTCACAAAAAACTTTATTCTAAACATAAAAAAAAATTAGATAGGGTCAATCGGAGTAATGATGCCAATTTTCCAGTCTGTAGAAACGATATGGTCGGGAGCGCTGGGACAAACAAACAAATTAATAAACATTTTTAGAATGGGTCTAACGGAGCATTGGTACCAGTTTTCAAGTCTATAGACAAAACGAGATGGCTAGGAGCACTGGAACAAACAAACAAGCAAACAAACGAACAAACACAAAAGCACACAAACGCACACGCACGTACTTTTAAAAAAATAGAATCCTTTGCCATCTTTGATGGCTACTATTCTTCGATTAAACCTTAACAGATGATTTTTATCAGTGTTATATTTGATTTTCTTTAAAAGCTGAAAATACAGGCTGTGGTTGAGCCTCATCAGCAGCAGCAGCAGTCTTTTAGCGTCCATCGTTTGATATAGACCTTCCCCGAGATTCACCAGGTCTCTCTATCATGAGTGTCACGAAGTCAGTACTTTCTGAATCTATTGCATATGATTTCTGAGGATCCACGTTTTGAGTCATGATGTCCAGCGGTCGTCTGACATTCTCGCTACATGTCCAGCCCATTGCCATAACCTCGAATCGAGTAATGATTCTCGAAGTCGTTACTCCAGCATGTATGATTTATATTAAGTACGTACCAGAATTACCTCTGTTAATGACTGGGGATATTTGGAGTTCCAGGGAAAATATATCTGTGGAAAATAGGTCATGGAAAATTTGGTCTAAAAAAATGAATATCATTTCTAAAGAGGGGAATATAAAAGTAAGAAATTGATGGAAAACCATAACGAAAATATTCTTCATGAAAAATTTGAAATCTAACGGTTATTAATTAAATGAAGACCGTTATGATTATTGAGTTTCACAGAAATAGATGATTTTGAAATATCTCCTGAAATTATGAGAAAAAGCCACTAAAAATGAAGATGAAAGTAGATATTATAAATAAGAATTATTAATAATGTTTTATGATATTTCACTTACCAAAGAAATAATGTTAACTTCTCAGTTATTTATCAATTTTATCATTAAGCAATGTGTGATGAATATAGTTTTAAGATGTGATATTTTGGGGGTTACATGAATGCTAAAAATGAAATCGAACAGCTATCAAATAAATGTAGTAAATGTAAAAAAAAGATTTATATTTTCTACTTGCCATTAAACAATACACTAACGATAAGGATAGCTGTTTTAGCCTTCCCTACTTGAAAATTATAAATGTTTCTTTCTGTTCAGACCTAAAAATGCATATTTTGCTTTAAAAATCACGAAAGCCTCAAGAAGTTATAGTCTATAACCATCTGAAGTGAAATATTTAAAACTTCCCACCGTTTTCTTTCAGTAAAATGCAATTTACAGGGAGAAACTTCGTGAGAGAGAGGATAAGCACAAAAAAACAATAACAAAGCAGGAATTAGTCAAAACGAACAATTTACTATAATCATGAATTGTTTTTATTTTTCATTATTAGACTGGCAGAAACCTTACCCTCTTGTAACTGCATATACATGGGAACCTCCCCCACTTCGGTGACAAACGCATCACCAACTCCTAAAAACAATGACCCACCCCCTCAGGTAGTAACAGCAGTAGAATAGATACTTTTTGTACATGGCTAGCTCCCTAACTCCCGGGAATAAGCATGTGATTTGCTTTTTAAAACACTGCCTGGCCATCCTGTACAGGCTCTTCGCAGGATAGATTTCGGACGCAAAATGACGCATTTCTATTTCTAAAATCGACCTATAAATGTGTCCTGAACATAAATTGAGACATGCTAAATCATTTTAATGGTTTCTATGATGTCTCGAAAATGGAAGTCCGAGACATCATTGAAAAAACTCAAATGACCATGGGCAGGCCATGGTACAAGAATGAATGACAACCGATTGACATCACGACTCACAACATGGAACCCCAGAGGTCACATGAGAAACCAAGGACGGCAGAACACAAGATAGAGAGATGAACTAGACTAATTCAGGAAATGCTCGCTCTGCGACGCCCATGAGAGAGAATTGTGGCAAATCCTGGGGAAAGTCTATGTCCAACGACGGACGTTAAAAGACTGATGATGATGATGATGATGATGAATTCGATTATAGTTTTATTTGTCTCGGATGCGTTCGTGTTATGAAAGTACAAGCATACATACATACATTAAAACATTATATATAGAGAGAAAGAGAGAGACATGAAATATTGTGAACAATTGTACTAATTTTGACAACTATTTACTTTCATCTTGATTTTTAGTTGTTTTCATCACATCGCAACTAGGGTCGGGCCTCTATGGCAGAGAGCAAATTGCACTGATCGGTGATGAAGAATAAGCTTCCAGTGAGATTTGGAGTAAAAGTAGGTTTAAAGGTAACCTTATTGAGTTGTGTTTATTTCGAGAAATTCAATATAAAAATCAGGGTCAAAATTGGAGGGAGGTAGCATTATACTTGAGTGTAAAAAATAATAACTCATTTAATATATATTACTGATTTTTAGTGGGAGTTTCATCATATTTGAGATCGCGTTGAAGTCGAGTAAATACCGCACATTTGAACTCTCGTGGCTGAGTGGTCAAAACAGCTGAATGTAAACTAGATTTCCCTCGGATGGAAGGGATATGAGTTCGAACCTCGTCCGGAGATTATTCTTTATTTTCGGTGAATGCTGTCTGAGTCTTGATTATTTTATTGAGTTGTGATAAGGTAAATAGTCAAAATAGATACAATCATAGATTATATTGTCTGTAAATTTGAGAGGAGTCAGTAACATCCCAACTTCTGTTCGGATAATCTAATCTCTTCAAAGATTGGGAGAAGAGATTAGATTGTCCGAACAATAGTTGGTATCTAAGATTGTATTACGATGAACATGTACATCACTAAATGAGAGTGGTTTTATGTTTCAACAAAATAACTACCAGTGACCATCCTTCTTAGTGTATGATTGACTAATCTGTAGTGATCAGAATAAATGCCATGACAGTGACTGTGCCGATGTGATAGGTGAGGCCAGGGGTACGATTGGGGGTTGGGGATTTTAAATCGCCCCAGGTCCCCTAATAAAGGGGTCCCAAAAGCTTTATGAATAGTCGTTCACCTACTGCATTTATATTAACCAAAGTGGCACAAAATTGGCGAAGGGGTTTAACACATTTTTTTTTCAGTTCACTGATTTTTAAAAATGTTTTCAACAATTGAAATATTTAGATAGATGAAATCCAAGTAACCTGAATATTGGAAAGTGTTCTATTTTGAATTTCACAAATGATTCACTTTCAATAACATACAGTGTAACATTTCGAAGGATATCTGGTCCTATGTTATTTATTTCATCCCGGGTATTGTTTTTTAGCTCTTGCATAGTCGTTGGCTTGTTAACATAGACCTTATCCTTCAATTAACCACAAAGAAAAAAATAGGGAGCTGTTAAATCTGGCGATTGTGGTGGTTCGTTTGTCTTCTCTTTATTTTTTTTGGATGGTTTCATTTAGTTTGGTTGGTTCAATTTTCTCTTTTGTTATCGGTGGCTTGAGATTTCTGCGTTTTTCCAAGAGGTTTTTGGTTTCATCGGTGATTTTATTGATGGTTTGTGTAATCTTTTATTTAAACACAATGACGACTTCGATGAGAGAGGCTCTTATTTTTTGTTGAATTCGTTGATGTCGGTATCGTTTTTGTCCTGGTTCGATAAGAAGTTCATATCTTTCTCATTTCAAGCTTGAAGAATTGAGAGAGCTCTTTTGGTACGTTTTGTGGTTGCGGTTTGGTGTCAAACATTTTCCTGCGTTCTTTGTTGATGTTCATTTGAATTTTAAATCTTATCATTTTGTGGTCGCTTCCTTCGTTGACTCAATTTAGGACCTGGATATCTTTGACGGTGTCGCTTTTGTCTGCAAGGATGTAATCTATTTCATTCTCGGTTTCATGGTTGGGGCTCTTCCAAATCCATTTTTATAGTTTTTTTCCTCGAAAAAAATCGTTGGCGGTTACGAAGTTTACAAGTCCTTCACCTCTCTCATTCCGTACTTTATATCCGTGCTGTCGACGCAACGTTCATTTCCTTGTCCTACCTGTGCGTCCTACTTTGTCCTACCTTGTCCTACCTGTGCGTCCTACCTTGTCCTACCTGTGCGTTCGAGTTTCCAATATTTACATTGAAGTATTTTCTGGTATCTTGGAGTGGGGAGTACAAGTCATCGTAGAAGTTGTCTGTTTCCTCTCTTGTTGACTGCGAAGTGAGACCATAGATTTGGATGATGCTCAGTTTGTACCACTTCCAGAGACAGCTTTGAACCCTACCACGTTATCTTTGAATTCCTCATTAATGAGATAAGCTACTTCGCGTTGTTTTGCTTTTTTCTTTTTCGTAATTGTAAAGGAGATGTTCGCTCTTTAGTTCGATTAGCTCTTTTCTGGGTCTTCTCGTTTCGCTAATACCGATTATGTCCCATTTGATGTTTTTGATTTCATTTTCAAGATCCAATATATAAAGTTATTTTTTGGTGATGGTTTGAGGGTTGGGTTTCGATAGTTGCTGTTGGGGTACCTCCACCCAGGGCAAGTGATGTGGCAGAACCTTTTCGGGATAAGGACCAAACAAGAACGGTCGGTATAATTTTGATGTGTTTTCGAAAGTCTGCCCACTCAACAAGCTCACAGATCCGAGGCTTTTGAAAGTTCTAATCAACAGACTCCAGTGATAACAGCCGCCAATATGTTGGGAACCTCTGCATTAAATGTTAGCGGAGTTGGACCCAAAAGAATCAAGCTCCCTGGGCCCCAAAATCTCCAGTTACGCCCTTGGGTGAGGCCAAGAAAATAAGTCAGATGAAATACTTGGGTGAGGCCAAGAAAATAAGTCAGAAGAAACACAAATTCTTTTCACTATCGTCACAGGGGTGAAGACGGTTTATCGTACATATAAGTTGTTGTGTCTTGACTTGTATGTCAGGATATCGTGCATGGGGCTGACATGTCGTAGGTGCGACACTCCGATAAGATAGACCAGAGAAATAAAAACAAAAGAATAAATAAAGCAATGAAATAATAATAATGAGTATTAGCCTTACTCAGTGCAAGATTAACGGTGTAGCGGGAGTAATATATGTTACGATCCCCGTATTAAGTACTTGCAAAACAATCAATTTCGATGCAATTACTCAGTACTCGTTTTATTAAAATCTTTATTGACGACTTGGTTTTTAAGGTTTGCGATTTCAGCCAATGATCACCTTTAATTGAGATTAATAATCTAGCACAGAAATTTATGTGAGAGTGATTGATATCTATGTGGTACAAATACGATGAATAAATGCGACGGCATTTGAAACTGAAGTGACAGCTGCTGCACAAAGATCAAAACGAAAGTAATACAGCTATTGAATTGTCAGACATACACGTGTACCTAGATTAGTGCGGTTGATTTGTTCCAAAATTGCCCATGCTATTCAAAACTGCATTGTTCAAAGCCTCATAATTCAATATGAGTTTTTTCAGCTTATAGTAAATACCTTAATAGAACTGTATGACACTCGTACTTATCAAAACTTCACTATTCAAGGTATTCCCGCATTTGTCTCATTATTCGGATGTATAGCTGATGAAAAGCAACGGCGAACCAATCAGTACCTAGCTGAATGACCACTTAGGAATACCAGGGGCTGTAAGCGAGAATGATGAAGTGCTTGTCACCTTCAAGTCTATTTCAATATAAGCCAACAGGAAGGTTACAGAGTCAGATAGTTTTAATCAAATTGAAAACACAACACACAGCATATCGATTTTTTTGCATGAATGGCAGTATAGCTGCTAGCTAATCAGAGAACCAATGCTAACGAATGTTCATCGCCAAGACCGTCTTCAATGTATCAGTGGGAGAAGATCGTCTGTTTCTATCAACATTACACCAAAGAAAAACCGAGTTTGTTTTTTTTTTTTTTTTCAGAGTTGGAAGCTTCCAGCCACTTTTTCGCTTTTACAAAGAAAAAAAAAGCGAAAATAGCCTTTGGCGTTTGTTTTTCAGCGAGCCATGATAGAGGAAGTGTCCATCCTCTTCCCCTCTCTTACAATCTTCGACTACTCAGCCTAACATACCACAATCAACATTTGGGGGATTTGGGAACGATCAGAATTTTCCCATATAAACTAATAGTGATTGCGTCTTTGCTTCGCGTCATATTGGCTTACGACCCGGGTAGGTCGATTTTTTATGTATGAATCTTCAAAACACGTGTTATCGAATATTGAAAACCGCATGCTCTATCTTTAATATATTCCAAGGCATGGGACAGAAAATCGATCTTCTTTTCTTTTGCCACCTTTCTCTTCCGCCAATTTAGGTTTAATACAAATTGTTAAGGTCCCATTATGAACTGAACACATTTTTTTTTCTTCAATTCAGTTATCGCTATCTCCTCCTGCGCCTTTTCAAATAGTTTTAGGTATCCCTGTCTTTTTAAGCTTTTCGAAAAATGCAGCTTAAAGAGACAGGATTGTCTGTATGAAAAAATATCAGATAATCCATGTTCTTTCATTCATTCTCATTATTTATTGGATGAAGTGTTTTAACACAATATTTTATTACGAATTAATTAATGACGTCCAGGGTCAAATTTGTGATTTATAAAAGCAAATAAAAGTTCAGATTGGGGTGAAACTAGTCAAAATTAATAATAAAGATTACCTATAATTGTCAAGGATGTAAATTGAAACATTGTAGAAGACAATTCTATATTAACCAACGTATCTTCGAAAATTGATTGAAACAGTTTCCTAGAGGAACCTCCTGACTTTTTAGAGTTCATCCGATTGCAGCAAAACCCAAAGGTCATAGAAACTAATGTGGTCAGGATATGAATCGATATAGTAGTTTCATGGTACATTTTGATTTGCTTTTATTTGATGAAGTATCATAAATTATTATTTTTCTATTCCATGACTACTTTTTACCTACACCGTAATTAATTAGCAGAATAGTCGTAGCCCTTTAGCTCTGTAAGACAGTCGAAGTTAAAGAAGGTTACGCTGACAAAAAAAAAGAACAACCTACAGCTCAGTAGTCGTTATAGCAGGTCCCAAGCTCGGTTGAGAAATGGGGTGGGGGTGATCGTAACTCTAGTACCATGTTGTCGTGTTTGAGAAACAATGAACATAAATATCCGATAAACAAATTTCTATCAATGTACAGCCAAATAAGGTAAGATTGTAAGGTAAGTGCAGCTTAAAAATGGTGCCCCTAATCTCGTCCCCCCCTTGCTTAACTGATAAGATGTTCAAAAATGGAAGATGTTTATGTTATATTCATTTAGAACACATCAAATACGTTAAGAAAAATACAATTTCTCATAAAAATATACATCAGTGAACCAAATTTTTACCAACAAAACATATGCTTGCACACTGATACGTTTTCCAGAATAGTATTTATGTAGACAATTGGCGCATTAAAATGTTTGAATTCAGTCTTTAACAGAGAAGAAATTAAGATTAAAACTTAGAACTTTCCTGTTGAACAATTTAAACAACTTTTTAAAATAATTTAACGCAGGAAAGTGCAAGAAACCTGTAGTGCCTCCCTCTCTTTCGATGCCCTAAGCATGTGTTTATTTTGCTTAATGGTTAATCCGAGGTTGTTTCACTCAAAATGTGTTAAACAGAGGTTTTGGTATCATGAATTTGTAATTCCTTCCAAAGGTATTTTTCAAAATCCAGTAGGAAGATTCGAGATAATTTTGTACTTTGCTCATTGATATCTTATCATTGGTTCTGTTCACTTCTGAAGAGGGTGTAATATCGTGGACTGTTAAAGCAAGTTTCCGCACTCAATCTGTGTGTTTTGCAATAGAAAAATCAGTGAAAGTGATTGCCAGTGTTCAGGAATTAGGGCAAACGTCACTGACAGAATTATCTTCTTGCTATAATTCACCTAATGACCGTCCATCTGTCTGCGCGTCCGTATGTGACAGCCTACCGTGAAAGCTACTCAATACAACCCGATGAAACTCTCTGAAGGGGCTCTTTGGACCCTTCGGCAGGTTATTATTAAGTTAGCTTTTTAAAATCCCCCTACCCAATGATGAATGAGGTGGGGTGATTGATTTCCAATTCGAAATCAGTCTCAGATGATCACAAGCAAGACACTTATGGAGCTGAAACATAGAACCTAACCAAGAGACCGATCCGCAAATTGAAAAATATGCAACGTGCATATAAAACAATTATGCTGGGCCACACATGGGGAGACCACAAGACAGCACAGTACATCTGGGAGAGGACAAGAGTCAGGGACATCATAGAATCCATTAAAAATCTCAAATGGCAGTGGGCTGGCCATGTTGCACGAATGGCAGATAACAGATGGACCAAGGGACTAACGACATGGATTCCAAGAGATCACATGCGTAACCGAGGCTGGCAGAATAGTAGATGGAGAGATGAGCTAGACAAATTCAGAAAATACTGGCTCCGCGACGCCCATGATATTGAAGTTTGACGAATCCTGGGGAAAGGTCTATGCCCAAAGGCGGACGTTGAAAGACATCATTATGATGATGATGATGATGATGATGATGATGATCATCATCATCATCATCATCATGTTTTGTGGCCGCTCGCACCATTGGCTTTGAATGGTGATTGAGATTTACTTCGGCTCTTAGAGAGGGGTTTATGTTCTATTCTTCCTTTCTCACTTACTCTCCCACTCTCTATTGACATCAACTCTAGTTTTCCCCCTCTCTATCAAAGACACGAATACGTAAAAAAAAAATATTTTTTGCTGAAACGACGATTTAATTGTAAACAAAAATAATTTACATTTGAATTTTGTTAACGTTCAATTGACTTTTTATTTCATTTGAAAGCAAAATCGATATAAATTTCAATGAATTTCGTATCAAATAAAACCTTATATTTTTAGTTTCTTTCGTTACTCTTCATTGCTGAAGGGGCCTGAAAACAAACCAATCATACCATTTATGCATCTCAAAAATTCAATTTCTTCATGCAGTCATTCGGCTAAGGCTTTATTTTTTGTAAAATTGCTCAGTTTTTTCTTCTTAATAAAGCTGATTTAATGTTAAAAATCCAAGGTAAATTAGTTTTCATTTTAATTAAATTGGCAATTCTTAAAGTTCTTGAAAAAACTTGAATATGGGAGTAAATTTAGATGAAAAAATCATTTTTTAATTTTTTTAAGCTTGAGTTTGATTTAGAGCACAAAAATATTTTCCAATAATCTATATTTCCAGCTCCAAAGATATTTGAAATTTCACTTTAGAACAACAGATCCACGGACCTTGCTGAAAAATTTACCGGAAATCGATACCTAAAGAAGAAGAAAACGTCAAAATCGTATCAAATTTAATTTTATCGTCGGAATCTTTGTTTTATTAGTAAGAATAAAGATTGGAAAAAAAATCTGAGATAAGAATTATTTATTTACTCTTTATAGAAATGGGGATATTTTGAAAAACAAATAGTGTGAAAAGCTGTTGCAATGTAAATAAAAAATAAATATAACTAGATTACATACAGGTAGATAAATTGCTGTCAAAAAAAAAAGGAATTATAAAATGGAGTCATTATAACATCTCCCAAAATAAGTCAATCGTGTTTGAACCTATTCCGTACGAGTTCGTCGCATAAAAAGTCTGACAGAAATTTTGAAAATCACCCCCAAAATATGTATGAGGAGGGATAGTGGGTCGATTTTTATTATGATCATTTCTATTGTTGATCACTATAAGACAGGTTCACAAGAAGAAAAAAAACGTGAGTTCAATAAAAAGTCAAAGGAAAAAATCACATTCAATTCACACTAACGAGATAAGGATATCGTAACTAAAAATTGAGGATACAATGCTCCTTTGCTAACACACTGAATGTAAACAAGAATCTTTTATTATTACGTTGCTGAGTTATAACACTTAATAAATATAC
This sequence comes from Thysanoteuthis rhombus, assembly GCA_963457665.1. Lineage (NCBI taxonomy): Eukaryota > Metazoa > Mollusca > Cephalopoda > Oegopsida > Thysanoteuthidae > Thysanoteuthis > Thysanoteuthis major. The sequence continues at coordinate 34,196,980 of OY735221.1, forward strand.
TCGTCAAAATCGTTTTCATTATTTTTATGCTCTCTCTCGTTTGTCGAAAACATATTCAAATAGAAAAAGCACTCAGAAAGAATGTTGTCTGCCTTGTACATTCATACTGGAAATCGGACTCAGACTCTTTTGTGTGTGAGACAAATGTGCTGACCATTGCACTCTCCAGAAGTTTTCAAGAAATTGACCAGTTCTAGGACCAAAAAATTCAATAAGTAACCCCTTGATACTCTGCAATAGTTCGTGTATCTGCGTTTTCGTGTGTCTACCTGTCCGAGTATCATGGCTAAAAGACCCAAGGGCTTGATTTTTTTGCATGGATATTGGTTTGACCTCGAAATAAAACAAACTTTTTTTTTCCTACTCCGACACTTTCGAGATGTCAGTGGAGGATTCGACTCACAATGCAAACATCGTGCTGAACTGTACACTTGAATTAAAGTAGCTCTGACGTAGTTATGACGTAGAAAGCGTTCCAAAATGTTTTCGAAGAAAAGGAGTATAAGAGAGAGAGAAAGAGAGAGAGAGAGAGAGAGAGAGAAAGGGAAAGAGAGAATTTCAATAGTCAAGAGAGAGAGAAAGAGAGAGAATGTTTATGTGAGTTGAAAAAGGGTAATCCCACTAAGGATCAGAAACTTTTTTTTCTCTTCTAAGTGTCAAAAGTGAAAGGAAACCTTTTTCCTCTTTACTATTCAAAAGTACGGGATAGCCTTTTTTGGATCACTTGTTTAGATTCCTTCAAGGAAAACAATTAAACAATAACAATATCCTCTTTTTATGGCAAGGGTTGCTGTATTATAGTAACTACCCAAATACCGCATTTTTGTTGATAGTTTTTCAAGGGAATGGATTTTATATTAAAGAAAAATCATTTTTTAAATAAATATAAAGGGTAGCCATAATATCGGCATAATTGGATAGAGGTTCTATCAACACCCAATGTATTCTTTAAAAATCGATTTTATGAATTTCTGTAAAGGCTCTCAAGAAAAAATATCAACATTAATAAATGTACTCGTTGGAGTCAAGTTATTTGATTTTTAAAGTCACGCTTTGTAATGCTGCAACAATTACCTTCAAAGAGGAGAAATATTACTGTGCAACGATTAGAGATGTGTAACACGAAGCAAGCAATCGCTTTAAATCGTTGAGAACATAAACATCACAATACTCCCGTTGAATGAGATCACTCGACTGATAGCTTGAATGAATTTATCCTATTATATGTTTAGTCCTCAAACTCCCAATATTGGACGATATTGTGGAACTGACTGGCTGCAAATACAGGCCCTAATTTAAACAGCTGTATTATTGGCCTTTTTTCAAATTGGGGATCTATAGAACTGGGATTAGTACTACCGCTAAAAAAAGTGTTTTCATTTAACGTTCATCTTTTAATCTATAAAATAATGGGTCTGGTGAGACTTTTAAAATCCATATATTGTCACGAATTGAGTTTATACTACGGTGGCCAATAAACACTACTGATACGGCATTTCCTGACTTTCGTGACTTAAGTTACTTTTTTCTATGAGTATTTCTCCAACAACTATATCCAAATGGATATTTATTTTTGCTTGCCTCTTTACAGGGTCGGATCTTCGAATACTCGTAGAATTTCCCCGAGTCCAGCCAGTTATTAATATCTACCTAGAGGTTCGAGATAACGTACAAATGAAACTCGTTCTGGCTCATTCTAATAGTTTGTTTGTAGATAAGAACTGGTGTAAATATGTCCCATGACGGAGGATAAAAATGTCAATTTTAGGATTTGACGTCATTTTTTGACTGTGATGATTTTGAACGTTACCTTTTTACCCACAAACATATCTATAAAAGTCCAATGTTGACCTGAACTGATTAGACACTCTTCAGCATTCAAGTTGAAACGGCAACAGATTTTTTTATCATTATTTAACAAATGTTAAAACATCCTGAACGATTCAGTTGTTGGAGATATAATCCTGGCGAGTCACGATGAATTGGAACCTACATGGCAGACGAGGCGTTTGCATTTTATAAGCGAACTTTTTTTAAAAAATCGTTGCTGAAACTGTAATGCAAATTCCATCTCAAAGTAAGTTTCATTCATATATATATTATATATATATATATATATATATATATATATATATATATATATATATATATATATATATGTTTAGGATCTTTACGGTCTTTTTTTGTTGTTGTTTGTCTAATCTTATTTTTTTCAGTTGCTTTTTATCTCAACTTCACTCAGACTGTCAGTCTACGGCAGTGAACAAACAGTGCAGTTCTGAAATAAAGGATGAACTGCTGGCGTGACCATCCATTTCAGAAAGCCTGTCAATTAAGCAACATTAATCGGATGAGCAGTTTTTTGTTTTCTTTTTTTTACATAGACAGGCTTCCATAGGTAAACATGTGTGAGTTTGTCTCGCCTAGAGCTGATCTTTCATTTCCAATCAGCAGCGTTTACTCATTGCCGTAGAGTGACGGCGTGTGTGATTGCAATGAATAGCAACTGAAAACAGTGAAAGATACACTTATCTGAAAAGTATTATAGTTTGGTCTGAACAGACCATTATTTATCCGGATAATGTACCGATTCACTGGCGTACCAACGGGGGTCAGCCCGCCCAGGGTCACACCAGTAGAGGGGTGACACCATAGTTTGGCAGCACAAAAATTCAGCATTTGGGGCTATTTTTCTTTAACTATTTTCTAGCTTTTTTTCGACCAATCTAGCCATTTTCAACAATTGAAAATTGTCATAAAAGGGCTAACACTTGCACTTATGAAATATCAAAATATTGTTTTGCTGCATTTTTCTTGTTTATGTTCAATATATCCTGAGTATTTAACTAATCTAAAGGTAAAATTAGGTAAAGATACAATTTATCAAATTCAACGTAATGCAACATCCCATTACTACTAAATTACAATATACTTCACTGATGACGTAAGCCGCAACAGGTGACAAATGCACATTGCTCACTAATTTATGTGGTGTAGATTTTTCGACTACCTCTTTCTTCGTATTAATGTTATTTTTTATCGCAACGCTTGCACCGTCATTTTAGAAGAATTTCCAAGATGTACGATTTGGAAATTTGAAAATAAACCTCAGGCGAGATTTAAACAAACAACCTTTTTCTTCGCAGACCCCGCCAATCCGGGGCAACTACCTTATAGATTATACACTATACCGATACAAAACCACCGCTTGCAGAAGCTCAAAACTAACGATATATAGCTTCCATTATTTATTTTCCCCAATGCTTGATTGGGCGCCATCTTTGATTTTAATTTTTACATTCTCTATTACAGTGATTTATAAAGCTTGAAAACTCATGAACCCCTTCTAGAAAAGATATATTTTGCCCCAGCTTCGAGACCACTTCTCTGGCATTAATGTTACCTCGAAAGTATTATTAGATGAAGTAGTCTACAATATGCATAGTGAAGTGAAGTTCTTGCTTATTCAAATTAATGCACAAGGTCGAATATGACTTTTAGTTTATCAACTTTTGACGTAGATAAGTTAATCTTTTAGAGCAGTGAACAACAGGCATGTCTTCATCTAAAACTAGCAATGTTACTAGTTGTTTTTAATAATGATTTATTCTATCACAAAATAACTGAGTGCTACTTCAAAGAAGGCCGTGGAATAGATCAGCTGAGACGTTGTGGCACAACAGTATTCAGTCAAAAGAATGAGTTCGACAGCCGAAACTACTCAGTGGTGATGACTTATCCTGAAATTACAGGAGGTTACATTGCCAGGCGTCTTATTCTTTTTGTTTCCGACCGATCCATTCTACAGCCTTCCTTGGATGTACAGTTCGTATAAAAGGATAAATCTCTTCGTTCATCCAGGTTATGATTATAACCTTTTTACCATTGAAAACTGTAAAGTGGAAAAAAAGCGGTGGCAAACACATAAATTATCGGCCGCCGTGGTAGAGTGCTCGCTTTCAGTTAGGTAGGCAGTGGGTTCAATCCATATCTGAGTCAAACTAAACATGGTGCTCAATGCCACTCTGCAAAGCACTCAGCACAAGAAAGAGGATTGAGGAGCTTCTTCCCGAGGCTAAGGACCCACGGCTAAAATCATGTTGGATACTCCAGTTCTCGTGCGATAATCGAAGACGTCGAACCTGGTCAGCATATAATTGCATGGCCCTTGGGAAATACCAGAAAGAGGCTTCAACTGACCTAGTAAGCTGGAAGTGGGTCTTACTAACAATTGCCTGTGTGTACCTAAGCCTGCATCACCCTCGATGATGGCATAAGCGGAGAACGATGATACATTCATATACACAAATATACAAATCGGACCGATCCTTTGTGCCAATCCGTACAGTGTCCCGAATGACACAGGCAATTTCATATTCTATACACAGGGCTTGTTCTCCAATATTTTCCTTACAAACCAAAGAAATACAATGCTGAAATTCACTTTAGCCTGAAATACTATTTTCCTCTAGGCCTATGTACGCAGCTTCTTTCGATTTTTCATATGGATTGTACGCCTGAGGGAGGCCGAAGAATAGATGGGTCAAAGTAGTAACGAAAACACGAAGGATAGGATGTAGACTCATCCCCAAATTATAAAATGTATCACTAAATAATGTAATATTTAAAATTAAGGGAGAGTTGAACGCTGTCTGTACATCTTCATACGTTTGAAAATGTCCTAAATTTAACTCTTAGGCTATGATATTTTGTCTCTACATGAAAAATGGTCGCATGGTACCCACTCAAAAATTCGTCACAGGAAATAGATTTACACTGGAAAAGGCCTAGACGGGAAAAGACTGAGAAAAAAGGCTGAGAAAGCTCACATAGAAAATAGTTTGTTGCGTTTAGATAGGACCCCACATAAATTCATATTGATATCATTCTATAAATTCTGACCTCTTCCAAGCATTGAACAGGCGCAGCCTTAGTCTAATAAATTCAAATAAAATTACTATCTATTCTACTAGTGTATGTAAACAAAGATGTTGGTGTTCGGGAAAAATACACAATTTGAACTATATGGTTAGATTTCAAGTTCTGTTACCAGTTGGTTTTCGTGGCCTAATCGGTTAGGCTGTCGTGTCGGACAGAGGGGCTTCTCAGGGAAAAGAGAAGCCAATTTCACAAAGGGTTCATTCTGTACTTTGGATCTGCGCTACTTACAAACGACTATAGTATGAAAGTTGCGATAATAAGCAACAGATATACAATGAAAGAGATGTTAGTCAATATTGATAATTGACAAAACTTCATTCGGAAAAATTTGAATATCATTGCATCTAAGTCTACAAGAATAATAAAAAAAACAACAAAAATACTGGTAAAAAATCACTTATAATTGACGGAACTTTAAAAAAAATTCGAATAATATTCTACAAAGAAGTTCCGGGCACATTGTAACCGGCCAGATTTATCAGTTTGAGTTTCCTCGAACTTCATATAAACCTAATAAAATTCCTCTTTTCGTAATACTATCAATTCAGATTAGTTCAGATTCCAAAAACCTAGAGAATTGCATGTTTATTCATTTCTATGTCTTCGTACCATCTTTGGAAATCGAATGACAGTACGTTTCTTGAAATCAATACGCTTTTCGACTTCAACAGCTTTGCGCTGTGAATCACTATTCTCATCCGACTATGTCTATTATTATTATTATCATTATCATTATTATTATTATTATTATTATTATTGTTGTTGTTGTTGTTGTTGTTCGCACCGAATGTCAAGTGGTTATCGCATTCTCAGCAGGTCTCCAGCCCTCCCCATAGCAATCTCACAGTCAACAGTAGTGCCATGGTTTGCACTTTCTCACCAGTTGTCTGCTAGTCTTCGCTGAAAGGGGAGTGACAACAAATCTCTTCACGTCTCCAGCCCTCCTCTCAGCGTCTTCGCGTATCACAATAGCGCTGTGGTTTGTGCAATCCCAACCTTCCCCAACTTATCGAAAACTTATGCCATGTTCTTTCAATTTGTTTTGGTTATTTCTGACGTCTGACTGTCGTTGGTCTTTTATTTCAAGTATCCTCCTTGGTAATCTCGCAGATACCAGTAGTGCTGTGGTTCGCATACTTTCACCATCATTATTATTTCAACAACATCATAGTGTCAATTCTCTCTGGTATCTCTGATTATTCTCATTTCCAGACATGGATCGCTCCGTTCCCTTTATCTATACTCCAAGGATTCTTGACACGAAAGCCACTTTCGTATTCCTTAATTCCCGAAACCCTCCGGCAGGGTCTTGGTGTGTATCCATTTTCTCAGCATTTACTCAGCACAAGGCCACAGTAGTGGGATTCCTAAGATGCACTGGTCTACGAAACAAGGTACTTTTGTATTTATTTTCTCACACTTTTTTTCAAATATAGCCTCTTGTCCACTGGAACAACTAAAGCCATTATTTTGTAGATTTTTATTTCAATGACTATAGCATTAGATCTGGTTTCCTGGCCTGGATGGGTGATTAGTCCGTGTTTCAACATTCTGGTTTATTGAACTATTCATATTCTCAAAAACAGCTTCTGGTTGGTAATATTAGCACAAAAATCATCTGTTTTGTACGATCTTACCCGCATAGATTTAGTCATTTCTCCACGAACTAACTGAATATTTATGACGGCATATAAAAAAAGGATTAAGGTAATCTACAACCAATGTGTTTCAAAAACAAATTAAGTTAATCTTGGCCAATTCTGGGTCCCTGGGAGAGGAAATGATGTTTAAAATTGTTGATCAACCTAAGTTTTCAAGATATGGTACTGTGTCACAACGAGTATTTATATGCACTTGTGTACGACGTATACCAGGCTCATACACTTTCATTATTGTTCCAGCCGTTGAACGAGTCGTTTCAGTTGTATATGTTTCCCTACGACTGAATGGTAAGTCATTTCTTGAGAGACAATAAGGCAGACAACAACAAGGAGTTGGTGGAAAAGGTCATCAAGGCATATTAATAAATGGGTGCAACATGTCATTCAAAGTACGTTTTTTGGGGACTTGCATCTGAATTTCTTTCTATCGTACTGCTGAGCAGTAAATAAGCGATTTCATCCAGATATTTCATCCAAGTATAAACGGTATAAATGCAAATGGAGACTGTCAGTGCTTGCAGACTCCTGTTGGGCATTGACAGATGTTTCATTTAAGGCTTACAAGCAACAAGCCAAAAGGCGTTGAGCAGACACGATTGAGGTCAGTAATATGTATACAGGACTGGTGACCGAATACCGGGTGAAATAACCACGAACACGTGAGAAAAACGCTTGTTTTACAATTCATGATTGAAAATTCGCTCCGTACATAGTTCGTAAAATGTAAAAACTTATATATTTTAGAAATAATAGCTAATCAGCAATTTTGATCTTTATATTTGAATTTAGCGCGTTTAAATGCAAGATGAATAGCATTATTCATCTCAGAAGTAGAACGAATTTGAATATTTAGAGGAAAAGAAGAAAATATTTGATAATTGAACATTGTGTATTGCAATTTTTTTCTCTAACATGTTTCGACGTTCAGCGTGTATCGAAAATCAGGAAAGTCGCTTGTTGGTGGCGAGGAATTGAGGCCACCTTACTGATAGAATATAGCTATGTCATTCTAGGTAAAATGTAAACGCATTGCTGATCATGTTAATATAATTTCATACTACTCTAAAAATACGTTGTAAAATGAGTTGAAAACCAGGAACAAAGAGATTGTCGGTGGTCAAGAACCAAGAACAATTTTACTCAGAGAATAGGGTTATAATGTGTATTGGGTGAGTGCAGTACTAATCTAACCATATAATGAGCTTAAATGCAAATTTTTTGTTTATTTTTATGTTTACGCTCAAATGGGATGATCTCATTGGTTGATTTACCTTCCTGTTATGACGTAACCAAAACCGTCAGAGTAACCCTTAAGACTTCGTTTGATTATCACCTTAAAACAGCTTGAGATTAGTTGAGACTTTGAGAAACTTAAAATTAGGATAATCAAACTATTCAAAAAAATTATCTAATAAATTGGCCACAGGCTTCTTAGTGCTGATCCATAACCCCGTCATTTCTGACGCGTATACTCTAGTTATTTTATAATAGAAATGTATACCAAATAATATCTGTGAGAATACACTGTAAACAATTTTGGTATAGAAATGTATTGAAAACTAAGAAAAAACAGATTGTTGGTAGCAAGTGCAATCAGTGCAAATATGACTGACAGAACAGGAGTATTACATGTATAGTTTGAATATAATAGAAATCGTCAACCAAAACTGTCAACACAGGTTTCTCCAGTTTTCCAGTGAGGCTTGCGGGTTATCTATTTATGTATGTAAGTGTCACGCCTGCAGACTGCACCAATGGAGCTAGTGGGTTGAAAGTTTAAACGATTACTCTTCAAGTCTCGAAAAAACTTTTTTTTAGTATCCTTATAAATAGGTTTTTAGAGGGGGGGGTCTATTTGCAATGTGAGTGCATGCAAAATTGGTCTCTTAGTTTGTGTCCGACAGCATTCAAGTTTGTTTTTTTTAATTTTGAGATATTTTTAGTGATAACTGACCAACAAAAGGTGAGAGAAGTAACTCATTCATTAATTCCCCCCCTCTTTGATTGATTACCCCAACACGGTGTTCGGTCAAAAGACGTTGGTCACGCGACGGTTTCTATTGAGTGACTAGCCAGACCTGTTGCTAATGATCTTTAATACATAAATTCATCGTAAAAAAATAATTACAATAGAAAGGCGTTGAAAATCTGGAAGAAATTGTTTGTCGGTTGTCAGAAATTAGGATAAATGTTACTGTGTAAAATTTTTGAATGGTATTTTCAACTTTTATACTTTCTGGTTTATAGAATTAAAACAAGGAAAAGAACAGACTTTGTTGGAGAAAAACAGTAACGTAACATTTGTTTCTGTATTAAAACTATTTCTTTCCAAATAAGTTTTCGAGTTAAACCCCGTTAGAATGAATAATCATTGGATGAAATAAGAATATCACCCGAAATGCAACACAATTCATTATAGAATAAATAGGTTAGGAATATGTATATGAAATGTAAACACTGTATCGTCTGCTTTCTTTATTTTCTTTCTTTTTTCTCCTTTCTTGTTCTTTCTCTCTTTCTTGTACTTTCTATTTTTGTCTCGAGAATAATATATTACGTAGTGCGACATAAAATATATCTATATTCCTCTTTCTTTGCCCACTCTTTATGTTGTATCTTTTTATCTTTACCAGCTCTTTCTCTGTCTTATTAGCCTCCCTCTTATCAAGGTGATAGCTTACTCTCTTTGTTATGGACGCTATCTGAATTTCTTTGACCACTCTCTTTTCGGGTCACTTGATTCGTTACAAACGCCGTTAACCTATTTAAATCTGGTCTTGAAAAGAGATTTTTTCTGTTCTTAGAACTGTCGACTGACGTTACTTTTAAAAATATAAAAGTATAAATGCCTAATCATTACAGGAAATGAAATTATCAAACACATGAAAGATCTTTTGATAACTTGTAATGTCTTGTCATTTCATCAAAGTTAGAGGAGCGATTAGATTTGCTTTCAAATTTAACTCAGTTCTTAGAAGCAAGGTTCAAGTTACTGATGATAATACGATGATTGGTGAGGCTGGTTAACACAGGTCAATACTCCTTCTAATTTTTGTAGTCATTGGGCTCAAAAATCTTATGTATAGTGCATTTTTCCTGTCACAAAAGTATGCAGGCACTTTTGATTTTGACGTAGGGAATCAATATTTTTCAATGAAAAAATCAGTAAACTATCTAGATTCCAAAATCATTTGTGCGCACATTAATTTCCTTTGTGTACTGGTTGCAAAACGCACACACGCACAGCTTGGAGGGAACTATGCCACTGACGAATTCAGTTTTTCACGACGACAGTCAATTCACTTCTTCAAAAAATCTACGATGATCCTCACCACAGACATTATTTGCAAAAATTAATAATATAAATCTGGTAAATAGGAACCGTCACGTGACCAACCTCTTTTGGCAGCATGCTTTGTTGAGGGTGATCAATTTAAACATTAGAAAAAAGGGGTGATTGATAAATAAAATTGCTTCTCTTACATTTGGGGGGGGGGGTAGTGATCACAAAAAAGGCAATTGACAAAAACTGAGGGACTAATTTAGTATGAAGTTGCACTGTAAATGAACTCTCACCCTCACAAACACACGCTAAAAAAATATTTAGGATTGGATTTTCAAGAAACAAAAGCAAGTTTTTGTAAGCATAATTGAGAAGTAAGTATCCCATTGGTGTGTCCTTAACGTGTGATTCACTCATACATACATAGCCAGCCAGATGGACCCTCTTGAAAACCTATGTTGACAGTTTAGAAGACAGTTATGGTTGGCGGTTTCTAATTATATTGAAGCTATCGAAGTGGTATTTTATCCCGACGAAAACTGGATGACCATACTGGTTGTAAATAATTTCCAGCGTACCTTGTCAGTTTCATCTATCGCAGTTCATGAAATGGGCGTCCTAAAAAGAAGGGTATATAACCAATGCATCCTTATGGAGCTGAAACATGGAACCTAACCAAGTGACAGATCCGCATATTGAGAACTATGCTATGTGCACATGAAAGAATTAAGCTGGGCCTCACATGGAGAGACCACAAGACAGCACAGTACATCCGTGAAAAGACAAGAGTCAGGGACATCATAGAATCTATCAAAATCTCAATTGGCAGTGGGCTGGCCATGTTGCACGAATGGCGGACAACCAATGGACATCGCGATTCACGACATGGATCCCCCGAGATCATATGCGGAACTGAGGCCAGCAGAATATTGGATGGAGAGACGAGCTAGACAAATTCAGAAAATACTGGCTCGGCGACGCCCATGATAAAGAAGTGTGGCGAATCCTGGGAAAGGTCTATGTCCAACGACGGACGTTAAAAGAATGATGATGATGATGACTTCCTCGTCGGGACAGGAGAACCAGTAATTGATTGAAACCAGACGACCAGGCATCAGCACATCTCCAAATACACAAAGAGGAATAGGTTCAGGGGTGTGCTCTGATGTATGTACGCAACAATGGCCGAAGGATTCGACGGAAGACGGCCTAATTAAAGTTGCGATAAAACGCACCTGAAAAATTCCGATTAAGATAAATAGTCGTATAGAAATTAAAAATAATGATTCACAAAACTTAATCTAATAGAAATATGGATAAATAATGAAAACATTAATTTACTATGACCCTGTAAGCACGCAGGGCCACAATCGCAGAATATCGGCTCACGTGTTGCCTCTCTCTCTCTCTCTCTCTCTCTCTCTGTTCTTATCGACGTCTCCCATAGACTTTGTCCTAGCAAACGCGCATGCCCAACAATCTTCACATGTAACGTGACAAACAATGAAACAAAAATGAAATCATTATAAACACGTAGCATTAGAGATGAAATCTTTGACGCAAGCCCTGGCACGAGCTGATCAAGTAAGTTTCAACGGATCACTCCTGTTTTTGGAATGAGTCATTGTTATGATCAGTCTGCTGACCCGATCCCATCGCTTCTGTATCAACAGAAGCGGCTGCCACTCCCCTTTGTAAACGAAAGTGTGATTATCTAAATTATATTTTTTCAGAAATTACCTTCTTAGTTCATGTACTTAACTTGACAACCGAATTTTTGTCATTTCAGTCAATTATTCCCGGATACATGTTTAACAATTCATGTAAGCTTTTCAAGAGGTTTCATGTTTTACGTAGTATTATAGTACTATATATGATCTTTTCTTATTGGGATCATCAGTTGTTTACCATGTAACTGTTTTGGGGATTTGAAACAGAACGGTTATATCAAGATGATTTCCCGGCAGTTTTAATCAAACACCACCTCCCCTTAAGCCATGATTTTAATATCTATCTTTGTTTTATCATTTTTAGGACTGTGTCATAATGCATGAAGTTCGTTATTTTATATTACGTATGTGTTGTATATGGATATCACTCTATACTATACATCATTTGATTGATTAAAGCAAAGAGGTTACTCACGCAGGTTACCCAAACAGCGCATTTGGCGATGAGAGACCTGTAAGCATTATAACGGATGTGACTCGTTTTGATATAAACCAGATTTTTTGGAAATAGGGAAACAAAGTTAACTTTGTTGAGTCAATAACATTATATATATGTGCGTGTGTGTGTGTGTGTGTGTGTGGTTGTGCTGACTTTGTTGAATTTGTTGAGTTAATAACATTATATGTATATGTAATATATATATATATGTGTAAATATATAGTCAGTTGTTTTAGTTTTTATAGACAGAAAAATTGAAAAAGTTAGGACAAAAATGTCTATAAATCTCAATAATACTTATTTAAAAGGAGGGATACTACCTACATATAGATAGATAGATCGATAGACAGAGATAGGCAGAGATAGACGGACAGAGAGAGACAGAGAGAGAGCACTCTGGTGGATGGGGAATTGTGCGTAAGTAAATATATTGCTTAAATTCAGTCCTACTGACCGTCCAGTTCTGCGAAGGGCAAGGGTAAAAGGCCGGCCGCTAGGTCTGAAGCGAAGGTTTCGATCCTACCTCGAGAAACTGTATGGGATATTGAATCGTCTATAGCAAAACCGAAGCGTTGTGATACAAGGAACATCTGTCTGTGGACGACATAATTATGAATTATTATTATACATACTTACAGAAAAATCCAGTAGTGTAGAGAGTTTGATCCTCACTGAGTTTTACACTATTGAAAATTTGAGTTGAGCTTAGTAAATGACCAAAAGAAGCATAGTTTGGTGCGATAGTGAGCTATCAACTTACGACCAACTTACGTTCATTTCATGTTCCATTATTGTGACCTTGTGCCAGACTAAGCTGCGCTTAGTAAAATCATTATTAGATCGTTACATATACTCGTTTTTTGATAAGACGAAGGCTGATATAAACAAAAAATATGCGGTCAATATTCAATCGAAATATAACTCATCTGAAGGAATTACCTTTAATAACCTCTGATGAGAACATGGCTTCCCAATAAGAATAAGTTTGGTGATCACAAATTAAAAAGCATAAGTACGAATTCCCTATTATTGAACTTTTTACTACAGGTAGTAAATTGTTTGAAAAGACACTAATCTGTTGGAGTAAGGTACTATAGAGCATACTACAAGAATTCAAGTACTGATTCTCAACGCTAAAACACGGTAAGCTGTGAGCAGTGGAGAGTGTCATTGTCATGGAGTATTCACTCTTGGTGGGACCCATTTTAACGACTTTTTAACATTCTCTATTGCTTTGAAATAATGTGACACCGTCGCTGTTAGAGTCCTAGAGTCTCCAGAAAGTAATCGAACCGTCATTCCTAGACCAATGGCAACTACTGTCGATGATCCTCCATCATTAAGAACTGGTTTGGGGCCCTAGTAGGTGTTTATTCTTTGTATCCATAAATAAAGATCCAATTCTATTGAACCAGCGCTGAACAGTTTGCATTGTACTAGTGTGCATTCAAAATGCTCTGTTGACGTCATCAGCAGCTTGAGCTACATTATGTCCTAATTTGGAATCGTACTTGATAATTAGTCTAATTCCTTTGGGGAGATCCCTATGCTGTCAAGGGCTTAAAAACCTACAATAATAACAAATCATGTCTCTATTTACACTAAATCTACAGGAGAAATGCAATTAAATAAGTAAATCTTCCACTTTTAGCATTATTCTCTGTGACTTAACCAAATCCCACCCTAACGGGCGGAGTAAATAACTGACGAAAAATGAATTAATGAAACAAACAGATTGATGGATGTTTAATTAATTATTTATTCTATTCACGTTGTCTGAATCAAATGATGCATTCACCGTGTAATAACAGGCGATTATTTCAAATAAGGGTTTCAATATAATATATCACAAGTTGTAATTATATATATATATATATATATATATATATCACGCCTAAGACATGTAAAACGATCTTGTTATCGTAAATAAAACATGAAGGTAATTTCCGATTTGATTCTTGAAAAACAAATAATGCTGTTAAGAGATTGAAAAAACACATGAAATCTGCATGAAAATTTTGTAAATAAAATGACACATAAATAAGTGCTTGTAGCTCGCCTATTTGTCTCAGTTATTTTCTTCGAAGTTTTTTTGCTTTTGTGCCGTGTAACTTTTTTGCATGTTTAAATTTACGAAGTCCCTCTTCATATCAATGTTCATTTTTTGTTGTTCTCCTTTGTATATTTTATGATTCTGTAATATTTTTGAGTTATGGATCCTAAGTTTGGACTGCGTATTCTAAGTGTGTTGTAACATATGTAGTACATAGTATCTTGAATTTTTTGCATCGATGTAATCAAATCTGGCTCTTATAATACCTATTATTTGGGCTGCTTTATTGTCCTTTTCGAAATGTTCCTGTATTCGGAAATTAGAAGGTGAAATCCTACCTAAGTCTTTTTCATGTTTTTCATTGTTTATGTAATAGCTTTTTTTTACTGTTTTTTTTTCATACGTACAATTCTTTCCATTTGTCAAAGTTGAAAAATAGTTGCGATGTTTCTAATCATTTTCTTATTTTTTTTCTTTTTAATGTTTTTCGCTAGTTTTGTAACGTTTCCTTTTTTTTCTATTGTATTGTATATTTTAGAGTCGTATTCGAATATACTGCATTTTTACTCGATCGTTTTAGTCAAGTCCGTTATACAGGATAGAAAGTATTTGCCCTAACACTTATCCTTGTTATACATCTCTATTTATTTCCTGTCTGATTCTGTTCCGTTCATTACTGCATATTGTTTCCTATAAGTAATTTCCTTTAATGGTATATGACTTGAGTTTATGTCATAATCTTCTATGTGGCACTGAACCGAAAGCTTTACTGAAGTCAAGGTAAATTTCAATGATTACTTCTCCTTCATCATCTAACATTGTCCATTCTTTTAGCGTTGTTAGTATCTTTGTTAAGCATAATTTTCAAGGCGTGAACTTATGTTAGGCTTTGCTATAAATTTCAGAATTATTTATTAAGATTCCTAAAGATTTTCACTATTTATGATGTATGAGGGAATTGGCTTATAGTTGGATGCTATTTTTTTTTTTTTTTTTTTGCAGTGACGTATGGTGCTTTGTATCTTGGGTGTGCTGTGTGTTACGGATGCACAAAAACACAAAAATATTTTAGCGTCAGTAAAAAGCTACGGACAGTAAAAGCCTTTTTGGTACAATGCAGGGAGGTGGCCGCAATTGTAAATTGCGAAGGTTCACACACTCGCTCATTCGATCTTACAAATAGCAAACAAATTAAAGAAAGAAAAAAGTACAATGAAAGAAAAGCAAAATTTGGATTGGACACTATTATCCGATGTTAAAGAGTCTAATCCAAAATCGGGACCACCAACTGCCAGTTACTTTTTACAGACACTAAAATAGTTTTCACGTTTTTGTGCATCCGTAGCATTCAGCACACCCAGGATACCAAGCACTGTACGCAAATGATTCTTTGTCTTCTCTCTTATGTATTGGTGTCACTGTTGTGTTTTTACTATTTATGTGGTAATTTTCTTAGTGTTAGAGATTTGCTGAACAATAATCTTACTGGATTGCTCAATACTCCAGCACTAGTTTGCAGTATTTGGGGGTGAATATTGTCTAGTCACATTGTTTTGTATTATATTTATGTATATGAATGTATTAATGGACTCTCAGTTGTATTGAAGTGTGCGCTTATTTGCTAATAGCTAGAGATCCAATAACAGTAAAAATTCCGTCTTTGTCTCTCTATCTCTGTCTCCGTCTCTCTCTGTCTCCGTCTCTTTCTGTCTGTCTGTCTGTCTCTCTCTCTCATTTGGTGAATTGTTTAGTAAGATGTGGATAGCAAAGACATTTTATTCATGAAAACTTGAACGATTCAAGTTGAGCTTTATGAATGACCAAAAGAAGACAACTGTGGCATGGTGGTTAACAGGCTCGTCTGGCACACCGAGTCTCGTTGCTCTATTATTTGTGGCCTTGTGCCAGACAAAGCAGAGCTTTGTATATAATTATATATAATTGCAGGATCGGTGATGAACTTCAGAATGGCTGAAGTCATGAGGTAAGTAAAATATGTTATCATCGTTATCAAGAGCACATGCGCCAGCCAACAATTGAACCAATCTCTAGAGGACGATAAAAGAAAATTAGAGTCTATCTCTGATAGTAGTCTTTGAAGTTCACTTGAATCTGTACTGTTTGTGCGTGCATTCTCTTCAAGTATCAGTATATTACCCGTCAAAAATATCCAGTTTATTTACGAATGTATGAATTAAACAAACATATACTTCCGTATAAATGTATTTCATGCAAACAAATTATTTTTCGGTCGATTTTTCGCAACTTTTTGTTGTTTAATAATTTTAAAACAATAAGGAGAAAGAATTATATTTAAAAAAATGAATTTCTCTTCTATTGAGAAAAACATTGGTTTTAATCATGAAAAATCAGTGATGCTTATGTTTGGTGGAAGTGTTTTCCGTGCTACCACCGATATATCATCAACAGTAGTAGTTTAGATACGAATACACGGATACAATAGAGCCTCAATTTATCCCTTTTCCTCAATTTCTGTTTGCTTTAGTAGGACAGAAACCAACAAATAGAAAAGAAAGTGACACAGTAGAGCCTCGTTAAATCTCCTTTCCTATTTTCCCGTTTGCCTTTGCGTGACAAAAACCAACGACCAAACAAACGAGAAAGTGACTTAGAGACTCGCTTTATCTCCTTTCCTCTTTCTCTGTTTGCTTTTTACATGACAGAAACAAACAAACAGACAAGAAAGTGGCATAATAAAACCTCGCTTTACCCCCTTTCCTCTTTTACTGTTTGCCTCGGTATGACAGAAGCCAACAAAGAGATGTAAAAGAAAGGACAATGTGCTTTTATGATATGCTTTATTCATAAGATTCAAAAGAAATAATTTTACTTTATTTTGGTGGATATGATGATTGAATATAAGATGCACTTTCCGTATTGTTTAATCTCCATGTTTAATCTGGGAAAATGTACAGTGAAAGCAAATCAATGAATCGCTGAATCGTGTGGTAATGACACGGTACGTGCAAGCTTGTATCACGAATGGTTTACGAATTTTCAACAGGCGATTTTGGGCACAATGACAAAGAATTATTTGGAGGGCCTGAAAACTAGAAAACTGATGAACGAGAACAATGCATTACTTTGCAGAAAGATCACAAGCGAAGAAGCCAGCTAATTTGAATGACATTTTTTTTGTTAGCAAAGAAGTTGACAGATAATTTTACTGCTTAACAGCGCCTCTCCTCGTATTGCATATCCGACGCAGCAATCTCAGAATAGGGGTGGGAAGTCAATTTTAGTTTATCACTTGAAAAATTTATACGAATAGAATACTTAGTATAAAATGTTGTTCTACAGTCCTAGTATTAATACCAAGGCTCAATCGAAAGAAACCTTTATTTTCATCAAACTCCTATTATTGTTTTAGTTTATTTTCGTATGAAACAAGCAGCAATGACGAATGACATTGATCTGACAAAAAAACCTGTGACTTTATGCACGAATAACAGTGATACAGTGACGTACGCTAAAACTGATGGATTCATCCACATTTCTAAAATCCAACTCAGATTGATTTATTTTGCAAAAGTTTGCTAATCTCATTTACAGGAACCACTAATGAAAGAGTTGAAATGGGATACGTAGTTTAGAAATTATATTGTATGGAGAAACGAATTCTGTTTTGTTTACCTACAGGTTTTAATGAGGCATTGCAGAATTTAGGACCAATGAACTTCTCTGCAATGGTGTAAACACTTGGGGGCACCTTAACATATGTTGTTCGTGGGTCCGGAATGACCTAAACATGAAACCAACGAGACAGAGGAGAGAATACTGACAGAATGATCCTGTGTGTGTGAACCTAAAGAAGGGTAAACAGTGCATTCAAAACGATTACAAAGAAACTAGGACTTGTGGAGAACGAGGATGTTTACATACATACACATAACCGAGTAGCGTGGTAGAAGAGAGGAAAAACAAGTCTGGTTAGTCACTCAACAGAAACAGTCATGTGGTCTTTCAGCAGCATACTATGTTGGGGGAGATCAGTTAAGAATTGGAAGAAAAAAAGGAAAAGTTACGTCTATCACTTTTTGTTTGGTAGTGATCACTTAAGAAAGTCTGAATTTTCAAAATGAATAAGCGGTCACTAAAGGATCAATTTGAAATAAACTTACATTGTAAACTAAACACTCTCTTCAAAAAGTATTGGAAGGGGTTCTTGACATAATAAGGAGCAAATTTTCAGCCCTCCAGCTCCATAGGTGCAGCCTGTACGCATGATACATACATAGTCATCCAGCTTAGAGAGTTCTTTACCATGATTGGTTATTTGGTGAAGGTTCAAGTGTTCAGGCCATGTACCGTGGCTGGTATGATACGATGGTTGACAAAGAGAGTGGATGAGTACTTGAATAAATAACGCCTCCTTAACTACCTTGCCGCCTAGATGGTAGAAAGGGCATAAGGCTGTTATATCCATTGTCTACATTGACAGGGGGAGGCATTCAGTCGGATAACGATACCGAATATCAGCTGGGAGTGATCAATCATCGTATGAACAAAGCTGTACTTACATCAGTGCTGGTCTGTGCCGCCCCTAATCGAGTTTTGGGTTGCCTCTCCAAAGATTATCTCAGGTCAAGAGAAGAAAAACAAGATTACTCTTTAAGGACATTACGGTTGGTAATACGGAGAATGGAATCGATGAACAGGGTTCAAATTCCGGATGGGACAGTTAATATTCACTTTACACTAACGCCCCCCACTACACACGATTAATCTCTCTCTCTCCTTTCTCTCTCTCTCTCTCTCTCTCTCTCTGTACATATGTATGCATATATATATATATATATATATATATATGTGTGTGTGAGTGTGGTTTATCTCTCTTCTAAGCATCCCCTTTTTGTATGTTTAGTTTATCTTTCTTTCGTGTGTACCTCTCTCTGTTCACTAGAAGTGCAATATGGCGAGTTCGAGACGACTTAAATTGATACCATTGGGAAAGGCATGAATCAACCTGGAACCCTTTAACCCTAGAAGGCAGTCTATTTTGAGCGTTGGGCTAGCATCCCAGTCCTGTGAAAACCCACGATTGCTACGAATAATAATTGGGTCTTCATACATTGTTCGAGAAACGTATTGTGCTCCACGGGAGGCAACTTTCCAACGCACTCGTTACACTCTCTCAATTTATCACTCCCTCTATAGTTCTCCGTATCTCTATCCTCTCCCATTCCCCTTCTATTTTATCCAGGGGTGGCCAACTAATGGCCATAAGACTGCCTGTGGCCTTCTAGACCATTGCGTGCGGCTTCCTATGACCTTGATATCTCAATGTTTTATATCAAAAAGCGATCTCAAAAATGTCATTAAAAAGGCTTGTAAACTTTTTTTCATTTCTTCTAAGTAGTATGTACTGATTTAATAATGAATTGGGTTATTAGCCAAATATTTAGAACTCTAGATTGTGCAGTAAACGTACTAAAAATTTATCAAGTTCGGCCTTATCAGAAGACAATAAATTTCAATGTGACCTTTAAACATGAAAAGCTTCCCCACTCTTGGTTCAAGGCATTTCTTTAGCGATGAGATTTAGCCGCTTCTCTGCCAGCCATCTCCCCCCACCTCTCTCTCTCTCTCTCTCTCTCTCTCTCTCTCTCTCTCTCTCTCTCTCTAAAGCAGATCAATGTCCATAATCAGACAGTTTGTTATTATCTGATATTTTTTACGGACTTATTGACTTGGTCAGGCTCACACACACACACACACACACACACAAAGGAAGTATAACTATGCAAGCTCCCTGCTTTTTGAGAATGCCCCCTCCGTCTCAATTATTTGTCTCCCTTTGATATGAATAGGTTAGGAAAACGATTTTGTCTCCCTTAGATTTTTGAAAATGACAAAACTGACCTGACAGTAAATCAACTTTTAGACGTCACCAGAGGTCAGAGCCATATATCCTATGTTCATTCTGCGGTCAAGTGACCTTCATGCACAAATATGCGCTCGGTATCGCACAATCATTTGGGTATCTATAAAACATGAAGTTGGACATAAACAAATAAATAAAGAAACATCTCTCGACTTGATTATAATATTAGATACATAGACGAGGCCACCCTCAATAGGTCCATAGGTCCATGGCCTGGTGCATAGTAATTAGCTGAATTCCGAACCAAAATCTTCACTGAATTAAGAACATTGACGAGGAAGAAAATTATGTTGAAAAAATATTTGACGAGTAAAATAAATACTTTTCTCATCATTAAGTATGTACATGTCTTTTCTGGCTGACTGCTCATACTTATCATCAGAAATCGTGAACCAAAACTGCCAACATAAGTTTCTTCAGTTTTCAAGTTGGTCTAGCTGGATTACTGTCTATTTATGTGTTGCGCATACAGGTTGCAACAATGGAGCTAAGCCAGAGGGCTGAAAATCTAAATATTTACTCCTTATTATGTCAAGAACGAAACTTTTTTTTAAAATTCAGCCTCCGAATACGCTTTCGATAGGGGTAGGTTCAATTTTCTATGTAAGTTTATACTGAATTGATCCCTCAAATTGTGCCATGCTTGTTTTTATCTTCTAAAAATTCAGGCTTTTTAGAGATCACTGCCAAATACAAGGCAAGAGAAACAACTTATTCATCGACCATCCCTTTTCCCAATCTTTTGATTGATGACCCCCCCCCCCGAACACGACATGCTGCCCAAACATGTTGGTCATGTGACGGTTTCCCTTGAGTGACTAACCAGACCTTATTATCTATAGTTATCTAATATAATTAAAACTATCCAGCTTTTCCTGTTGGTTCAAGGATCTCAAAAACAGCTCCCCTCCCCCTCTTTGAAAGGGACATTCTCAAACTGGCCGTCCATAGCAATGGTCGTCTAGGAAGTTATTTTCGATAGCAACTGCTTAAAAATAAGAACAGAAGTTTCTTAATGGTTTCTGGTAATATCATCTGTGCTCAATGACATACTGGAGGGGTTATCAAAATTTGATCACTGCAAAGGTTTAATTTTTTTTAGATGGCCAACAGGGATCCTATCACAGACATGCTTCATGAGTTATGGATTTTTTCCAAACACCAGTACACAATATATAGAAAGATTTCTGGATCCACCCAAAAATTGAATCTCTTCTTATTACCGTAATCCACTTATTCTCAAACTTTCATTGAAATTCACTAAGAACTTCCAGAGATATTTCATGGAAAGTCATGAGTGAATAAAGGAATTGTAGAGAAAAAAAAGGAGAATAATGAAATATCTCTCGATCCAAAAACCAAATTTTCATCACTTCATTCGTAATATGTGCCTTACCCTTCCACAGAATTTCATTAAAATTCATCGAGTACTATAGGAGATATCGTATGGTCAGAAAAAAACGATGCAGATATGCATGAAAAACGAACAAATATCTCTCAATCAAAAAAAAACGAACAAGTCCTGGATCCACTCTAAAATTTCATCACTACTTCTTCACCCTTTGATCAACCATTGCACTTTTGAAGGTATTACATGGACTGACAGGAGCGAATAGATGAATATAGAAAGAAAAATATAAACGGAAAATACATCTCAATCAAAAATGAATTCCTGAAATTCAGTCAGGTTCCCCTTACAATATGGAATAATGGAATTCATTGAATATTGGAATTCATTGAGAAAGTTTGAAGACATCGCGTAGACAGACAGGAGCGAATACGGAAATGTATAAAATATTACAACGGAAAATGTCTTTCAATCAGAAACGAATTCCTGGATGAGCTCTAAAATTTAGTTACTTCTTTCTTACAATACGCTTTATCCTTCCACGAAATCCAATTTAAATCAATGGAGTACTTTCTGAAATATCGTATGGAGAAACTAAAGCCAATATAGAAATTTACGGGAAAAAAAACTTTTTTTCCGGGTGTTTTGCACATTTCTGTATTCGCTCGTTTCTCTCTGTACCATATCTTCGAAATTTCTCAATGAAATTCGATGAAATTTTGTGAAAAGAAGGGCCAGAAAAGTGATCAAATTTGGGGGTGAATCCAGAAATTTGTGTTCAACTGGGAGATATTCATAGGCTTGTTGGGTTTGAAATATTGCATAGTATCAGTTGTTAGAGAGAATTCTGTTTCGGATTATTTCCATGCCAGGAATTGTTTAATTCACTCTAAAGTATCACTACGCCAAATGTTATGCTTTTTATCCTAAAGGGAGTAATTTTGACTAAACTCTGAACCAATAGCTTTGACTATTTACACATCCTCTCGTTGTATGATATATGTTTCCATTTTTTCCTCTCTGCATATGTGTTTTTTTTTCTTTCTTCTAAACTTACTCTCTTTGTACGCGTTATCTTTCTCATAGAAGATAAGCAACACTGGAAGTGCAATATTGTGGAAGGCATGAATCCAACTCTCCTTACATATTGTTTAATCACTGTGTTAACTAGACCAGTCTTGTCATCGGCAAGACACGATGAAAGAGTTGAATTAGTGAGTATAAGAACAATCCACTTGCTCATAATTGGTTTACTTACTTATGCCAAAAATTTAACTATATCCATTGCCATCCTTGACAGATGAAGTCAAGACAATATAATCTGATTCGCGAAAATCTACCTCCTGAAAAGATTCTAATCCTCCTCGGAGATAAAGAATAGTGCTGCGTCTCCGAAGGGATTAATGTTGAATCTAGCATAGTACCCATCAAGAATGGTGCGTCCATTTACGTATGGATCAATTATATAAATATACTTTAGAATAAATGTATTTATGTTATACCAAACAGACGCATACTTCAAACGAAATTTATTTTTTGTTGATTTTCTAGAACAGTTCATATTTTCTCTAGACAATAAAGCAACAGAATTAGGCCAAAAATGATTTTCTAATGAGAGAAACATCAGTTTTATTCACGAAAAATCAGAGATGCCTAAATTTAGCGAAATTGCTTTCATGCTACTCCTGAAACATCAGCGGCAGCTGCAGAAGTAATATTAATGATGAGGATGCAAACACATAGACACAGTTGCTTTGTGCCTTTCATATCTCTCTATTTGCTTTAGCATGACAGGAACGTTAAACAAACAAAATGGTTACATAGTATTTCATACGTATGATTTACAAAGCTGGCCATAGTCTGGCTCAAGGCCAATGTAATTGGTCGTCCATAAGGGATCAAACTCTTCTTAACCATTCCTCTAAGAAATGCACCTGTAATACTGGAACATCCAGTGACTGAAACTGAAACGGAATTTCTAAGCGAAGAAAACCCGGAGGAGGTTTGAGCAGTGGTTCTCAATCTGGGCACCGCGGCATAATAGTGGACGAGAACTATCCCTTGGGCGTCCCGTGTATTTTCTCCAACATTTATTTCATTTCTACGGTTGATGTGCGGCGTAAGTTAAGTATTTCCTTATTTCTTTCGTCAAACATTTGAGTTAGAGACGTAAAATCAGCTATTCTCGTCACATTTTGCAGTGTATCTGAAATCTGTAAATGCGTCGAGAATCGCTGATTTCACGTTCTCTTGTCGTCCGTCTGCCAACAATATCTAATTGGAAACCAATTTTTGCAACCGAATCTCCTCTGTACACAGTTATCGGCCTGGCTTCAAAAGCGACACCAGACTTCTTTATTTATTTTCTTTTTGAGTCTTTATTTAGTCACTAGTCTACCCCTTGTCGTTAAAGAATGACGACAATAATTAGGTAATTTTGAATTGTACTCTTATATCAAAAACATTGTGCTGTACAGAAATTTATTTTCTATGTTTGATATCTCTTGAATATTCAACGATCTCCTGGGCGTCCCACGTATTTTAGAATTAACTTAGGATACAACTTATCAAGTTTAACGTAGCATAAAATTCTATTTTTTATCAAGTTATGTCACCAGACGTCATGGGTGTCGTCTTTTCACAGCATGCTGTGTTGGGCGGGGGGGGATCAACTTAAATTGTGGAGAAAAGGTAACTGCTGCAACATAGCGACGCTCTTACGATGGAGCTAAACAGCCACCGATGATGAAAAGGCCCGAATAACTATTTTAATTCCTAATCCCTTTTCTTTTCTTTTCTTTGTTTTTTTTTTGTTTTTGTTTGTTTAATGACGGTCTATATCTGCTCTATTTGGGTTTTTTTCCAATGCAGAGACTTATATGATGAAGAAATGAATATATGATCTGAGAGTATGATTTTAAATCAGTTGCAGGTTCTTTAATTGTTTATTCTATTTACGTTGTCTAGGCCAAATGATACATTCACCGTCTAATAAGGGGAGTTGATTTCAATTAGATTTTTAATATGATATAATGCAATTTATAATCATCGACCGGAATAATAGTTCCGATAAAACTATTTTTTTTCAAGGTAATAAAAAAAATCTTCTGTGAATTAAAACATAAGTTTACGTAGATTTTGAAAGTTTTAAATGGGTGCAGAAATTGTTTAATTTGAGAATTTTTTTTCATGTTTGGATGATTAAAACCGTTCGTCCCAGCTCTATTTATATCCCACACGAAAGCTCGTGATTCTAACCAACCATATGCAACAGACGCCCACAAGCGAGAAGACATCAGAACGAATCACGGGTTTACAGACGCATTATACAGTGAATTTTACTCTGTAAATGCGTCCCTAAACCTGAATTTCGTCTGGCAGACGTCCCGAAGTGATTTTATCAAAATGTCGACTCAGTCACGTCAGAGAGACACTCCAGTTTAAGAAGGCCGAATTTCAGAGATTAGAATTGATAAACACGAAATCAAGGCTACAGCATTTATACCAACCTCACAAAATTATATCAGTTTTGATATCTATAAGTTGTCCAAAATTGAATGTGGTTTTGCAACTTTAGTCCCCCACCACACTGAATAAAAAGTAAAGCTATTACACCGATTATTTTTATTTACTGAATAATTGTAAAAAAAAAGCCACCCCTTAAAAAATAACCTTCGCACTGACTGACTAACCCTAACCCATAATCATAACCATAATTTATTGTCACGATTAGATAATAACGGCTGAGTCACCGAGATGTCACTAAATCATTTTCATTCATTTAGCAAACAACATTGCAGTGACGTGTAATACTCGTTTAGTGTAATAAGGAATAACGAAAAATACTCACCAATTTTCTAAAATATGACTTGATCAAAATCTGCACAATTGATTTCAACACACCTCTATCAACATGGAGCAATGCTGTCTATATTGCTTCTCCAAATATCGCCGATTCGATGCTGAAAGACCTCCATGAAGGTTTCTTGTTCAGAAGTCTGGTTATGAAAGCGCTTGTTAAGGATTTTTTTTTCTCAGTCTGTACGTCCTCATTTCTCTTTAAGTATCAAGACATTTCTATTATCTGTGGTTATCGTAAGGGTGCAATCATGGGCATCCGCAGCAGAGGGGGGTTGAAACAGAGCATACACCCTAGGTCAGACGGGGGGAGGTTGAAAGTTGGAACTTCATAAAGGATAATGCTGCAGTATAATTATTTTATGTAACTACAACTTAATGTGCCCATATAAAAAGAGGGTTTATTATTTGTAAGTAACAGGGTTGCGGCTAAGATATATTCTGAATATCTCCTTTTGTCTTGCCCCCTGGAAAAGCAGCAGAGGACGTCCATAGGTAAAATACAGAGAAAGAATAAATGGAGCGGTGTCATATTTGGCGTTATGCTACGGTGGTTTCGGAACTTTGATAACTCAAGGACCCCCTCTCTATAAAAGAAATATTGTAGCGGCCACTATTTTTAGCATTTAGTTTGTACCTAATGAACTACAATAATAGGCAACTTTTGGCCCTAAAACGTCATTTTTACTTTAAATGGATTACATCTAACTGAATCCATATTCATCATATCTGCGTACAATAATATTTATTGATAGCGGTGCGATGGTTGATATTGTTTCTCTAACACAAGATTCGCAATGCCAGGCTCATTATTCAGTTGGTTTCGTATTTCACTTTTCGTACACAGCATCATGGAGAGAGCCTGTTCACAAAGGTAAGTTATACAAAAAAAAAAAAAGAGCTCGGTTATACTAATATTTAAATTCGTTGTATTCAAATTTTCAACTGCAGATCCTCGGCCATTATCTGATGGACCCCAAGTGTCTACGGGCTTCAGCTTTGGGGCAGCTGCGCTGGAACATTCCCAAATGTTGAATCCAAACTGCAAAGGCTGTTTTGAGAAGTGAAAAGAACAGATGCCTGACCATGGACGGTGGAGAAGGAAATAAGGTTCCGGTTCATTAAAAGGCCACAGGAACAAAATTGATTGCGTGCATTTCGGTGTAAGGATAGCGGATCCTGGTGCGTTTTTCAAAAGAACTTGAAACTGAAAATGCGTCAAGATTTGCTTTCCTTGCTCATTTCATTCAACGTCAACCAAAACCATGAGCATTTCACGAACGAGTTCCAGATCCATACACAGGCTCCAGTTGAAGACACTACGAAAGGAAAAGCTAAAGTTTTGTAATAACATTCCTCGGCTTTTAAGGCGCGTCTTATATCTGTCCAGTCAAGTTTTTTTCGGGGGAAAAATTCAGGAATGAAATGCAGAATCGAAACCCCCAAATTGATTCACGTTAAGAATTCCAGATTACATGAAATATATTAGCAGAATAAGTTGTTCAAATTTTCTGAAAATATTTCTTTCATAATATTCTTTAATGTAGTTAAGGGGGTCTGAATTCTACACTTCATCCTTGTTTTAATTAGATTAAATCCTGATTAAATCAAAATTACGTATCTATTTATTCTCTGAAAAGAAAAAAAAAATCCATCGAAGCAATATCTTAACATTAAACACCTTAACCCAACACGTGACGTCATTGGGTTTAATCGAAAAATTTGCGTTTCTGACTTGTATCAGTTTTGGGGTCTGGATTCTATATTTGATCCAAATTAGGTGTGCAGCTGACGTATGTTCTTTGGTACGGCTATATTGGTTAAAAAATATTCATTCCAATAAAATCATTTTCAAACTTCTTATTTTATTTACTTTCTGAACTCTCCAATAAAATGAATGTTTTGTGTTTAAATCACAAAAAAAACTGCTAAAAAATAAAACAAATATCCGTAAATTTTTTGCCAAATGTCTCGAAGAATAAATATGAGCGTCAAAATGTCTCAGAAAAATTATTTTTCCATAAATTAAAAATGAAACATAAAATTACTCATCTCGTCAAATTTATAAACCAGTTGGGAAAATTTATCAATGGGAGCTTATTGTATTGCGAGTTACCTCCCTTACATCTTAAAATTGTATGCTACTGATTTGTTATGAGGGCTCTCACATTAACGAATTGAACTTATCTTAACCACTTGGAACCGGGATATTTTTGTGTGCTGTCATATCAACGAAATATCTCGTCAACTGCTCCAAGACAAACATTGTTTTTTTTTTTTTTTCTTTTACTACTTACGTCATCATCAACAAAATTCATTGAATCACTATTCAATTCACAGTCAGAATGAGATGGACCTGGAAAAAGAAATTTCTCGCTAGGTACAAGGTGGTTAATGAGAAATGTTCACTCACTTGAGCAATTTATTACGTTCGGAAAAGAATGTCCAAAATCAGTAAATGCTTAACTAAAATATTTAATGACAAGAATTATATCTGTCATTGTTTTCTGTCAAACAACCAAATATAATTGTATCTAACTGCACTTATGAATAATTTCCAAGTATTAGGTGTGAAAAATGATAAAATATGAACGATCATGAATAATCTTAAATCTGATACCTTTTTAATGAAAATTACATTTTTAGTGAGTGCAGGTAACCAAACGGTTAGAGGAACGGAAAATGGAATAGTTGAGCCGAGTTCAAAATCGAGCTGGAATAGCTTGGGTTCACTCTGCTCTAATGCCCATGGGAAAGGTATGAATCTACTTCTCCCCTTCCAAGTTATGGGTAAATAGTAGAGAAGGTGGAGCCCTGTAAGTCAGTCGATCTTGGGCGTCGGGCTAGCACCCCAACCTCATTGAAAAAGACTACAACTGCTACAGAAACAACGATCGTGTCTCCATGGCCAAAAGTGGAGATTTAGATTGTCCGTTACTGCCGAGCGTCTGGTATGGCCGAATTGTCTATTGAAGGGGGGGATGGACATTAAACAATACAAACGCACTCATGACATGATACATTGGTATAAATAACATAAGGGAATATAAAATAAGTACAATTAAAGGAAGCAATACTAATTTTATCTACATTGTAATTTTTGTCTAAAGTCCTCAGCATCAGTCTTTTATCACCCGTCGTTGGACATAGACCTTCCCCAGGATTCGCAAGATCTATCATTGGTGTCAAGGAGCGAATACTTTCTGAACTTGTCTAGTTCATCTCTCCATCTTGTATTCTGTAGGCCTCAGTTTCGTGTATGATCTCTGGGGATCCATGTTGTGAGTCGTGATGTCCATCGGTTGTCTGCCATTCTTGCAACATGATCAGCCCATTGCCATTTGAGTTTTTTAATGGATTCTATTATACCTCGGACTCCTGTTTTCTTTCCCTGATATATTGTGCTGCCTTGTGATCTCTCCATGCGAGGTTGAGCATGGTTCTCAAGTTGAGGGTCAGTTTCTGGTGAGGGTCCATATTTCAGCTCCATAGGTGACTATCGGGAGGATACATTGATGCTCATTTCTTTACACCGAATTCGTCGCACACTCGTGACACTGACGCACCCGTTTCCAACTTCTTTATCAGCTCTAATTTCTGAGAAACTGATAACACCACGCGTTTCTTTGTAATCTTTGTTTGAAAGCCATTGTAAGTGATAACGTAAGAAACACGATTTCAAATACTCCTGATGTTCCCGCGGCAGTCGGAATATGAACAGATATTGTCCGGTATTTCCGAAATTGGGTAATAAGAAGTCTGTTGATTACAGAGTTTACAGTAGAATGAAAGTTGTCTTCAACTATTTTTCCAAGTACGGAGTTCCTAATTGCCCTGAAAAAATTGAGCTGTTTTTTGTTTTTTTTCATCGAGGTTTGAATACCAGAGTATTTTCATCTTTCGGTCCGGGTATTCTTCGGCCTTACTAAATATCACCAGATGTAGCCTACACTCAAACAAGGCTAAAAAGAATAGATCAGCCTAAGACGTTCAGAATCAAAAGACAATGACACTCGTATGAAAAAAAAGTATGAAATTATAAAAACATCTCGGAACTTCATGGTACTCGACATTTTTACTAATTAAGACCAAGTGGGACACAAGCATTCAGTAAGTGATCGAAGTCTATCAAAAATAGATTTCAATGATCGGATCTGACAGAAAATTTAAACGTAATCTGTAAAGAACTGATCAGTTTATCGGATTGGCGTAAATCGATGTTTTGAGATATCGGTACTAATACAAGAATGGGGTCCAAACGACTGAGAAAAAAAGTTACTCCCATTGAATGTTTTTGCCACCCCCCCCCCCAACCCGGAGGCCGGACATACATGAAAACAATTCCTTACGAAAGGATTACGGGTCTAAGCGATATAACTAAGTGTTAAATAAATACGTTTTTCATTTAATTTCATTCGATGAAGTATAAATCATAATTGTTAATTTCTGTGACAACTTCTTACTTTCAGCTAAATTTTTTCAGTCGCTTTATTTTTTATCAGCCTGAATAAAAGTTACAATAAAACTTCCCTTCCACGGATACGTTCATTTTTTTTCAACGGTGGGATGAACAGAGGTGAGAGAGAATGTTAGTTTCGTGGTTGATTTTAATAAGTAAAAGTTACGATAGATAAGTGACTAAAAAATTACTAGGATTTATTTACTTTTGCTTCCATTTTTCATCCGTTCAAAGCTTTCAGAATTTACGTAAGATAATATTACGATATTAAGATAATATACACGCGAGATTTTTATTTTAATTTCAAAACGAAATTTTAACTTTTACTCAGGACTTGAAAATTGAAGAAAAAAAATTTAAAAATTTTTGAAAAATTCAAGAAGCGACTAAATATTTATTGTACGGCTTTCCTTCCAGTTTAATATCCCTACGGGAAAAGTATCTTTTATCGAAAAAAAAAAATGTGGCACTTTAATGACTCTTCTCAAATTTATAGACAATGTCTAATTATGTTCGTCTGTTTCATGAACGGCACATTAAGATTAAGTCTCGTGCGAAAAAGTATTTTTGGTTAGAATAAATCTTAAAAGTCTATTCTTTCAAGAAATGTTGAAAATAGATGAAATTATATATATATATATATATATATATATATATATATATATATGTGTGTGTGTGTGTGTGTGTGTGTGTGTGCAACACCAAAGGCAGCGTTTAACGTTTTTTGTTTGCTTTATTCACGAAATTTTAGCCAACATGAACAGTTTTTTGTTTTTATTATTGAGAAAAAAATAAGAGAAGATTATTTGTACTCTTTATTGAATCGAAGATAATTTTACAAACACCTTGAACTTAGCAAAGATTTCGTAGATAAACAAAACTTGAACGAATCGTCTGCTGTTGCTGTAATTTTCCATTAAGAAATTTGCGAAAAAAAAAAAAAAAAAAAAATCAACGCGCAAACACACCTTGACTTTTTTTTATATTACAAAAACAACTATTCAATGGATTTTCGTAATATTTTCACTACTTAACAAATAAAGGACGTGATTTTTCTGGCGTTTTCTTTTCGAGTTTTTGATAACGCTACTATTTAAAGCGGAGGTTTAAGTACAAGCATCACAATGCAATGCAGGAAAAAAAAAAAAAAAAGAGAGAGGGGAGATAATTCTATATCACCATTCACCTAAGGAAAAATTTTTTTGAAAATTAAAATTCTCAATTTTTCTAATTCTTCCGAGAAAAAATCCTTTTGAGAAATTATTTACTAACTTACATAGTTACTATAAGTGGATTCTTTCTGAATCAAGAACTTTCTTCTCTATCGATCGCATCATTTATTCCTATCCATGCCTTTCCCAAGGGAATCAGTGCGAAGAGAACGCAGATTATTTCTGTCGAAGTTCGAACTCAGTCGCTGATCCTATTTTCGTGTTGTTTCCCAGCAGGTCATCAATACCTTCATTGATATTTTTTAGAAATTAATGTTTACATACAATACATAGACGCCAACGATTAGGAAACTTCCGGTTAATGTGGTGTCGCCTCGAGAGATGACCTTTTCGCGGTTTGGCCGGAATTTGCTGTTTTGACCCTGAATTGACCTCTGGCGACCTCTAGTAACCACAATAAGGAGCAGGTTGAAAAACCTGTCAATTTAATAACCTGGGATGGAGACTGTGGCCACCTACGCAATTTAGCAGGTTCTGTACAGAAACTCGTTTGAGAAAGATTCATTGTCGGGTGAGCACATGTAAAGAAAAACGAACTGTATTGTCAGGGATAAGAAAGATCTCTTGTTTTCGAAGCAAAATTGAACTGAAGTCTTTTGATGGTACAAAATTTTATAACTGGAGAAATTAGTTGATTCAATTAAACTGTCTAAGAGCTTTTTGGGCGATTGAACCCCTTGTTTGTTTTATAAACACGGCCTTCTTCAGGTGTAGTATTCAAATATGATGGTGGGAAACAGAATTTTCCAATGATGAGGAAGAGATCGACATCACCCGAATCTTCTTTGTAATGTAGCTACCATTGGAATATTCTGTGTACCGCTATCACATTTGGATATTACACCTGAAGAAGACCGTAAAATGAATCGGTCGAAACGAAGTGTTCATAGCCCAAACAACAAGGGGTTCAATC
Organism: Thysanoteuthis rhombus; assembly: GCA_963457665.1. Classification (NCBI taxonomy): domain Eukaryota; kingdom Metazoa; phylum Mollusca; class Cephalopoda; order Oegopsida; family Thysanoteuthidae; genus Thysanoteuthis; species Thysanoteuthis major. Next base: position 34,228,802 of record OY735221.1, read on the forward strand.
ATCTGAAAATCTTTTTGAATAATAATGACACTTCGTGAAACTATAAACAATATTTTCACAATCAAACTTGGTTAAACTCTACATAACACGATTAGTTTAACAATACAAGGGGAAAAACTTTGTTAAATCGTTTTTTGGATGGGGAAATTGATAAATATGTAGTCCCCAACCACCCGCTATTAGACGGAGTTAGTAAAGATGGGCTCACGAAAATTGATTTGTGGGGGCGGGCGGAATCTTTTTTCTAAAATTAATGAGCGGTATGTTGAGGAGGGGCGGTAATTATGCCCCCTGAGTCGTCAAGAGATGCCTTAAAGTTTGAGACGGCAAAAAGCGACCAACAGATTAATCAATTTTGGACCCTCTGTAATAAATCTGAACTTCTATTGAAAGAGTTTTCCGGTAAACTGAACTCGTTGACAAACTACTATTGTTGGATTTGACTTTTCCCCCCTAACAACAATTTCAGACTTCCGGTTAAAACTAAAACAGGAAAAGTTTGGAATAATGGCTAGAGATTATATTACTTCGTCATCAATCAACAAAAGGAAAGAAAGAGAAAGAAAAAGGAGAACAGACTGCTATGGACGCTAGTTTTCAGTTAATATTTAGATAGCATGAAAATCTGGATAATTTTAGATATAATTCGAAGTAATTTATCTAGAAAAATATCTATGATACTATTTTATCAAGCCCCCTTCCATGGCCAAATTTAAAGGGTTTTTTTTTTCAGTTAAAAAAGAATGTTTTTATGAGAGACGAAATGTCTATTTTTAAACTTATAAGCTTCTGTCAGAGTGAAGTTTGACCCTGAAGCAGCCAGTTTTGTTCATTATCTTTGTTGTTCCCGCAACATTTAAAGTTCGCTCGGATAATGTAGTTTGAACGTCTGCCTCATACGTAGGAAGTCCAGTTCCCGCTATGAGGGTGAATTGTAAGAAAACTCTTCATTTGAACAAATTTCATCGTGCGCTCAGCAACAAATTGAGTACACCCTAAGCTGTGCGATTAAGGTGGAGGTATCCCTTTGTAGGACTTAGATCCTGCCATGGTGAGGTCATAAAAACTTGTAGGAAAAGAGGCAGACTTGCAAGGATCACTAAGTTGATGCATGCAGCAGAAATAGAGACACCCACTGGAAGTTGTCTCTCGGGGGACTGGACGCTTTACCTGATACAACGTATCATCCCGTCTATTCTGCGGTCACCTTCACGCATATTATCCGTATGAGAGTAGTGAGACTCTCTTCCGGTAGGGTCAATTAAAAAAAAGAATTATTACTTTGTTAGGGATAGCGCTTGGTACGTAGGTCTGCAGATGTTTGCAACCCCTTCTTTGTTGAACAAAAAATTACATGCACAGTGTCCCTATTGAACAACGAAAGCCACGTAAAAACCAACCATATCGGGAGTATTTATCGATCATCTTAGCATACACTCAATTTGTGATTGATGGATTTAAAAGTCTCACCAAACGCATAATCTTATAGGTTAGACCATAAACACTTTTGAGGTGGCCGTACAGATTCCGGGATGTGGATTCTTTTAATGAAGTGGCCGATATTACAACTCTTATGGGATTTGTAATTCCGGTATGACAGTTCCATGGGTAAAGTTTGAGGACTTGAAATATTTAGTCGAATAAATTTATTCAAGCTACTGAATTACATTGATCACTTGCTTAGTGTTACTCATTTGTAATTGTTACACAGTAAGATTTTGCTTCTTTGAAGGTAAGTGTTGCTGTGTTACAAACCGTAACTTCAAAAATGGATTTCAATTTTCTGAAGTTAAGGTTTGTAATGCTACAATACTTACCTTTGAAGAGAGAAATTGTTACTGATTAACGATTTTCGTTGATTGAATCTCAGGAAGCTATCATTGTCACACGCTGTGAAGATCCGATTATTTCCATTAAATAAGACCCCTCAACTGGCATATCGAATAAATTAATGCCATTTAGATCTTAAAAGTTCTGACTCTAGAAAATTTAGGTGACCGGTATTACGAGTAGGTTGATATTAGCTCCCAGCACTGTACACCAATACTGATACTATTTACCCGCTATTTTGTTTTTGTTTTCTTTTTCATTTGATATCACCAGAAGAAAAGAGTCCCTCTCTAGATACTGATAGTACACCTCAAGGAGGACTTAAAATGAATCGACTGAAACATTGTGGAAACAGCGAAAAATGTCCATGACTTCATATTACAGACAAAAATCTTACTATGAATTTTGACTAGTGTTTCCCTCACAATCTTTGACTCTGATAGTCATCAATCTTAGGGCAACGAATAAACAGCATAATCGTTGCCGTAGGATTGAGATCAGAGTCAAAAGTTTTGAGAAAAAACAACTAGAAATATTACAATACTTTATTCAATGAGAAAAAAAAATTCAAAATAGATCTGAAAAGAAGAAAAAAAATTAAAAGATATCTTTATTTTGTCCTTTAACCCATTCCAGACGGACCTGCAATACACGAGTATTGGTTTACAACTGTATCTGGCGGAGTACTTTGAAATTGACGATATAATCGAATTTCACGAATAGAAATGCCTACCACAGAGCTTGGGCATAATCCTTCCAGAATATATAGAGCAGAGCTTTCCAAACTGTGTATTGACACTTTAGTATCATCGATAACCGTTAGGTGTGTCTCGAAATTTTCTTTTTTAGCAAAAAGAGTGGTGAGACCATGGAAGATTAAGGGAATTCACAGTGCTATTAACAGATACAAATTGTTGTAAGAATTATGATAATCATCACACTGCAGTAAATGTATAAGACTATTTTTTTTACACTAAAATAAATGTTCCAAGTATAATGTTGTATATCAGTTGAATTGCAGGAAATACATACTTGGCTTTGCTAGCCAAACATGCGTAATGCATAAAAGAAAAAAAAAATCAAACGGTGTGTCGTGTGTGTGTGTGTTGAAAGGTTTGAAAAGCTCTGATATACAGATGGATTTACTTGTGTATATAGCTCACGAATCAAATTTGAATTACCTTAAAACAGGTAAAATCTAGAAATAAATTCGGAAAGGAAAGGTTTTAAAAAATCTGTTTTGTGACCTGCGAATATTTTACAAAAATTGAATACATTGTTTCCATATTCCTTACAAGAACATGAAATGTTTAAAGATTATGGGTTCAGAGATTCCGTTTGATATTTGACAATAGAGATTAACCATAATTCATTTCGTACAAGTATTTCTTTCGTCATTTCCATTTTCGTCTTTCAATTGGCATTTATTGTAACTAATCACTGCCGTAGACTGATGGCAGGACTGAAGCTGCGACAAAAAGCAATGAAGAATTTTGAAAGGAAATACTCGTCAAAAATTTAATGGTTGACAATGTTTCCTCATTTGTGCCCTTAGGCTAGCTACGACTTGAACCTTCTCCGTTCGGGCTCCAGATATCACATGTTTCTCAACTTGCAAATAGACAGAGGCGACAGGCACCCGAGTTGGTGTCACTCACTTCAGCCTGTTCATCTAGAATAAATAAGACGTCTGGTAAGTCAAAAGAAGTCGCGTGACCAATGTCCTTTGGCAGCACACCATGTTAGGTGTCATCTGTTAAGACTTCTCTTGCATTTTGTTGGACAGTGGTCAGTAAAAAAGTCGGAATTTTCAACAATTTTAAAAAAGAAAAAAAAAAGGAAAGGAATCAGTTTAGCATAGACTTACGTTGCAAATTGAACCCCCCACTAAAAACCTTTTTGGAGGGGGGATTTGATGGAAAAAAAAAAGTTTTTTTTTCTGTACATAAGGAGTGAGTGTTGAAATTTTCAACATTTTAGCTTTAGTACGGCCTGTACGCGTGATACATACATAGCCAACCAGCTGGACTAATTTGAAAACTGAAGAAACCTTCGGTGATAGTTTTGACTGACGGTTTCTAATAACGATTATTTTTTTTAAGCCTACCATTCAGGTGTTAGTTATTTTAGAGCATTTTTTAGCAGCCATTTGATGATGCTGTCTTTTTGTCGTCTGATGATGAACCACGTAAATACTTCGCACAATCTCTGATTGAGACTGGTCATAGTCCGGTAACCTGCTCAGTAATTCAGACATTTTCTCTCCACATTCAAAATGGTGGCGCTGCCGAAGGACACGCACAGGTGGACTGAATTTGACGGAACTCGCGTGATTTGGAAACATCGGTACCGCTACAGAAGAGATGGTTCGCTCTTTCAAGGGTGAGAACGGTAAAAGAAAGATCCTGTTTGTAGGCTTTTCCTTAGATTTCATCAACTCGTCCCCACTTTCAGTCGCTGAAAAACAAAAGTATATTAAAAAAAAAAATTGAAAGTCTGTACTTTTAGCTAGTTTTTTTTTTTTATAAAATAATGATATACAAGTCTTATTGTATGCTAAATAATTTAACACTTCACCGACTTAAAATTTAAAAAGCGAATTAAAAACGTATGGAATAACACTCTGGAAGCATTTTTGCAAAGAAACTTCCATTAGGATCAGACAGACGGAATGGAGCGTTTCTATTCCAGTTAGAATCAGAAATCAATCTGTGTATAGTAAGGTATTATTAGAAACTTAATTGCCAGGGGGGAGTTCAGCATAAGCGATGTAGTTGGAAAATCTGTCAATTCAATAAGTGAGAGTAAGGTAAGCCCAGTTAACAATGGTCACCAACACAATTTAGTAGGATCTGAACTGAAGTCATTTGAGAAAGATTTATGAGTGGAATAAACATAATTAGTTCAACCAAGTTCCTCCCTGTGAATAGCTTAATTTTTTTTTTTTTTTTTTTTTTTTGATGGGAAGATTGACAAATCTAGTTTCCGCCCATCAGAGAGGAGAAAGAAAATTAATTAATAGAATGGAGGAGGCTAATCAGAGCAAGGGAGACTATGTACCTGAGAGTAAGTTGAGGATCAGTCTGTAGAGAGTGTTATTTAACATTGTCATTGATGGCACTTGTAGTTTTATTTTCTGAGCTATGAATGACTTTAAGAGATTTTACCTAAAATGCTGAAATAGTTAAACTAGATTGAAACAAAAACACTCGCCCATTCAAGTTAATCTTACTTGGAAGAATGTATATAGTTGCAAAAGATCGAGAAGCATTTCATTAGTTAGAATCGTCTCATCGAATACGATTGTAATGATCAAAAAGTAAAGAGATAAAGCAGGTCAATCATTGTTCATCCTCCATACCAAATTAAAACCACCTGGCTCAGATTTGCCATTTGTGTAAAGGCTTGTTGAATGAAGCAAGTAGTTAATCCGTCAAAGTCTAAAACGAATCTGTGTATAGTTTCCCCTCAACTTGATAGCTTCAATGGGAAAAGAGAGATTCTCCCTATTTTGACCCTTAAAAACGGACAGATTCATGCAACTTGATCCCTAAATTTTTTTTAAAAGTCCCTTTTAACCACCCGAAAAGAGAAAAGTTTCCCTTCACTTTTGATCCATATCTTTCAAGGATATTTGATCAAAATATGAGGCCACTAAATATCAAATAGAAAATGTTGAATCAGGATGTAAGGACAAGTTCAGAAACCAAAATGAAAAGAAAAAAAATGTGATCCAAATGAACGTTCACTTAACATTTCATGACATCACATCAGCTGGTAAATAAATCAAATATCCCCTCTTTTCCTCAGGGATGAACAACTTGCAAATTATGATAAATGATTTATAAACTATATTCTATGGATAAGAAACAGCGTCGGTACAATTTCGCAAATAAAATTCTTTGAGCTCATTTAAAACTTCAATATTGAACAAGCCTGACACAAAGTCAAGAAAAGAGGAGATTGCAAACGATCATCCAGATGAGATTGAGCAAAACTTAAATAACAATGGGCAGACTATTTAGCAAGGATGCTTGGCAACTGCTGGACATCATGATTCAACATGGACTCCCCTGTTATCATATGCGAAATTGTGACAGTCAAAAATGATGAATAAAATAAAATAAAAAATAAAAGATGGCATGACAACTTAGCCAGGTTCAGTTTGAGCAACGCCTACGATAAAGAGGTCTAACGAATCTTGGGAAGTTCTGATAAACTTGACACCCTATTGAGAACCCATTTAAGGGAAGAATTTTCACAAGAAAATTTTGACATAATGAGTAAATGTTTGAATTTTCAGTCCTCTAGCTCAATAGGTACGACCAGTACACGTGATACAAAGTTCAGCTAGCCAGCCAGACAAACTTGGAGATTGAAAAAAATCTATATTGACAGTTTTGGTCAACGATTTCTGATAATCATAATTCCAACAACAACTGCTTGATTTTGATGTCACAGATTGGAGGTAATCAGAGATTCAATGGATAGTGTTAATTTTGCAGGCCATTACTTCTAAGTGGTAAGTTCAATCCTCATTTGGTGCCCCAAACACTAGGATTAATGTCATGCTAATCCCATTTTACTAAAAACAACAGATGGCTATTGAATGCGTTCCACTGAGGAATTGTCAAGTTTGTCTTACAAACCATTCGCTAATGTAGGTTCCGATCCTCAGAGCTCCAGTATTGTAGCCCAGGGCAAGCATATATTTAACATGACTGGAAATTATGTATTGACCAATTTGAGCTCATTTAAAAAGATTGGATTTCAAATGCTGATTTTCAAGATCAGCTCATCCGATGACGTTTTATTTCAGACTGAGCAATCGTGCAGTAGATTTTCATGCATGCGCAATAAGGTCTCTGATTAGTTGCCAAGTTAGACCAAGGCCACACAATCGATTCGTGATGTTTCAAATGGTCGATTACTTTCCAGACAGATATCATGTTTTAGAGTGCCTGCTGTAACGTGATGAACCTCATTGTTAGTAAATTTGATCCTTGTAGAGTGCCATCAAATTGCAACCTTGTGCCAGGCTAAGCTTGATGAATATTGAACAAGCTGATTTAGATAGCCTTCGGGTCCCGAATCGGTACACCCGTTAAGGATTTGTGCAAAGGAAAATTCTAGATTGTAGATGCAGATATTTACAGGTGAGAAGCACTAGTTTAAAAATCACTAAAAAAAGACTTGACAGTTCGACTAAAGTTATGCAAGCCTGAAAAATGATAGTACTCTGTGGAAAAAGAAAAAATGGCAGGTCAAAAACTAGCTGAAAAAATTTGAATAATTTTAACATGGAGTATGTGTGAATGAACGCAGAGGCTAGAAATTGAAGGTTAGAGTTATGTCCAGAGGTTATTTCTGGGTTTGGGGAATTGGTATTTCAATTGGATGCATTTTCTTTAGGATAGGAAAGTTATACAAAAGAACGAAATTACTTACTGCTGTCATTAGAATTACTCCCAATGGAGATTCCAGAATCGACAGACCTGGAAAAGATGGTAAAAGGGGAAAGTTAAAGAGAAATCCAATTTGTAGGGTAACAATAGAGAATTCACAATGTTTACGATGCTTCTCTTATCACACAAAGCCCAAAAAGTAGAATGATTGTGTCGTACAGGTTTTCCTCATGGTGTGAGTCGGAGAAACCTACGTTGACGATCAGAATTCGAAATCTTACTTTTTAGCCTGTCCTCGAACACCAACCAGTATCCATTACATTGGCTCCTATCGTACTGCGATAGCTGGCAAGGCCAATTCACTCAAGCAAGTTCGAAATTCACTGGGTGTCCAAGTGCTGCCTCCTGATGTTGGAGTAAGACAAACGTGGGAAATCAGTTTTTTATCGTCCGTCGTTGGATAGACCTTCCCAATGATCCACCACAGTTTTTTATCATGGGTGTTGCGGAGCCAGTATTGTCTGAATTTGTCCAGTTCATCTCTCCATCTTGTATTCTGTTGGCCTCGGTTTCGCATTTGGTCTCTGGGGATCCATGTTGCGAGTCGTGATGTCCATCGGTTGTCTGTCATTCTTGCAACATGGCCTGCCCTTAGCCATTTAAGTTTGTTTTTTTTTTTAAACTAGATTCTACGATGTCTCTGATTCCCATTTTCTTCCTGATATACTGTGCTGTCTTGTGATCTCTCCATTTAAGGTTGAGCATGCTTCTCAACTTGCAGATATGTCTCTCAGTTAAGTTCCATGTTTCAGCTCCATAAGTGACTATCGGGAGAAAGTATTGATTTTACACTCTTTTTCGGATTTTTGGGATCGTCTGAATTTTGAAGGTTGAGCTTGCTCCGCCGACGAGTAAACTAGGATTTCTTAAGCTTTTTAAACCAAATCAAAGCATCCTCTCGATAGATATGAAACATGTAACTTAACTATAATAAGAGCCATACATTTAGACGCCCAGAAGCGAGAGAACTGGCGAATGTCTATGTCCAAGTACTGATAATTGATATTTTAAGATATAACAAGTGTTTGTCCACGTATCTGTGTGTCAGTTTGATCAGTGTAAAAAATCACGACCCTGTCACAGAAAGTCAAAGTTTTGGCTAGGAAAACAGGTCACGTTCAATTTACAGTAATAAAATCAGTAATATTTTAATAAGTACTTTTGGTCCTGCGACGAGCAACACAAGTACCGAATGCATTCTTTTTATTTAGTAGAAAGACATTAATAAGGTTATCCTTATCAGGAGCTTTGAAAACGTTGAAAATAGCCAACTTTAGCAACATGGCGACTTTCGGGTTTTTTACATTAGTAAAAATTATTTCTTTAAAATTACGTTGCTTCTGCTGTGACTGAAAAAAAAAAAGTGTATTTTCGTTCGGCAGCGATTGATTGTTTTGCCTTAAATCTTTGAAATTTAATCTTTACGGTTTTTGAAGTCCCAGATAAGCAAGGATAATCAGTAATACAAAGACTTAATCTATTTTTAACCACTATATTCAATTTATGAGTTTTACTAGACAGCCAATGCTTGCCCGTCCATTAGGTGAACCTATGCAGTCGCCTAGGACTCGAAAGGTTAAAAAAAAAAAAAAAAAAAAAAAAAAAGGTAGAATTCAATCGGGCACAAATTTTGAGCCTTGCCTAAATCGTCAGAAATCCTTCTCCGGCTCTGATTAAGGCACATGATCTATGCCTCGTTCATTGAAGATAGGAAAGATTTCTATGGTTGAGGATCAATTCCTTGTAGAATAGGATTGTGTGTTTGAGAAGGGGTACACAAATACGGTAAAAGTGAGTCAGATTTCACAATTTCATGTAAAATCAAAGGATTTATTGAAGATCACGAAAACAAAAAAAAAATTCTTTCCAAGCAGACATTAAGATACATTTTCGATTTATAAAAAAATAAAATAAAAATTAAAGAGAAAAAGAATAGGCCCAATGAACGAGAATCCGCTCCCACTTTGCCAGGTGTGGAGTCAAAAGATTATATTTGGGATATATCTGATTGACAATCCAATTATACGGTACAATAGGCATTCAACCCGTGGATAAGGTGTGGCACTCGCCGTAAACTGTCCCTGTTCATAGTGACCGCTTCACCCCAGATCAAGAGGGGTGGCTAGTTAATACCACACAACGAATACCTATGGCCCAGTGTATATATAGAGTAAATGAAACACCGAGAGATCTAAAATTTAAATGATTCAAGTCTATTTGCTGCGTGAGTAAATTGAGGTTTCTTACTTTTAAATTCAATAACAAAGGCATGCTACAATAAAAAAGGTAAATCTTTGCTTTAACGTACATTAACCTATGGCAGTGTTTGAGCGACATACAAAGGCTCAAAAGTCATGCAAAAGGTGCCAAATAGTACCTTTTTTTTAAAGGGGGGGGGTATGATTAAACATTCATAAGAAATTAGTGCAATAAAGAAATTAAAAGCCTGCCTTTTGTTCTTTATTAAAACGTCAGTATGACCCCGGATGCACTGTTTCAGTCGTACCCAGACGAATTTATGTAGAACCTGATGATGGAACAAAAGACAGTCTTTTAATTTCATTAATGCCTTAATATCTGATGAATATCTTGTTCAATTATTACTTTTAATATACGTCTGGATCCTCTAAATGATGACATTTCGTACTCAATATGTTGGTTAAACACTGCCGAAGGTTTATGTACATCAAAGTAAAATGAAAACGCATTTTTCTTTTCTAAAAGAAAAAAAAAAAATGGCGGGTGGGGATAAATTTGTTTTTGTTTACCTGCTTGAAGGATATGCTATTTGCTTTTCTTCCAAATTTTCTGGCATTTTGCAATGGTTAGTCTTATGCAGAGGACGATTCTAAAACCATTTAAAAGTTTTAGATCATACCACTGAGTCAAGACTTGGGTGTGTAAGTAATAAGAAAAATAAATAAATGAAGAGCGATGTATGGTAAGCTCGCCGCACAAACCAACTCGTAGCGAAGTGAGTTCGATCCGTACTAGGTATCTCTACTCTTTGCCCATGTGCCAGGCTGAGAAAACTTCAGTGAGACAATTTGCAGCATCTCTTGTGGCTGGGATAGTTACGTATTTCCTACTTGCTAGAGGTCAGTGTTCGAGCCCAGATAAGTAAAGGAAAATAGGATTTCGCATAATTCTTTTAGTTGAGTAGATCTTCCCTACTTAAAAGGTTGACATAGCACTGTCTTCCTGTAGTGAAAGGGTGTATATTTACATGAATAAGTAAATATATATTATGTATGTTCTCCCCTGTGCTCACCTTCGTCTTTTTCTGGAATTTGATTTTGAATAAATGGCTTTGCCGTTCAGAGTGAATGCCGAACGGTTTTGATAGTCTAATGAAGTCTTTCAAAAAAGTAAAGTGTCTTCAGTCATTTCATTACACTTCCAAACCCCATTTCCTCTAGTGTGGCCTGGTGCTGTACTAAGCTAAACTTACTAAATACCGACTTTATTAATCTCGTGGGGCTCAACGAAATATTTTCGTGCCAGAATTTGGTTCGTCCAAAAATTCCGTTTATAAATCATACTCTCTCTCTCTCTCTCTCTCTCTCTCTCTCTCTCTCTCTCTCTCTCTTCTTTTTCTTTCTAAAATCTCTTTTCTCTCTTTTTCTTTCTAATATCTCTCTCTCTGATATTTTCTCCCTCTTTTTTTATTTCTATCTCTTTTTTTCTCTTTTCTTTTCCTAATGTCCTTTCTTTCTCCCTTTCTAAAAGATATCAGTTCTTTCCCTTCCTTTCCAATTTCTCTTTTAGCTATCTTCGCAAAGACGCATCAAGTAGCCATTTTATACGGATTTTTTTTTATATCGACAACTTTAAATGGCTTAAAGTAGCTAGATTTTACCCGTTGTTAAAATTGGTTGGAAAAAAAATCACAAATTCATTGATTTTATTGGTCACTTTTAAAATCCAAAATGAACGTTTATTCGGAAGAAATGAAATCTACACATTTACCTGGCAACTGAATCAACCCAATACACATTTTTTTTAAATCTAGATACTTTCAGTCGAATCAAAATGGCTAAATGATGTATCACTGCAAAATTGACCCTATTTCTTTTTAATATCTGCCTTTTCTTTCTCTCTGTTCCTCTCTTCGTCTTTTCTTTCTTCCTTTGCTCTTATTATCAACAATCTCTCCTTTGATTATTATTATCATTAATACTCCTTCTTATCTCTTCCTTCCTTGCCCGACTAGTCGGTCAGTCCTGATATACCAAATATCAATTTTCTCAGCTGTATCATGTTGGATTGATATGAACTTTGGTTAGGACCTTTGGTTGAATCACTCTCGTCTTCCTTTGATTAAACCCTACTTACTTGGCCGTTGACTTTCTCCCATGACCGAAGAGAAGAGGGGGGAGGAGAATGGTACTCTCGATTGATCCGAAGCTTTGACCAAGACTTCGACTTGATTTAACTTCGAACATTCTAAAAAGTCGCAAATCTTTCTTCACTCCACGAGAAGAGAAAGGGGGGGGGAGAAGAGGAGGGGATGATGCTGGCTTCCAAAGGGAAGAAATAAGCGAGGAGTAGCCGTGCATGATTGAGTTTCCCCCAAAAAATATTTCCGATTTCAAAGGAATTCTAAAAGTAGTAGTAGTAGTAGTAGTAGTAGTAGTAGTAGTAATTGGATTCCATGATATCTCTGACCCCTGTTTTTTTCTCTAATATGCTGAGCTGTCTTGTGATCATGATTCTCTCCTGTGCACGTTGTAAGGTTCTCTGTTTGAGGGTCAATCTTCTGGTCGGGTTTCATGTTTCAGCTCCATAGGTGACTATGAAGAGGATGTATTAGTTGTATATTCTTCTTTGGGGGATTTCCTCGTTCCTGAAAGTTTAGCTTGCTCTACCGAAATCTTGCCAACCACGGGGGATTTTTCACCTGGAATCTGTAATACTTCTGTATGACTGACAAGAATTTTGCCTCACTGTCAAAAAAAATTCATTTTCGTAATAAATATCAGTATCTTTCTTTTTTTTTTCATTTTAAGACTGCACCAAGTTTAGTGTGTTACAAAGAAAAATGTTACGAAGAACAACTTGAAAAAGTACTCTAATTTCTTATACCTGGGTTTATTAGTTTGACTCAAAATATATATACCTGTGAAAATACCGTGAGAGAAACTACTAAATTTACGTGTAAGCTGGCTTACGCGACATTTTTCCGTGGAGGGTTGAAACTTTTGGTCATGAATCATTTCCTCGAACCTTGCAATTCTCGTAGGAGAATTGCTTTTTTCTCTTTCAGTTTTAGGTGCTTCCAATCCATCACACCTTAGGACCTTCCAAAAGTTTGTTAGTTTTTAGAAAAAAAAAGTCCTTTTAAAGTTTTTCGAGGGAAGAGGTTCTACTTACAAAGTATAACAAGGCTAAACTGCACACTTACTTTCCGACATTTTACGAAAATTTCGGCTTACATGAATTTTCTTTAGTTTTTTTCCCCAAACAACCGTACTTCAATATAAATTTAAACCTTAGTATTTCTCAAAAAATCCCGATTAAATGAAGCTTAAATTTATTTTTAAGTATCCAAAATAAAATCAGAACAGTTTGAAATTTTATTCCCAAGTAAACAAATCAATATGACCTGATTGAGAGAAATACGGACACAAACCAGAGAGGGTGAATCTATGCTGTCATCAATTTCTAAAAATTTTGTCATATTTAAATCTAACCAACGAGTTTTTGTCCTGCTGGGAACATTAAGGGGTGAAATTTTGTCAGGTCCGCTTTTCGTCCTACGTGCATTTTCAATTTACAGTCATTTTTTTTTTTTTTTTTTTTTGACACCATATTTCATTCTGTGATATAGAGTGCAGTGAATGAAGGCATAATAAGCAGTGTATTTTTAGATAATTTCTAGATAATTTCCTAGAACATCTAGAAGTGTTTGGATACTTTTTGCCTCAAATTTGGATAGTTTTTAGGATAATATTCCTGTACAATTAGATATTTTTGGATTTCTTTCGCCTTCATTTTGACTTATTCATCCTGTTATCATTACGATTTCGGAATGTTTACTTTTATCTATTGAATAATTTCGCAATCATCACAACTCGAAATGACATCAACTGATACAGAAGTTAGAAGAAAACGTGCTGACTTGAATGTGACAAAGAAATTAAAGCTAATTGAAAAATTGTCTCTCCCTATGAACATTTTAGGCAGTTTAAAAACTAAAGCTGGACGATTTTTTTTGGCGAATTTTACCGATTTCTTCTATATTATGAGTCAATAGATTAATATTCTGCATTGTATTAAAGTTACTTTCGTATTGCATTGAAACATTCATATTCGAATTTGAAAAAGGTTTTATTCGATTTAACGGACTTTAGCAATAAATGGAAAACCGTCCGTCCATATTAGTCCGTTAAACCGAGAGTTTACTATCTATCTATCTATCTCTATCTCTCTCTCTCTCTCTCTCTCTATATATATATATATATATATATATATATATATATATATATATATATATATATATATATATATATATATATATATATATATTACCGTTATTGTATCATTCACAAACAGCTGTTTCGATGTATTATATCTCTTTAGACTTTCCATTATCCCATCCAGTACCACGAGGCAGAATTGAAACCTTCACTTCAGAGGCCGATATCCTATCTCTGGACAACGGAACTGGACGGTCAGTAAGGCTGAATTTAAGCGATATATTTATTTACACAGAAATTCCTCATCCACCAGAGTGCTCTATTCCTATGGAAAAGCATTATATATATATATATATATTTATATATATATATATATATATATATATATATATATATATATATATATATATATATGGGGGGGGTTCAAGTTGGTTTAAACGAGTCTGTGTGATCGTGAATCTTTGCATGTAAGCCCTTCTATCTCAACTTATCGTTGGCAGCTCAAGTGAGAGGAGAGCTAGTAAGGTAAATTTCGAATCTGATAACACAAGTTGAGATCACGTTACACATATTATCAACGATGCGATCTATTCTACCTAGAAAAACCGACGAAAATATGTCTTTAATAGAGAGAAGCAAGTTCTACCGCCACGGCTGCCGCTACCGCCGCCGACCAAGTGTTTTTTATGGTGTAGTCGCAACCGACTTCTTTTTTAGATTCGTCTGAACTTCGAGGAATCCAGTTCTGAAAGAAACGGAGAAGGGAGAATGGGTGGCAGATTTCTTCCATCGATGGTTGTCGAGTCGTTCTACGAGCGGAAAGGGTCTGATAGGAGCGAAGAAAAAACATTTACATTAAAATATTGAGTTATATGTGGTGTGAAGACCCTCAGTTCGTTTGGTCGGCTAAATAAACAAAATAAACTACTTAGATTTATGACGGGCGTGTTTGTGTACGTACATGCATCTGATATTTGTATACATATATATATACATACATATATATATATATATATATATATATATATATATATATATATATATATATATATGCAAAAATGTACTCATAGGTATACGTGTGTGTATGTGCGTGTAAAGATACGTTCATATCTGTGTATGTATGTATGTACGTATGTATGTATGTATATACGTACATAAAGATGGCTGTCTCTTTATATATATATATATATATATATATACATATATGAATAGATATTCATTTTTGTGTCACTCACTCACCCTCTTCCCTCTCTCTCTCTCTCTCTCTCTCTCTCTCTCTCTCTATCTATCTATCTATCTATCTATCTATCTATCTATCTATCTCCCGATACCAGAGACTTCAAGGAATTCGGATATGAAAAAATTACTGACCCTAATACCAAGTTTCTACCGTCTTCTTCGAATTGGGTGTTTCAAAAGAGGCAATTGAAACTCAATGTTGGGGTATTGCGAAAGTCTATTGGACAATCGATACGCACGTACCGTTCAAATTACTCGAACGTTTTTTGTCTATCATCGCGTGTGAATGAGTTCGTGTGTGCATGTGTGTCCGTGGGATCATTTCTCTGCGTATTTGTATTATTGATCTACCAATTATATGTATTTAAAGCAATAATTTTATGTGTATCGATAATCTTTTTTGTTTACTAGTTTCCACAGAAGAGAACGTATGCTTGGATTTTAAGTGTGTAAATATAGTCCAAATGTCCTACGAGATCTAGCACTTTCGACTAATCATCTAGCCATTTTCAGTGTTGCTGAAAAACCAAAGGGTTACTGTTTTCCCACAATTTTACGTATTAACTACGCTATACTAGGCTTAGCTTATATGTTGATGCCACGTGAATGATGGGCAAAGTAAATTCTTGGATGGCGAAAGGTAATTGCAAAATACATTCAAAATACTCTGACTCTGACCGAAAATGATCTTATTGGGTGTTTAAGGCTTCCGGGATCATAAGTCTTCATTTTGCAGTTGGTTTCTATACAATGCGTGAAATCGATGAGTATTTTACGTATAAGGACTTCTGAAGGTACTTATGAATTCATGTCGTGTCTTGTGGCAAGTTAGTCGTCCAGATAAGATAGGTGTTGTGTGTCTGGCGGAGACATGAAAAGGTTGTTATTTTGTTTTAGTTTTCTGGACTGTGTACTCTACTTAAAAAATATAACTAATTGCCGATGTTGTACACACAATATATACCTTATATAGATATATTGGGTGGCTCGAGGTCTTTGCTGGAAAATTTACCAAAAGTAGACACCTTATAATAAAAAAAAAACGTCAAAATCGTATAAAAATTTGATTTTATCGACGAAATACTTGCGGCATTAGGAAGAAACTGGGCAAAAATTATTTGTATATACCTTATGGAACCGAAGATATTTTTAGTGCAAAAAGCTGTAGCAGTGTAAACAAAAACTTAGAACAATGATTTGCTCTTGAAATTTTCCCGAAGTTTTCATGAGCAAAACACATACGTGTCAAAATTTCATTAAAAATCGGATATTCATTGAATTGTCATCAAATTATCGGTATTTATACAATTAAAAAGAAATTCCTATTCGAGATTTCGGAAAAAATATTCCAATGTGATGAAGCCCTTCCTTAATTCATTTGATTTTTTAAATTTATAATCGCTATTAAATAATAAGTATTTCACATATATATAAAGTTAGATCAATGACAAAATAAATTTTGTCCTCCTTTTTGGAAATGCAGCTTCGGGAAATCGGCACGAAAACATTATTTATTGATATTAAAAACCGAAAAACAAAGTAAAATATTCCTCTTCTTGACAAGTTTTGATTTTCATGTTTGCTAATATATGTTTATGGCTATTTCCCGTAAAAGGAGAAAAATATTAACAACAATTCATTTTACAGCTATTATTTCGATTGATTCATTTTTTTCTAATGCTGTTTCGGGCTTCCACCAACTATCAAAGATGGAAATTCATGCGAGTTTAACGAAGCAACTGTGAATTATTGGAAAGAAATTTCAATTACTACAACTGAAAATCTTCACTTATTTTGTTGTTTTTTTTTTCTGTTATTTTTAACTGGACAATATTTTTTTTACGGATGACCGTAAGTAATTAAGTCTTACTCATTAAATGACTTCCGATCGTTAGAAAGAAACTGTTCAACTTATCTTATATGTCTTATCTTTCAACGCTTCAATCCCCAATACTTCTGCTATTGTCGATATGATCTATCAATATCGATTATCGATGAATGATTATATCAATCCCTACTGTTGAAAAAGCTATATTTCATCGTTTTTCATGCAGCCTGTGACGACATCTACCTCATTTTGATTGAAGTTAGCATTTCGAGCCTCCAATAAGTCGTCTATTGTATCAATAGGGTCATTATCAGTCGGGAAAATTGAATATTACTGAGCTCTTTTATCATCTTAGAAAATAGGTAGTAGTCAGACAGGGCCAAATCAAGCGAATGTGGCTCATGTTCGATGCGTTGGAATTTATATTCACGAAAAACAGCAATGACCACTGTGGACTTCTGAGGCGAAGCTCTGTCTCGGTGAAAGGTGTTGTTGTCAGCTTCCTACTCAGGTTTTTCATTATTTTCTTTCTCGTAGGGATTTCAATGGATCAGCGTTGTATATCTCGGTGACAGTTCGACCCAGATAATTCACCAACAACACTCTTTTTGTGTACCCCAAAATGGAAGCTTTCTCTTTCCCTGCAGAATCACCGATTTGATCATCGTGTGAACCCGGGATCAATGACATTTACACACAGTTTCGACGTTTCTTCCGTCTCCGGTTGGAAGTGGTGCATCCATTTCTCATCATTTTAGGAAGGTTCAGATGGGGCCTTTGGACCCAGTAAGAGTGCAAAACTGAGGTTTTTAGGGATACCTTTATTGAATACCTCCGTCCATAACGCACCATTCCGGCCACTAAGAGGTTCTACACAGATAAACAGAATTAGACTTTTATCATCAAATTGATACATGAATAGAAATCATATCATTATAATCAACTTGAGCGCGAACGCAGACCCCATACTATTATCAATCAGATACAAATCACCCAGACCTTCTTTGCACTCTTTGTGTTCTTTGCATTATTGCATTTTAGGTACCTTACTTCGATACCTCTGGTTACAAGGCTCCGGTTCGGCTTACCTAATGGCCACATACAGATAATCTAACTCCGAATTTTAGTATTATATTGATCGATGGAGATGGGATAATTATCATCAGGGTGAACACGAAAGCAGACCCTGCACTAATACGGTGGTGGTAAAAAAAAAAATAACATGCTATAACATGCCTGGGATCCCATTAGTACATACAAAATCTCATGAGGACATATTGCACATTTCTAAGTTACGCTGTCACTGAGGCCGGCAGAATACTAGATGGAGGGACGAGCTGGACAAACTCAGAAAATACTGGCTCCGTGACGCCAATGATAGAGAAGTGTGGCAAATCCTGGGGAAGGTCTATGTCCGACGACGGACGTTGAAAGAATGATGATGATGATGATGATGATGATGATCATCATCATCATCATCATCATCATCATCACAAATCGCTGGAGGAGACTCCTGAGATCTTCATCAGAAATAGCAAGATTTTCTCTTGATATAGTGTGCCGAATCTGCTTCTGATCAGGACCACGGAGCTTTGGGGCCTAGCAAGTTGGAACATTGGCCATTTAGAGTTTATTGCAGATAACTGTGCGGACGCGTCCCTGGAAGATACCCAGGTCTGTGGCAATGTAATGCACATTTGTTGATTTGCCAAGACCATGTCATGGATTTAGTCAATGGTTTCCTGCAGTAGCAGGCTGGCCCACCAGAATACAAGAAATCTCCCTATGGATCGCTTCAAGTCAGGCCTACTTTGATGAATGCTAAACCTCACATGGAGAGATCGCAAGACAGCACAGTATATCAGGAAGAAAACAGGAGTCCGAGACATCATAGAATCTATTAGAAAACTTAAATGGCAATGGGCAGACCATGTTGCAAGAATAGCAGACTATTGATGGACATCACGACTCACAACATGGATCCCCAGAGATCACGTGTGAAACCAAGGCCGACAGAATACAACATAGGAGATAAACTACATAAATTTAAAAAATACTGGCTCTGCGACGCCCATGACAGTGAAATATAGCGGATCTTGGGGAAGGTCTATGACCTACAACGGACGTAAAAGGATGATGATGATGATGTGTGTGTGTGTGTGTGGGTGGGTGTACATGTATGCATGTTTGTGTGTGCATATGTGTGTGGTAAATGTGTGTAAGTGTATGTGTGTGCAATAGTGGTATATTTGTGTGCGTGTGAATGTCAGTACAGGGAAAAAAGTGTTACGTAGTCTTACGTATCTTAAAGATTATCTATAATCAGAGTTTGAGTTTAATCATTTTTTCTAGATATCTCTTCTATTTCTTCGCATACAGAAATCAAAATTTTCCTTTGCTCACCAATGAAAAAAAGCAGCAAAAGGTCCAAAAAAAGCTAGCATAGTTGTAAAAGTGCTAGATTTCCTGAATTTAGGTAAGTGAAGATGATAGATATTTAAGAAGAAAACTGATTTTCTAAATCGATCAAATTCTATTAAAATCTATAAAAAAATTGAATATGAATCTTTGTTATTTTCTTCCCGTATAAAAATCGCCCTGCTATGTCTATAACTTCATTTTCTTACCGCCTAAAATTATTTCTCAAAAGACTTTAATCGCAGAATGGGTCGATTTGGCGTCGCTGATAAGGCGTTTAGGCGTGGGCGTTGTGCATCATCTGATTTGATATAAGCCCATTTGGTGTTGGGAAAAAAATGGTAACTGATTCATCCTCATTCAAAGGTGAACCTTTGAGAAGCAGTAAATTTAAATGAAAAAATAAAATATCAAATTCACTACACAAGAAAGAAAACAGACTCTGTTCAAAAACTGTGACGTTGTCTATAAATATTTGTCTACATTTGTTCCTTTAATAAAACAAATTGGTTCCGATTGAGATTTTCGTTGGAACGTCCAGAAGAAGAATAATGATTGCATCAAAGACGAAAAATAGTCTAAAATGTAATATATTTCAATAGCAAATGAATAAGTTATAGAGATATATCTGACGTGTATACATTAATTATAAACACTGCAGAGTCTGCTTTATATTTATATTTATATTTATATTTATATATATGTATATATGTATATATATATATATATATATATATATATATATATATATATATATATATATATATATATATATATATATATCCTTTTTTTTATTTCTTGTCCTTTCTATTTCATATCTCGAGAATTGATCTTAATAAAAAGAATAATGTGGCGTAAAAACCTATTCCTCTTCCTTGGCCTACTCTCTATATCGTATCTTTCTTTCATAACCAACGCTATTAACAGATTAAAAATAAGAACTCTCTCTTCCGGTCACTTAATTCCTTACAAATACTGTTAACGGTTTTGAATATTGGTTTTAATATGGAATTTTCCCCGTTCTAAGAATCGTTGGCTTTCGTGTAATGAGGCTTTATTTATATCATTTGGTAATCATGAACAATGCTTTTGGAATAAGATTAATTGAATTTTTTAAAATAATTGGAAAATTATTTTAGAGTGACTATTTTTTACGTACGAAAAGTCCAAAATGTAATTTAACAGAGTAAAAAAAAAAGGTAAAAAAAATGTTGACAACGAAATATGATACTTCATTTTGTAATTTCAAAATTTTCCGATCGGAAACGCAGATTTTTTTTTAAATGAGGGTTTATCAGCAGTTCGAATCAGAATTTTCTTTTTAAAAAAAGCTTTTGATTTATGAAGCATATTTATAAGATCCGAGAGAAGAATCTAATAAAAAATGCAGAAAAATCAAAAGAAAAGTGGTATCAACGTTATCCAAAATATCAGTCAACAATTTATTTCCAGCCATCCCAATCATTGTGAAACACATCGCTAACAGACTTAGAAATCAAAAATATTCTGAGCAAACAGCAATGATTGACCAGAAATCTATTTTTTACAATATGTTTTGTTTGATTGAAGCAAAAGAACGTCCCTTTGTTCCGAATGAATCTACAGGCGCTACTGGATATCGATTATACCAACAAATGAAGTCTACATTGGAATGTAGGGGATTAAAAGTGAAAAAAAATCGCAGGTGCATTGTTCGATGGAGCTGCTAACATGAGGGATGAATCCATTGAGGTGACGAAGTGTATATGAGATGAAGCTCAACAATTCGTTTACAATTGGTGCTATGTTTATATTCTTTATTTGGCAGCAATAGATCTGTTTCGAAATATTCTGCCGGTCAAAAGTTTGATAAGACTATTACAATCAACAACGACTTTCTGACAATCATTCAAGAGAATGAACAGATGGACAGAGGTTGCTTTAGAGAAGATGGTTGAATTGGACAAACTGAAACGCTTGCCGAAGATTTGATAAACCAGTTGGTGGGCTAAGCACGTGGCTCCTGAACATATTCTAGCAGCATTCAATCACCATTGGCTGAATTGTTCTACCTTTTGATCACTGTCTTGCTTCGGATCGTCGAGTCTCACAAACATGATACCAAAGTCACTTCTGAGGCCAATTCATTTCTTGATAAATCGCTTGTCTTTCAACTAATCTTTTGTCTTTGCAGGTATTGAGTACCCTGGGGTCGGCTTCAGGATATCTGGTAAGTGGAGTTCTAGATTATCTTATCTAGTGCCTGGAATATATCAGAAAATGTGGAGGAGGTTTTTAAGTATTTCGACTGTGAAAATGTCATTAAAACAACAGGAAATTCCATCGAAGCAGCGAATCAGATATTCGATGAATTTGGGGGAAAGTGATTTAGCAATTGAGTGTTGAATCAGGAAAATAAGAATATCAAGTAAGAAATGAATGCCTGGCAAAATCGATAAGGATGAAGGATTGATGATCCAATAAATCCTTACATGATGGGGGTGTTTTGTCGAGAGATCGATCAAAACACTACAAGTATCGATGAACATTTCTCAAACAACTATGAAATTGTAAAAGACACAGCTTGTTTTTATGTTCACCGTTTCGAAAAACTCGAGGATTGCAACTGGAAGTACAGACAAACACCTGCAATTGTCTATGTATTCATTATAAGGATAGATTATCAAATTGTTTTTGTTTATATGAATTGACCAGTCGGTCTCCTGTACTTTAGTTGACCGACGATAAAACTATTCTTGCTATAATAATCGGAATTTGACAGAAACTTTTTTGGTAGCTTTTTAGCAATTGAAT
Source organism: Thysanoteuthis rhombus (assembly GCA_963457665.1). Lineage (NCBI taxonomy): Eukaryota > Metazoa > Mollusca > Cephalopoda > Oegopsida > Thysanoteuthidae > Thysanoteuthis > Thysanoteuthis major. Next base: position 34,250,794 of record OY735221.1, read on the forward strand.
TTTAGATTTCCCCAAAAAGTGTCACTGTCAATGATAATGGCATAATTATTGATTACTAGCTAAATATAGGAAACATTGAATTTATAAAAGTCCAAATCTTTGTTATGATTAATGGAAATATGTTTTCTCTTTGTTTCGACAAAAAATTGGGCTAATTCACTTCAAGAAAAAGCATTCAACGAATCGCGAAATGATTTAAAGTAAAACTTTGTTACGTTTTTAAAATCAGGTAAGGATTTCACGTTGAAATTTTTGCTCAAAATTCTCCATGCCTACTTCACGTTAAACATTTTTGATCAAAATTGTTCATGTCGAGTACATAATGCGTTTGATATATATTCCACATACTAAATTACATCGTACATAAATAAAACATAATTGAAATTTCACAATAGATGCTTTTTTTTCCATAAATTGTTATAATAGGGTCCCGTAAAAATAACCACTATATTTTCTATTGTATTCGCTAGACGGTAATGTGATGCTGTTTCGGAACTTCGAAAGCTCGAGGACCCTTTCTATAGAGGACATATTCTGGTAGACCATTCTTATTGGCGTTTAGTTTTCACGGAGAATTAATGAACTACAATAATAAGCAGCTTTTGAAATTAAAAAATCATTTTTATTTCAAATGGATTACATTAATTCGAATCCTGATATCTGATTCAGGTCTGTGTAGAATGGTTATGTTTTACGATGGCTGTGCAATGGACAACTATCTCAATGGAGCTCGCGGGATGGGAGATTCATCACAAAAACGGTCATCGTGTGCCTGATTCGCGACGGATCTTCCGTCCGATGTATCGCCAGCTTTATTATCGAGCCCAGTGGTCCTACTATTGAGTTTTGACTTTATTTTCGCAGGTAACAATTGGTGATAATAACCATACCAAAAACCAGTGATGTCATTCACAAATAACAGTGACGCACGAAAAAACAGGTGACGAATTCACTTTCCCAGGTGAAATTCATTAACAAATCCGATTTACCGGAGCTACTAATAAAAGAGTTAAAATAGGGTAAATACTTCAGGAATAATATTGTATGGAGAAATGAATTCTAATTTGATTACCTTTTAGATTTTAATGAAGCAAGTGAATTTGACAATAGCGCAGCCAAGTTTGTTGATTCAAATTCCCAAACATTGACCCCTAACTATTAATTGACCGACCTCCAGGGTTGAAACTACAGACAGGGGATCAGCCCTTGATATCTACATTGCAGATGGGTGATATTGTCATTTATCTCAACAATTGCTGACACTAAAGTTCCAAACTTTCGAAACTTAACAAATAAAACAGTTATTAACTTCAAATTGTGTGTGTAATCATCCAGAGAGTTCAGTTGTATGTGAATCGCTCTGAAACTGTATAATTCATGTCCTTGTACTGCGATCAACCCTTGTATACGTAAACACACACGTATACATATATTGTCTTAACTCTCTCATCCTCTCTCTCTCTCTCTCTCTTTCTCTCTCTCTCTCTCTCTCTACACACACACACACACATATATATATATATATATGTATATTGTGTTTTTAACATCATATGCAACCACCCGAGAACCAACGCAGAACGGGCAGTGGAGAGAGCAATGTAAGGAGTAACTCTTAGCGATAAGAAAGAGTCAACATGGATTCGAGAGAGGACCAGGGCAAAGGATATTGTTCAAGTATTTGAGATAAAAATGGAGATGGGCAGGGTACATAGCAAGAAGTAGGGACAACAGATGGAACAAACGGTCAACTGATTGGTGCACGTGGGACAGTAAACGCAGTCGGAAAGTACCAGACACAAGATGGAGAGACGAGATGGAAAAGTTTGCCGATAAGACATTGCAGAGGTTAGTGCAATCACGCATGTCAGAAGAAGATGGGAAAGGCCTAAGTTCGGCAGTGGACTTACAACAGATAATGATGATATGTTTTCATATGCATATGTATACATAGGTATATAATATGTATGCATATCTACATATATATATATATATATATATATATATATATATATATATATATATACATGTTTATAAATAGATATGTATACATGTATATGCTTATATATAGATATGCATATATACATATGTGTGTGTTTATATATAGATATTCAAATATATACGTTTATAAATGTATATATGTTTATGTATACATATGTATACATATATGTTTGTTGATATATGTATGTATATGTTTATATATTAATATGTATATGTTTGTATATAGATATGTATATATATGATTATACACATATATATTCATATACGTATATCTATGTTCATATATATATATATATATATATATATATATATATATATACATATAAATGTATGTGTGTGTGTTGCCTAATTCACTACATACCCGTAATTTCCTCTTCCAAAACGTTATCCGAACGTTTACTTATCTTAGCTTATTCTGACACAGAGCCAAATAGAAATCGGGATATTGTTATGCGCCAATCTTCCAAGTGGAGAGGACGTGCGTCCTTTGAAAATCAGTATTCGAATTCCTGGCTTTTGTCTGAAGTCCAACAATTATGAATGTTATTTTAAAATAATTCTTTTTTTTTTTAAATTCTGTCATAGGGTAATCTAACGCCTCGGTTCTATCTCTTCAGCATAGACTGGCACAAGATCTCGAGATAGTCGGCCTCTCGAGTGGAACAAACTCACAATAACAAACAATATGATAGACTAGCTTAATTAAAATAACAAAACTGGCCGCGTCTGGGGCGATATATCATTCATTCTCATAGAGGAATCCTACCCGGATGTAGAGCTTTACGGGTGCGGTTTATGCTCTCTGTTTGCCAAACCAGCCGACAAGTGTTTTTGCGTAGGAGGCCAGGCTGGTGTGCAGATCACACTCATGATATATGATTGTAAATGAATCGTATAGCTGTAGGCTTTGCCCATTCGGTGAAAGCCACTGGTTGCATTACAAAACACATGTTTCATTGTGGGGTGTAGTGGGAATTACCTCAGCTACAAATGAGCCAGGGAATCCTCCTGTTTATAAAGCAGTAGGCCGAAGATCATAAGGTCTACAATCCCTGGAGAAATCCATTCAGCTTTCCGATTTCTTTATCAAGCAAAAACGAGTCTGGATGAGGTTGGGAAAAGACTGTTATGAAATAATTTGGCAGTAGGCTACCTCCCAGTAATTTGGGAACAAACAGAAAGTTATTTTTAGATGATATATTCTCCAAAACTCAAAATCATGGTTTAAATTATATGGTCGTAGTCTCTGGAGTGTCAGCGAGAGGGGGGGGGCATTCGGTGTTGAAGCCTCTTCAACTTGCGGTAAATAACTTAAGTCAGCTAACTCAAGTTTGACGTTGGGCAACATGAAATATCGGATTTCATCAGGCAAAAGTAAAACTGTACAGGTATCCCCGCTCTTCAAAAGGCAGTTTTACATCACTTTTTTGCTTTTACGAAAAATGAGAAAAATAAATTAGGCCCAGTCCACAGCTGGTTTCCTGTGTCATGGAAATAGCGTTTCGCTTTTGCATTGCATCGTTATAGAGGCAACGCACACTTTCTTCCTCTCTCTCTCTCTCTCTCTCTCTCTCTCTCTTTAACGCAAGTCTCCTGCATCACCACCACCTCCAACCTCCGACGACTCAGCCTAACAAACCACTATCCTTGGGGGTTAAGAACACTCAAAATTGTTTCCCCTGGTAATCCAAAAAATTGAAGCAATTTTTCTCCCTGTAGAATTGCGTTTTACTCCGAGAAAACGGTCCTTTTCTTCAAATATTTCACTGAGGCAGGTTTTTAATGGAATGTTTTCCCATAGTGTTCCGTGAATATAGTAGAAAAGGGAGATTTCTTCGTTCGGCCAAAACTGACTTCCATAATTTAATTCAAAATTATGGGAGCCTGACAAGGAAAAAAAGATAACGGTATTTTCTTTTTCTCGTCGACGAGAAACTCAATGCAATACATCTATATTATAATATATATTACCATGCTTTGTCCATATGTGAACAATCTTGTAATTTTGTGACCCCGTTAAAACATATAAAAAGTAATCAACTCATTTTTCAACTCTTTTTTTCCATTGGCTGTTCAGAAGTCACCAAGCAGAAATGACCTGCTTTAGGGTCTAGAGTTTTCATCTTTTTCCAGCCGACTAAAAACTCTTCTCGGGGAAATTTCTCTTTGTGGTAAATATATTTATGCGAAAAGATATAAATTTCATTATGCAAGTAAATACTTTCTTATTCCTGGATTGAATAACGGTATTTTATGCCCTCGTTTGAAACCTGCCCTATCAGGTATAGGTAGTGATAACTGTTTCTCCGCTTTACACCATTTCAGCTTAATAAATTTTTTTATGGAAGCACTCTACTTTCGTAAAGCGGAGGAAATCTGCAATTTGAACAAAAAAAAATGACATTTCAATCAAATCATGCGTTAATGACTATGGGAAAGAATCCATTTTCATTAAAAGCAATGAAGTATCTAAGAAATGGGTCGTTATTTTTTGTGAATCAGCTGTAATCAGCCCACATTAAAACGATGCAGTTTCTGATTCTTTTGTCAAATTATGTGGGATCCAATTGTTCAGATTTTTCAAGTTTTTTCTCGTGACAATCATGTAGTACTTTTGTTTATTATACCGATAAAACAAAGCCACTTTATTGCTTTCAGTCATTACCAAAGGGGCTTTGACTCAGGGGAATGTTTTTTGTTTATTTAGAAACGCCTGCTGAAAATGTTGATGCCAGTGGTTGCCAAGAAATATGGAGATGCCCATGTTGATCATTGCCACGTTGGGACATATTTCTGATGCGTGCAAAATCTGTGAAGTCAATCAAGAAGAAGCTTGAGAAGATGTTCTCGCCATTTTGAAAGATCTCACGTGTTAGCCCGCCATCTTTGTATTAAGAAACTTGCGGACAAAAAAAAACATTGAACTAAGATAGTCAGTGCAAATAGAATGAAGACAGAAAATCAATACGACAGGAAATCAAAAAAAGCAATTTTATTTTAGATAAACAAAGAAACTTTTAATAAGAGACAATTATAACAATTGGTTATATACTTGTTTTTGACACTGATAGAAAAACATGGAACATTTAAAGACGATCATTTTTAGTTAATATAGTTACAAAGTAATTATTCATAAGTAGGATAGTGAGAAGTGCTTACTTATCAGACGCACGGAAGGGAATTCGTTATTAATCTCCAAGTAATGGGAATAGGAAAAGACCGTGTCATTGCTAGTCTTTGCTGGAGTGGAGAGGCTGAAGTGCTTTGTTTCAATATTGCTTGATTACTTCGAAGGCTGAAGCGGGTTTAGCAGAAATGAGGTTTTAAGGATTATGCCACTCCTAGAGTTTCTGAGACGAGAGAAGACCATGCACATTCTGAACGTCGATAAATACAAATTACATTGGGGGGGGGGCTTATATGTAAGTCACGAGATCTAATACCATGACAAAACTAATGCGGAATAAATCGAGCTAATAATATAGGTAATATATTTGGCGATAGAAATATATACACCGAATAGAATACGGGCATCAGGTGGCTAAAACTAGCCAGGGGTGAGCTAAAAGAACCAGGGCATCACCGTCAGCGCGAGCTGTGTTCATTTATTTGCATCCCCACGACTACAAATATGATACGAGTTCAGGATTAAGGTGGGGTTCTGCACGTTCGAGAACGTGTAGGCGCGGGTAGCAAGATAGCCCGAGTCCTTGCGCATGATTTCGTGAGGACATCGGGATAAGCTTGACTTTGTTCACAGGACGAATCTTGTAGTGCCAGAGACCCCAAGTCTTCGTGCATGATTTCGCGAAGTTGATAGGGCAGGCTTGAATAGATTCACAGGACGGATCCTATTTAAGCTTTCAGGCCGAACCTGGGCATGCTGGTCAGTGTTTCTGGGGTGGGAAACAAACCCAGACAAAGATCAACCTCTCTGTTGGAGGGTGTCAAAGAATAGACACTACACTTTGATCATGGCAAAAAGTGAGCACAGTAAGGTCTTTACTGCTAGTGGTTAAAATGAAGTGACACCAGTAGATGCGGGATAACTTGAGTATTTTTTTATCTAGATCTATGAATTCAGTTTCGTATTCAGTTAAGTCGTTTCGTATTTAGTTTTGTGCCAATTTTGTATTAAATTTAAGTAAAAATATGTTGCTTCATACATAACACTTTGAATGATTAAGATTTGGCGAAGCTGAAAGAAGTAACTCCAAAACCCAAAGCCAAATGACGAGAAACAGTCGAATGAGAAACTGCAATGTTTGCTTAGAGAGCTCGAATTGTTGACCTCGTTAAGTCTTCTATGTTTCACCCCTAGTTGTTTGTCGTTGTTGACTTTTGTAGGTCTTCCTCGAGGCTCATTTTGTATGCTTTCATTCACAAAGGGAAGTTTATAATGCTACCGTTGAATGGCTCTCTGCTTAGCCGTTCCTTTTCCAAATGCCAAATTGACATTTCTTCTTGATTCAGCTGCACTGGTGTGCCATTTAAACTCGGACAAAAAAGGCAGTCAAAAGAGAAAAAAAATTTCATGGTGTGCAGATCATTTGAAGAGCAGGAAGCAACAATAACCAGATTTCCTGCATCAATTATGCATATACATAAATATGTTATCAAGAAATGGATATATGATCCAACAGAATGATTATAAATTGTGTTATATATTTATGTTACGTTATATATATCAAAACTCTTGTTTGAATCGATCTCCTGTTATTACACTCAGAATTATCATTTGGCCTAGACAACGTAAATATTATAAAGTTATATAGAAATTGGGTCTGCTGAAATCGAAAGTTCGACTGATGGGGGAGCCGATCCAACATAGCGTTGCTTTTACCATTGAGCTAAACAGCACCAGTAATGCTAAGGCCTAAATGACTGTTTTAACTCCAAATTTCCATTTTCATTCATCCACGGTCTATATTTGCTGTATTTCTTTCTTTTAACGCAACCATTATGTTATTAATAAATGTATATATGATGCGATAGAATGATTATAAATCGCATTGTATTGTATTGAATATCATTGTTTAATAACAGAAGATCATTTCAAATTAGAGTTTCAAAATAATACAACGTAATTTATGATCATTTGTGTATATTCAGGTATATGTATATATATGTTTGTATATGTGTGTGTATTTATTCATAAGTATACATATGTGCATATGTATACGTGTATATATGTGTACATACATAAGTATATATATATATATATATATATATATATATATTTGTAAATAGATATGTACATATCTAAGCGTGTGTTTATATATATACGTATATATATATATATATATATATATATATATATATATATATATATATATATAAACCAATGTAATAATGCAGATTATAATTTATCTGACAATATTAAGGTGAATTGACAATTCAGAAGACCTTGTTGTGTAGCAAATCGAACGGTCGACCACGTAAATGAATGAAGAGAATGAGCGCTATACGCTATTCCGAACTCTAGCTTACCGAAGGCGCTGTTAGCGCAGTCGGAAGAGCAGATTTAAGACTGGTGGACGCAGGTTCAAGTGCTTATTTTCTCTTTTAATTTACGTAGTTGGCTGTTCGATTTACAAGTCGGCTAATTCAGGTCCCGAACGAAATATATTTCCAGATGAATTGCCTCTCTCTCTCTCTCTCCCTCTCTGCATATATATATATATATATATATATATATATATATATATATATATATATATATATATATATATATGCATATATGTGTGTGTGTGTGTGTGTAACACTTCAGTGTATGCACAGATACTCCCCTCTGATCCGAGGACAGAGTGTGTCAAAAGTTAGGTTTGACGTGGGACTTACGTGTGGAGAACGAAAATCGCCGAATCCTCGCAATTACTGTTTCGAAGTCTTAGGAAATTCCCAACTACTTCACCCATCAGGCAGTCCTAGTTTTGCTGCCGTAAAAAGTTTCTGTCTGCTGGAGTCTAATTAGCTGCTAAAAAAACTATCCAGATCTAAAATGGCAGTTTTAAGAAAAATAACATAACCCGTACCGCGTTCTCAAACAGTTGACGTTCTCTCGACCTCTCCGCTTGCCAATAATGCTGGGTGCACAATAGGCACCCGACATATTACATTCCTCTCACGACTGTGGGTGAGTCTGGATTTATTATTACAGGCACCTTGAAATAGGAATACTAAAAACAAACAAAAACAGGTCAGGTTAGTTACTCAAAAGAAACCATAAACGGGCCAATATCGGTTGTGTTAGGGGTGATCAATTTTAAGAAATTTGTAAAAGGGTTGGTCAATCCTGAAGTTACTTCTGTCACCTGTAGGGTAGTTGTTGCCAAAAATTATGAATTTCCCCCCAAAAAGCGTGAATACTTGCAGACTCAAACAAAGGGGCCAATTTAGCATAACCTTACTTAGCAACTTGAACTCTCTACCAAATCATGTTATGGGGGACATTTTTTTTAAAAAAGCTTTCTTTGTAATCATGATAACGAGTGAATGTTTACATTTTCAGCCCTCTAGCTTTATTGGTGCGTCCTGCACGCATGATACATACATTATCAGCCCGCCAACCGAACCCACTGAAAAAACATCTATGTGGACAGTTTTGGTTGATGGTTTCTAATTAACAAAAAAAAAAAGAAACCATCACCAAAAAACGTAAAATGAAATAAAACCTGACATTCTTGGATTGGAGATGAGACACAAATTAATTTCAAAATCAGCTCTAGAGCCTCACTGTTTACAAGGTCAGTCCGGAAATTACCCAGCCATTTTGATCTCGAGAACTCATTGCGTGAACTCAATGTAATTTGACCTCATGTAACACTGCTAGATATCGGATGGTCTGCTCTGATTGGCTAGTTCGTTTAGACAAAGAATATTCAAATAGAGGCTGGAACACCTGAGAGGACCAACATAGAATTTAAGGGTTGGCTATCAGTTGCCAGGGACGGAGCCAAAATGGGCGGTTGTCCGCCAAGGACTACTTTCTCTCTCACCGATGGGATCGGGAATAAGGAAAAAGAAAGAGGGCATGACAGTGGAACAGAAGAGACAGTGGTAGCTAAGAAAGGAATTTAGCCATTTTGTTTTGAGTATTTTCCCGATTCGAGTCATGCATTTGGCAATAAGTTTCGTACCGACACGTTCAGTCGAGGCGATCGGTGCAGAATTGGTCAGAATAATGACGAGCATATAACTGGCATGCTCAACCTTACATGGAGAGATCACAAGACAGCACAGTATATCAGGAAGAAAACGTGAGTCTGAGACATAATAGAAACTATTTTTTTTAAAACTCAAATGGCAATGGGCAGGCCATGTTGCAAGAATGAAAGACAACCGATGGACATCACGACTCATTTCATGGATCTCCAGAGATTACATGAGAAACCGAGGCCGACAGAACACAAGATGGAGAGATGAACTACATAAATTCAAGAAATACTGGCTCTGCGACGCCCATGATAGAGAATTGTGGCAAATCCTGGGGAAGGTGTATGTTCAACGACAGACGTTAAAAAAATGATGATGATGATAATGATGATGATGATGATGATGAATTCCAGATATGAAGACATTCTGAAACAGTCTTTCCTTAGCAATAGTTGCTAGACAATTTTCCAACCTAGCTAGTCAGTAAATATCTCCCAATGAAACACAAATTACAGGATCCATCCAAAAATTTGAACACTCCTTTTTTTTTTATCTTGTGACTCACCATTCCACGAAATCTCATTGAAAATAATTGAGAATTTTTGGAGATATTGTGCGGAAAGTCATAAGTGAACACAGAAATGTACAAAAGAAACCGAATAAAACATTTTTCCATAGATGTCTGTATTCGCTCCTGTTTATCTATACAATATCTCAGAGGGTACTTGATGAATTTCAATTAAATTTTGTGAAAGTGCAAAACACATCGTTTGAGGGATTACCTGAAGTTTTTTTTTTTGTGAATTCGGGAATTCTTTTTTGATTGAAAGATATTTTTCCGTTTTAATATTTTATACATTTCTGTATTTGCTCCTATCTGACCACACGATATCTCTGTGAGTTCTCGGGGAATTTCAATATAATTTTATGGGAGTACAAAGGAGAAGTGATTAAATTTTGGAGTGGATTCAGGGAGTTGTTTCTGATTAAGAGATATTTTTGTGTTGCTGTTTTTTTTTCATAAATTTCTGTATTCACTCCTATCTGTCATTACGATACCTCAAGGAGTTACTAATAAAGTGTGATACAATTACGTTGAAGGATAAGGCTCATATTGAAGAAGATGTGATTAAATTTGGGTAAGGATCCAAAAATTCGATTTCATTGAGAGAAATGTTTCTGTTTCTTCTTCTTCCTACATTTCTATGCTTGCTCCTGCCTTTCCATACAATATCTCCAAACGTTCTCAATGAATGCCAATCATATTTGGTGTGAAGATAAACCACAGGATAAGGAAAAAGCAATTACATTTCAGGGTGAATTCATAAATTTTTTTTTTTTTTGAATAAGAGATATTTGTTCGTTTTTTCATACTTTTCTGTCTGTCCATACGATGTTCCCAACAGTTCTCAATAAACATCCATGAAATTTCTTTGAAGGGTAATGCACGTATCAAGGACGGTGTAATTAAATTTTGAGGAGGATCCAAGAATCAATTTGAGAGATATTTTTTCGTTCTTTTTGTGTGTTTTTCCTCTGTGCATTTCTAAATTTGCTTACGTCTGTTCATACAATGTGTAAGTGAATTTCAATGAAATTTTGTGGGATGTCGGACCGTGGGGTGACGAAGAAGTGATCGAATTTGGGGCTGGATACAGGAATTTGTTTGTATAGTGTTTACTTCTGTATGAAAACATCCGTAACTCATGAACAATGTCTGTAAAAAGGCCTTTGTACGCCATGTTGAAAATTATACCTTTCCAGATGTCAGACCGTCATATATTTCAAGTATGTCATTGAACACACCTAATGATACAAAAAAAAACGTTAAGAAGCATTTTGATCCAAAAATTCAAAATTTTTAATTAAATTCAATCTAATTTATTTTGAAGCAATTGCTACGGGAAATGAATTCCTTGGTGACTGTTGCAATGGGCGGATGGTTTGAGAATGTCTCCATATCTGGAAATGATTAGTACCTATCGAAGAATTTTTTTTTTTTTTTTGTCTTTTGCACTGATCGCCTGGACTAGTTGACACAGCTTTTTCTATCCTCGAATGATGAACTTTATGGTTTCTTTTGAACTCTCTCTCTCTCCCTCTCTCTCTCTTTCTCTCTCTCCCTCTCTTTCTCTCTCTCTCTCTCTCCCGAGTCTCGTTGCAACGTTACATTTACAGTGCATACATAAACACTCTCCCTTGGGGTTACTCAAAATATTTCTGCTCAACCTGTCTAGTTTTGTTGCGTATGTGATCATGACAGTCCTGTGTATATAAGAGATTTTGTCAAACCCCAGGCCAAGTGGAAGGCTGTAGTTGACTTTGTCTTCCTACCGTAATATAAGCAACAACAACAACAACAACAATCTTTAAATAATTTAAGGAAATAAACACTTTGTTCTTTATCTGTCTCGTCACGTTAAATCATACCAATGTATAAAACAAACATTTCTCTTCCGTGATTCGAAATAACGACTGACAGGGCCGAACTGACAAGTCTTTGATATGCCTGAACTTTTATGTTAGAAATACACAAGAACTTATTCTAACAAGTAAATACATTTATACTAAATGATATTTTTTCAGAAACCGTCAACCAAAACTGTCAGCAAATGGTTGTTTTTAAAATTTGGTCTGGTTTGGCCACATCAATGGAGCGATCACTACTCAAAGAGATGCGAGAGAAGTAACTTATTCATTGATCACTCTTTTTCTAGTTTTTTTTTAATTGATTACCCCGAACAAGGAATGCTACCAAAAGACGTTGGTCTCATAACAGTTTCCAACAAGACCTGTTTTATAATTTTTATTTATTATATATAAACAATACAAAAGTTACAGTAATCACCTTCAGATGCAATTAGAGTAGGAGTGGAATTTGAACCTGCCGCAGCCAGGTTTGTACTTACTAAATTCTATACAAAAAAAATACAGGTAGCTTAAATGGATTTACGAGGATTAACTAGGATCAACGCATGACTTTAATCAACTGACGGAATGAAACAAAATAAAAGCAAACGTCAATATATGTTCCTCGTAATCATCTGAGGTATGGTTTTCCTCTAAGACAAACAATTTCCTTTTCAGCAGATGAAGTTTCAAAGGGAAATTGTTGGGAAAATAACTTGGCGCCCACAACTTGGGTTCCATCTTGTTGTGGTAGTATCGCAGCTCGCTTAATCAGTAAACAAAACAAATTCCAAAGAAATGAAAATCGGTCAGCAGCAAAATGTTGCAAAAACACTTCATTATATAGTCGTTGTTCAAATTATATCAAGGAGACGAAGTCAACTGATTTGTATAGATTAAATTTCTAGCGACTGTAATGAATTTTACTGGGATTATTCCTTAATTATATTTTTGCGGACTTGAAGTCAGTTCAGACTATTTTAGAGTCTCTGCACTTGAAATAGAGGGGAATCAGTTTTCTAAGCAGGAACTTGTGGTGCCGTAGCCAGCGAGAGGGCGCTTTTATAGTTTGATGTATACAAAAGTTGCACCTTGGTCGGAGAGTCTTCAGTGCCACATTTCAGCTCAGTCCGACAATCTTTCTAAGGAAACTTCGTTGGGAGAAACTGTGAATGGTGCAGACCCCTTGCCAAATGGGTTCCGTGAGTAAAAATTTGATTAATTATGATGGAACTAAAATGTAGGAAAATGACGAAGGATTATGTATGAAAATATTTCAAATGGCGCTTATAAACCGACCCAAGTATTAGATTATTGTATTTCTTCCACACGCCTTGATGATATTTTATGACATCCGTTCTAAACAGCGATTGGTTTCGCAATGGAGAATGTCCAAGTCATGTTGCGTGCGCAGTGTATTTTAGTTGTTGAGATATGCAGAATTTGGAGATAGAGACAGTCTTAGTAATTTGTTGTAATTTTTCATTGGAGTATATAAAAATACAACATTCGATTATTTAACGTTGAAACCTGCAAGGAACTTGTGATACGGGGGGTATTTTTATTTTTTTTTTTTTTTGATGCTCAGAGCACGTTCTTATTCTGCTAAATAGTTGATCCAAAACTTACTGATGGCAAGCTTTCAGTAGAGCAAGCTCAACCAATAAGAACAAAGAAATCCCGTTAGTTTAAAAAAGAATGCATCCTCCCGATAGTCACCAATGGAGCTGAAACATGGAACTAAATCAAAAGATTGATCCTCAAACTGAGAACCATGCAACGTGTACAGGAGAAAATCATGCTGAGCATCATACAGAGAGATTGCAAGACAGCACAGTATATTAGATAAAAACAGGAGTCAGGGATATCATAAAATCCATTAGAAAACTCCAATGGCAATGGGCTGGTCATTTTGGAAGAATGTCAGACAACCGATGGACATCGTGACTCACTACGTAGATCCCCAGAGATCACATGTGAAACTGTGGCCGGTAAAATATAAGATGGTACGACGAAATAGACAAGTTAAGAAAGTATTGGCTCCGCGACGCCTATGATCGAGAGGTTTGGCGAATTTTGGCGAAAGTCTATATCAAATGATGTACGTTAAAAGGCTGATGATATTGACTCTGACGTTTTTTTCGCTTGTTTTGCCCCGTGTAAAATTTCTTGTATTGTCAGCTTTTCCAACGAGTAGAATATATCGGAAATTCATCGAATCAAAACCCAGAACCTTCTTTGCATGACGGAATTAGCAATTTAGCTTGAAGAAGATGTCAGTTCTCAGGAGGCCCAGAAAATACTTTGATGGTTGAATAATTGCATGGCCATGCATAAGAGCCCAACGAACTATTTTTAAAAAGTTGATATCATAGTTATTTTAAGTTTTCTTTGAGCTTCCCTAAGAATCATAATGTAGAATGTTCAGGCTTCACAATAAAAAAAAATGAGCATTGTAACTCTAAAGATAATGAAAATATCAACTTTTTAAGAATAGTTCGTTGGGCACTTATCACGCACGGCGACTCCAAGTTCTCGGTCGTTCTCTCGAATGACTTATCGCTGGTGCACACTCAACCGACGACAGTTTCGCTACGCAGCCGATTCGTTGTCAACCTTTTTGACAGAATGGTGTATTTCCGATTTCGCTTTTTGCCGACTGCCATTTCGTCGAATACTTTTTTCCTTTTTTTAGAGGTTAAAAAAACGAAGAAAAAACAGTGAAATTTCAGAAAAATAATTTTATTTTACATCTTAGATAACAGCGTTGGAAGGACAGAAAGATAAATCGCATATTATAGAACGAATATTTTCGAATGGTCGGAGTGATAATCCAGCAGAAATCAACACCCTATTTTAAATTATGGTTGTATTTTTAGATGTAAATCAATATCTGACATCTGAGAATGCAACCCAATTAATCTAATTTTACGTTTCAAATTTGAAATACTACAGACACCTCTGCCGTAACAAATATAATTTTCAATGTATTTCGATTTTCTTCCTAAATCCAGTCAATAAATCATTGAATTGTCTAATTTTCTTTCAACCAATTTTTCAAAATTTTCCGTGACAGATCAGTCTAATCTTTCTGTTAAGGAGAGAGACACATCCTTCGGAGAAGTTTTTATTGTTATCGAAAAAAATATCTTTTTTTTAAAACTGCTTTACGAAGATGCTTAATTAATCTATGCTTACATAACTTATTTTTTGAAAGAAAATCTACACCTACTGAGAAAAAAAAACTAGCAAGTTTTATTTGTTAACTTCTCAAAAAACCAACGATGTATTACTTCAAAACATATACATAGATATATATATATATATATATATATATATATATATATATATATATATATATATATATGTGTGTGTGTGTGTGTGTGTGTGTGTGATAATGGCCTATGTAAATTACCAAATTACTTTTATTGTGACATGTCCCTAAAAACAATATAACATAATAAGTAAAAAAAATCATAGCTCAAGAGCAGTGGTGTCTGGTCAACACTGAAACACTTATTTGAAAAACAACTGATGTTCACAAGAAAAATTCACATATGATACTATGATATTTAGTTCTGTGTTAAACATAAATCCCACTGAAAATTTGACATAAATTGCATTAAGAGATATTTTGAGAATAATTGATATAAATGACATAAATTCTCAAGAAGTCGTTTAAATCTTCAAAGCTATAAACCCTTCTGGAATATATATATATATATATATGTATATATATATATATATATATATATATATATATATATATATATATATATATATATATATATATATATATATATATATTACAGATCAGGTCGGTGATATAGCATAATATAAAGCAATATCTTATGTAAGATGAATTTTCTCTCCGGGCCTCATCAGGCGAATGATTGTATGAGGCCCAGAGAGAGCAGTAACATAATTTTTTTTTGTGTAGCGAATCCACATCCTTATAGAGCACTCGTCTACTATAAGCTACTATAGCAATGCTCTTCCAACTCTGAAATGGAGTATTCTGGAGGATGGGGATTTATGCGTAAGTAAATATATCGCTTAATATATATATATATATATATATATATATATATATATATATATATATATATATATATATATATATATATATATATATATATATATATATATATATATATTCTGGAAAGTGTTACAGCTCTAAACATTAAACAATAAAAAATGTTTTAAGAATTTTTTTGTGTCTCTTCAGTCGCTTATTTCCCAATATCTGTCAATGCAATTGATGTAATTTCCTTCTCTGTTTTTTTCCCCAGTTCCACATATACTTTGTTATGGTACAATGTGTAAATTTTCTCTCGTTAGAATCATCACTTGTTTACCATGTAACCGTTTCGGGGATATATTTATATATACTCCGACTGACCGGAAAGTTTTCAGCTATTTAATATTTACGAAGAAATAGAAATAGCTTACCCAGGGCAATGCCAGCTTATAGTCACTGAGCCAAACCAGATATCTGTACTTACCAAGATGGAAAAACTTCAATGTGCCAACAGTAGTAAAATGATACATGATAACCTTTCCAAATGAGCAGCTGTTTAATCTTTTCTTGCAGGAAACTTGTTTTGCACCTATTACAATCACGCGTATTCGTCCGGACGTTACAAATATAAAACTGAAACATCTCTGCTGTCAATTAAGACAATGAATAGTTTACCAAATGGAGGTTTATCCCTTAAGCGAGTATTTCACACATATTCTCGCATTTATTCAAGGTTGTTCTTCAATTTCAGTGACTTAGTTGGAAGTATGAAACAGATGGAATTTATCTGTTTCTGGCGGCTTGTCTGGTCATGATTATTTACTAACAGGTGAAGCAAGTATTGGTGGTTCTATATAACTTACGTTTTTATACCTGTTCAGTAAAGATATCTAAAGCGTTGACTTTGCCTTTAATATATTGTTAATGTACCTGTTGATAAGATTAGATAAATTAGTTATGATTAGTTGAGATGAATTTGACTCTTCCTCAATGTTGGTTCGGATTTCGGATTGAAACTCTCTCCTGCCATCAATGAGGAACTGACAAAGTACTGACAGATTAATTCAGATTTTGCATAATGAATGATGATGAGATGAAAACTGACTGAAGATGGCCACCGGTGAACAAGCATGTACCTTCAGGTGCCCATTTGATCTCCCCCTCCCCAGTTTATTGAATTTCGAAAAAAAATCCCCCCATCCCAGCACTCTTATTAGGACAACCCGTTAATTAATTTTTGAGAGCCCATTTCTACTCTTTATCCCCTGGTAGTTGGCGCGGGGAACTAACAATTTTTTCAAATATTTCCCCATCGAAAGACAGCTATTATAAACAATGCAAGGAGGAGAACTTGGTTAAACTAATTCTGCGTACAAACATTCTTATGTATGTTTTTACTTCCCATGTACCTAGCTAAACCCTACTAAAAATCTTACTCCAGGGATTGTTTTGTTTAGATCCCACTAGATTGTGCTCGTGGTCATTGTTTTCTATTCCCTTCCCTCCGGGCTATTCCACCCTTACTGGATTATGGAATTGTGACAAATTTTTCAACCCGTACTCATCCCGACCCCGCTTATTAAATTGTGACAGATTTTCCAACCCTTCCCTGCTTGTCCGATACCCTGGACAATTAAGAACCTAAGTGTAACAACCCATTACCGAAGCGATCACGGTTGGATTACATCATCCACCGATAAGATGATTTAACCACGAAGTGTCGACACTACGAGAACACTGGTCAAGGGAGCTCAAACACAAAACCAAGCTCTAGTTTTGGATCTGACAAAAGACATTTCCATGGGACATATTCCGTCAGTCTGCTATCACAGAAAATGTCGTAGAATCTTCATCATCAAGAAAGTTTAAAGCCAGAATCTTTCTTGAGTGACGGAAAATGCAATTTAGCTAGAAGTAGGTCTATGGGCACAAAAGGTCAAAAAGTACTTCAATGGTTGAATAAGTGGCAGCAATAGATAAGTGCCCAACGAACTCAACTTGATATTTTCGAGAGTTTAAGCTTGAACATTCAATGAAACATAATGCAGAGTGTTCAAGCTTCAATACTTCGTAAAAAAATGAGCATGCTAGCTCTAAAAATAACAAAAATATCAACTTTTGACTTCACTCCTACCCTTGTTGCTTCAATGAACTCTCTGAACAGTTGTTTTTTCTTAAAGTGGCTCTGCTGAAAAGAGAGAATCAAAGAGATCAACTCAATGTGCCCCAAGACTTATGGACATAACGTATAGTTAGTCAGAAAACCAACAAATATGCCAAGAGAGAGAAAACAATAAAAATACCGATGTCTAGAACTGTAAACTGATGGAAGGAGTACAGACAGCATGTAGAGACTGTTGTGGTCGTGGAACTGCAAGCATGAAAAGATACACATGTGTGCATTGTTGCAAAATGTGAAGCTGCACGTACCTGTCTAATGGACTGATATGCACAGACATGTGCACATTACTGACCTGCTGTAACCAAGATTCCAGGAAGATTCGAAATTTCACTTTGAACTCGAGAAGTCAGCTGACGAGAGAGACGAGCCATTTGATTGGTGACAGTGTGATAATTCTGATGGTTTTACTGTAGTAGTAGTAGTAGTAGTAGTAGTAGTAGTAGTAGTAGTAGTAGTAGTAGTATATTGGTGCACGGTGTGGCGATTCTGGGCCTGGTTATCGTTGTTAAGACCAGTCAAGTACACAGAGATTTTGACAGAAATAATCTAATCTACTTCATATATCAACATTCGTCGTTGGACTTGGAATTTCCAAAAGATTTGCAAAACCTCTCTCTCATGGGCGTCACGAAGCCAGTACTTACTGAACTTATCCAGTTCATCAAACCATCTTATATTTTGTCGGTCCCAGTTTTACATGCAATCTCTGGGGAACCATGTTGTGATTTGTGATGTCCATCCGTTGTCTGCCATTCTCGTAACGACCAGCCCATTGCCTGTTAAGCTTTCTGATAGATTGTATACACCGGACTCCTGTTTTTCCTCTATAATTGTGCTATCTTGTGATCTCTCCGTGCTATATTGAGAATGATTCTCTCTTGCTCACGTTGCATGATTCTCGGTTTAAGGGTCAGTCTTTTGGTTAGGTTCCACGTTTCAGCTCCATAAGTGACTTTGGGAAATATGCATTGATTGTATACCCTTCTTTTTAGTACTCACAGGATTTTCTTATTCTTGAGGGTTGAGCTTGCCTTGCCAAAGGCTTGCCAACCTAATGTGATTCTTCGCTTGATTTCCTCTTTTGAAGATTTAATGGAGATTCGTCGTCTTAGGTTGATGCCGTGGTCATCTTTATCTGGTTCTGCGTCTTTGATTTTGATTGTTGTCTTTGTCTTCAACGGGTTCGTCGTACATGACATTTGTTTTGCTGAAGTTCAAGAGGAAACCAACACTTGTTTTCTTCGTTCAGTCTGTCAAACATCATCTGAAAGCCATGAAAACTCTCAGAAAAATAGACGATGTCGTCTGCAAATCTGAGGTTGCTTAGGTATTCGCCGTTTATTCTGATACCTTTATTTTCCCAGTCTTGGTTTCGGAAGATAATTTCGTGGCAGACTGTGAAGAGTTTTAGTGAGCTGGTATCTCCTTGTCTTATCCTTTTTTCGAGCAAGAAGGGGTTAAAGTCTCTACGTAGCCTGACTAAGGAACTGCTGTGTCGGTAGTTATGTTGCAATACTTTAACATATACTGGGTCTACGCTTTGTTGAATGTAGTATCAATAACCTTGGGATTCCCACTGCGTCGAATGCCTTCCCTAAGTCGAAAAATGCAGCAGCGAGTGACATTTAAAATTCCGCTGATTTCCCTTTTAGTTCATTCAACGAATGGGGGGGGGGTCGATGGTTGAGTAGCTTCAATTGAAGCCAGCTTTTTCCTGTGGTTGTTTTTCATCTAGCGCTTTGGTGATTCTGTTAGTGAAAAGTTTTTTCGATGCAGTTGAGTATGCTTATTGGCCTGTGGTTGTTGAGATCCGTTGGGTTATATATATATATATATATATATATATATATATATATATATATATATATATATATATATATATATAAGCATTATAACTGCGGTATTCCAATCTTCTGGGACTTTACTTTGTTTGAGGCATAAGTTGAATAGGATGGCTAGCTTCCTAGTAATGACTTTACCAGCTTTTTGAGTAGGCCGATGGTGTATACCCATCATTAAAGATATTTATGGAATTACATATATCATTGACTAAATAACGTCAATGTTCATGATAGTCAAGTATTTCTTTACCTTACAAAGATACTCACTATTATCCTGCATTCATTCATTGTTTATTTGAACAAAATGACGAGTTTTGCGGCTTACTTGGCTTTGGTTAAGATAGTTTCTCTTTAATGATCTCCATTTCATCGTTCTGGAAGCCTATCATTGGTCATGGGTATAAAATTCACAGTGACTACAGGTTGATAACAGATTATAAAAATCATTACTAGACTTTGCCGACTCAGGTTATACCAATAAGTGTTTGGTTTTTTTTGTTTTGTTTTTTGCTTGTTTGTTTATTTTTGGGTCTGGGTCCATGAACTATTAGTCTTCTTCAAAGTGCTCAACTGGGATCTCACACACTCATCCCAGCAATTCATCAACTTTTCAAAACAGTCTGCAAAGTCCACTTTCGAGATTCCTTTCAGCTGCTTTGTTGCTTAATTTCGCACGCAGTTTGAAATATCTCTTGGAAAAAAAACAGAAGTTTCAGGGTGCCAAATCTGGACTGTGGATGAGGGGTGACAATCCTGAGTAATGCAATGTTTTTACGAAAAAAACATGTGACGTAAAGAATGACTCGTTGTGTCATTGTGGATGCGACGGTCACACAGTACTCAAGCTCACAAAATGGCGTTTCGGCTGAATTAACCCACGGAGAGTTTCTGTTCATGCAAACACAATAAGGTCCATGTACTTAATTATCTAACCAATGGATAAAATCCCTGAGTCTCTTCCCAGTACAACATACAATATAACAGTCTTGTGAAGAAACTTCTTGAACAACATATGATATAACAGTCTTGTAAAATCCAAGTAGTGGAATATTTCTTAGTATAACATTTAATATGGCTGGTAAAAGTCCCGTTGCATTCACCATGAGCACTATTTCATTACGATAGATAGATAGATAGATAGATAGATAGATAAATATATAAGATTGAACAAACATTTCGGGTCTCAGTCAGCGTTAAACTTTCTAATTGGTAATAAAGATATATTGAAAAATGAACGGACACTAAAAAGATTAGGGAAACTATATATCAAGTTATGTTTGTCTCGCATACCAGTTCCCTCAAAGGCAAAAAAACATACTTATGTTTCCATAGGAACGAAGATGAATATTACTACAGCAGATTCCCGTTATTACAGCACCCACGGGGATTTAAGAGTGCCGTAAAAGCTAATTTGCCGTTATAACGGGTGTGTTTTATGGAGTGAATTATTAATGATAAACCAAAGAGTACAGAAAAATGAGTTTATTATCCTTCCACAGTCTAATGTTCTGTATTGCTTCAGCATCATTTTTAAGGGCTTACTAATTTTAGTTATTTTAATTAAAAAATGTGCAAACTAATCTCCGACAATAGTCTTGCAAGAATATAAAGACAAATATGTCGTTAGAACGGAAGAGTTTATCTCTAAGAGGGTTGAAGATGTTCTGTCTTTTAATCTGAGTTTTATGGCTGGTCTACCCCGAGCTGGAGTGTGTGGGGAGAATGTGTCTTTCCTTTCTGGGTTTTTTTTTTTTTTGTTTTTGTTTTTTTGTTTTTTGTTTTGTTTTCAGATCTTATCTGTTTTGGGGTTTAGTGGAATATTCCAATCAAATTTATGTTCATTTACAAATATCAAAGCCTCAATCTTGATTAAGTAGATGTTAGATGCTATACATTGTAATGGTCAAACAGCACATCTGAATGAGTGTCATTAAAAAGTGCCGCTAGGACGAGTGCTGTTTCAACGAGAGTTTATTGTATAAGTGATTATTTGGTTTTATCAACCCGATAGGTGAATCGGCTTAAGTACGATTGTAAGTCTGATGAAGCGACTTCCCGCTATCGTCTAAAGATGAACCTGTTTGGAAACCTCTATGGAAGATCGTTCAACTCTAAAATTTGCTCTCGTAGACCGCCTGATACGGTTCCTAATTGTCTCTTCTGTGAAAATAATTTTTTAAAAACTTGTCTGATTAGTCACTCAATAGAAACTGTGTTGAGGTATTCAATTAAAAATTAGAAAAAGGAGTGATCAATGAATGAGTTACTTCTCTCGTCTTTTGTTGGTCTCTGATCACAAAAAATCCAAATTTTCAACAAAAAAAAACAGAACATGAATACTGCGTAACATAAACTAAGTAATCAATTTTTTGTAGATATCATAAGGAGTGGATGTTGAAATTTTCAGCCCTCAAGCTCCATTGGTGCGGTCCGTACGCGTGATAAATACGTACATACGTAGCTAGCCAACCATCTGGACCGACTTGAAAACTGAAGAAACCTATGGTGAGAGTTTCGGTTGACGGTTTCTTATAATGGAACTCTTCTGTGAATGAAATTCAAAAGATAATAATTCAAAGGTGTAAGGGGGGTCATTTTCAATCAAAAATTATACCGCTTGATAATAACATTCAATTTTCCAAGTATGAATTTAAGAGTTAAATAAAATAATCATTCCGGGAAAATTTGACCAGCTATATAAGTAAGAAAGAAGAGACGAAATTAAAAGATCTTTTCGTGAGGAAAAATTTTCTCAAGGAGCAAAGAACATAGGTCGGAGTGTAATTATTGATAAATATTTCGTACAAGAACTCCTTAAATCCTTTCTTTTTTTTCCTGTCGACCGAGCTATCTCAATCTTTTCAGAATTGTTTCTTTAACTATATCAATATTTTCAGGTATGTCTGTCTGTAACAATTGTTTCACACTCGTCTACCTATCTATCTCCAACTTTCCACATCTGTGTATCTATACATATATATGGATATATATATGGATATATATATGTATATATATATATATATATATATATATATATATATCTTTTATCATCCAACTATATGTCTATTTCAGTCTTTCTGAGTCTAAATCTTTTTGCATCTGTCTAACTATATAGTGAGTTCGAATTGTATCCGATACATTTCAAAGACTTCATTTTAACATCTTTATAGAGCTTCAAAATTGACAAAATTTAGACCAAAGATTGAGAAAAAAAACAAATCGTAAGAAAAGCAGCAGTCCAGAGGCATACTTGGCGGTACACCAATTTACTCGCACGTCCTACTGAATCTTAAAATCACAACATTGTCAGGCAGAAGCCAAATGGCTGAGTTGAGAGCTTAGCTCAATGATAACCAATGATTAGCAACCTAACATTTACAGAAAGTCTTCTTAGCATTTCCATGCGTAAAATCTTTATGAGTTCACATGGTCATATTTTGTTATACTTTCATAGCACTCTGTATACTCGTGTTTTGAAATGTTTCCAATATGGATTAAGCCACACGTAATTTCATCATTCAACGCTTGAATCCTCTGTGAATACTTACTAACAGTTTGGCAGACAGGGATAATCCTTTGGAATTATCATAAAGATTTTTTAATAAATTATATAATATAAAATACTTTTTTTTAATTTTCTGATGTTCAACTTTTGGCCAAGAGCATATACATAGCACAAAAAATATATTTGAAGATGAACAGAACGAAGACAAAGATAATGTTCAATAATAGTCACAAAAAATATGTCAATAGAGGGTGGTGCATTTGGAGACGTCAAGATAATTATTTACCACGGTCAGGTTAGAAGCTAGAGACCACAGGAATGGAATAAGACGGCGATTAACAATTGACTGGAAAGTATTTGGTATAAATAGAGGCGTATGGAAGAGCAAATTGCAAATCTACTTGAAACGTAAAGTACACAATCAATGCATAATACCAGCTATGAATCACGGTCGTAAAAGCTAATTTGGAAACTCACAAAACCACTCGAAAACAAACTCAGAGACGCACAGAGGGCAATGGAAAGATCAATGTTAGGAATAACTTGGTGATAGAAAAAGATCAACATGGACAAGACAGGGGACCAGGGTGACGGAAATCGAACAAGAGATTAAGTAACAAAATGGAGATGGATAGGGCACATAGCGAGTAGAAAGGACAACAGATGGAGCAAAGGACTAAACGATTGGGACTGTGAACGCAGTAGGAAGAGACCAAACATAAGATTGAAAGTCGTCGTGGAAGGAGATGAGAAATGCCATTGTCTAAAAGTGGACTTGTGACGACTGATGATACATATATATATATATATATATATATATATATATATATATATCATCATATATATATATTTATATATCATCATATATATATATACATATATATATATATATATATATATATATATATATATATATATATATATATATATCAGCATTATCATGTGAGTGTGTGTGTCCGCGCCCGTGCAAAGAACGACAGCTGTGCCACCAACAAATACATCTAATAAAGGTTTTGTTGACGGCACAGCTGTTGTTTTTAGTAGCAGCATATATATACATATATATATATATATATATATATATAGAGAGAGAGAGAGAGGGGGGGGGGGAGAGAATCATGTGTATTTCGGCAGCATTTTTTCATTTAAGCATATTTCTTAAAAAACGACAAATTTTGACGAGTTTTCCCGGTCTGCGGATCGATTGTTTAGTTTAGTAACAGGAATGTAGAATCTGTTCAAAGTTCATCTTTTTTTTCTTTCGCTTTCGATTGTCTTCAAATTTTTCAAATCTAAGGGAGACTAATATTTTCTCTCCTGGTGTCCTGACCGATGGAGGGGGGTTTTGACCACGCATTTAATTTGCGCGCGCACGCACTTGTGTGTGTGTATTTGCGTGTGTGCCTGTTGGCCCATCGGGAATGGGGTTGCACTCACCCACCTCTCCCCCTAATCAATTTTATGAAATCTCAATAAAATGTAATTTGCTTCGCTTTGTTGACACACACACACACACACACACACACACATATATATATATATATATATATATATATATATAAAATTTGACTAATATGGCATTTTTAAAAAACATTTTTGATTATAAAATACATACTTTGGGCAATATTTAGATTTTGGGCCTTTTTAACTTAGTTGCAATAAAGTTTTTAATACATTCTGTCTGTATGTCTGTGTCCTCAAACGTTTGATAAACCATCACAATTATTTTCTTGCATTTGACCATTTTCGGCTATTTTGGCGAGCCGTTTGCCAGTGCCAGAAAAGTATCAAAAGCGTTTCAGTAACATAGTCTATTGTTATGACAACAGATTATCATTCTAATTTGCATATATAGCTTTTAAATAGATATAATATTTCCACCCAACTAATTTTCTTAATCACGTATATGGAAGCGTTCTTAAAACCTGTTTTTTTCTCTCTTTTCTCTCTCGTTTTGTCTATTTATCCGTTCTTTTCTGTGCCATCAAGACATCACGAATTTTAATCTTTGAGTCAATGATTAATCACAAACCATATGTATTCTATTCCTTAATTACATTTATGTTGCTAAATTAGCCTAAGTTGCAGCTGTAGTACTATTCATGACGAAAAAATCGTTTTGTTTTTTTTTCTATATTTACACTCTAAGATACCGTATACTGTACAAGAACGCCAACGTAAGGACAATAATGGGTTGATTAGAAATTGAGAACCAGTCCCAAGGCAGCAATCCCAGATTGCATTAAGAAGAGTTGGGTCAGGAGTACTTTCTTATATCTTCAGAAAAGACCGATGGATCCAGGTAATTGTCGGACCCTACCCAGAGCAAAAATGACATTGTATCCGTGAGTCTGCAAAGGTGTTTTGGTACTTTTTGATGGAGCCGATTCGGTGTGATTGTTCTGGTCGTCAAACCTATTTTAGCGTTTGGACTGGATTCAAAATACAAATTGTAATTTATTTATTTTTTTAACTTCAAGTTTCATTTAAAGCAGAAAGTATGTTTTCAATAAAGTTATATAGACAGTTTCAAGGCTTTTTGAATTTTCGCTTCTAATTGATGATAAATTAATCAATATTTTGTCAAAACGTCAGTTGCCAAGTGAGTTTACTCTAAATCAGATGACGCCGAAATGCTCACTCCAGAACGCCCATGCCAAAATTGTCTTCGCCAAATAGTCCACTTCCGCTACATAATACATGCTGACGACAAAAGATTCCTGTAGATATAGTCACCAACTTGGAGAGTCTAACCCAAATAATAATTCTGCCAAGATGACAAGTTGAAGAGCTGACGTCTCGAGATGTCTCTCTTCATGTAATTGTAAGTTTATCAGAATTGAAACATCTGAACCTGTCGCGGAACCCCACCCTAGTCTCTGTTCAAAAACAACCCTCTTCCCGCCTATGATACTGCCCCACCCTTTGAAGCTTGGGTGGGTTGTGGGAGCGACGTGGTGCAGAAGTTATACTCAAAGCCCACCGATGCGTTGCTTACAGAAGAGACGAATAGAGACGAGAATCATAACGACAGTGAAAGGCTGGGAACCATACACCGAAGACCACCACTGCATTTCCCAAGAGCTGTCAGGCTAGATTATACAGAAAATTCTGAAATCCTCTCTCTCTCTCTCTCTCTCTCTCTCTCTCTCTCTCTCTCTCTCTCTCTCTTCATATCAACCCATGTATTTCTCATGAACTTTCTCAATGGCTGAGACAGTTTCTTGTTTGTCTCCAGCGCTCGCAGTACTCTCTTCTGATCAGTCCAAGCAAAGACCAGGATTTCGAATGCTGATTTTCGAGTCGAATTTTTCAAGTTAAGTTAGAAGAAAAGTCGGAAAGAAGAGAAGCTTTCACTACTTGAGAAAAAGGGATAACGAAATCTTTTTCCCTGTCACTACACATCATACATTAGTGAGCTGGCTGTTTATATCTATCTATCTATCTATCTATCTACCTATCTGTTTCAGTCTTTTCATATCTATCGATCGATGGATCGATCTTAGTCTATTCAGATCGCTATTTCTATTTATTTGTCTGTCTGTCTGTCTATCTATCTATCTATCCGTCGAGTAACTTTTTCAATTTTTGTTAATATCTACTTCTATATCAACCCATTTAATTTTCATTTTTTCTCATCTCTCTATCTCTCTCTCTCTCTCTCTCTCTCTCTCTCTCTCTCTCTATCTATCTATCTATCTATCTATCTATCTACATATATGTGTGAGTTTGTGTAATACCCAGAGTGTATGTCTATATTTTTATCTGCAACACCCTTGAAATAAGTTTCATGGTCTTACACAAGACTCCCCCTTAGGAGTCTATTTAATATTTTCTTTATTTGATAAAAAATGATCATTGCACATAGTTATTCTTTATATTCTTATTTTACGTGACTGCAACTTTCCAGCTAATTATATATATATATATATATATATATATATATATATATATATATATATATATATATATATATATATATATATATATATATATATATATATTAGCTGGAAAGCATTTGGAATGAATAGAGAGATATTGAAGAGGTTCTTGCCCATGCCCTTAAAGCTCTAAGTGTATATTGAAAGCATAATACCAGCAATGATTTATGGGCGTGAAACATGGAAATAAACTGAAATAAATCTGAGAGCCAACTTAGAATCATGCAGATACTCATGGGATGACCAATGCAAGGGATGACTTCAAAAGTTAAAGATAAACATGGATCAGTGGGTGGACCAGGGTGGAAAGTATTTGACAAATACTCAAGCTATAAAATGGAAATAGGCTGGACTCTTAGCAAGAAGAAATGACAGTAGGTGAACCAAAAGGTTAACTGATTGGTGCCCATAGGACAATAAATGTAGTAGGAAAAGACCAGACAGAAGATGGAGGGATGATATTGCAAGGTTTGCCGGTAAGATATGGCTGAGATTAGCACAAATGCGATCGCGATAGATTGCGAGATAAGTTATATCATATTGTGTTTCTATTACTATGTGTGAATTTTTCTTGTTGGGATCATCGTTTGTTTACCATGTAACCGTTTCGGGGATTCGAAACATCAACATGGCTCCCCAATAGTGTTGATCAAATACCAACTCCCCCCAGCTATGATTTTGAAATATGATTTGATTTGATTTTCATGGCTGTGTCATACTACATAAAGTTTGTTATTTTATAAAATTTTCATGGTATGTGGTAGAAAGATGTCATTCTATACTATACACCATTTAATTATTGGAACGGAGAGCTTCCTTACGTAGGTTGCCTCAAAAACGTATTAGACGATGAGGCATCAATAAGTATCACAGCATACGTGACTCATTGTTCGTGTCACTTCTATTGAGTGTTCACCCATGTGAATATCAAATCCGTTATGTCGCTTTTAAACTCAGATTAGATACAAACCAACTTATGATATCATCTTGAAGAAAACTAGTCAGGAAAATTTGTACAAGTTTATTTTCTACCAATAAATTCAACAGCAGAATTTTAAAAAATGTTCTAACATCACTAACCTATGATTGGATTATCCTAATCTCATTTCCGTGATAATTTTTTCTCACTAAAATAACCTTTTATATATGTTTGAGATGAAACCAAGTAGTATTCGAGCAGTTAGTAACACCTATATGGAATATTCTAGCAACATACTACAGAAATTTATTATTTAGTATCACGTGTTCAATCTCCAACCCCGCCAAACTATCTATCAGTCTAACTAATGGACCAGAGCCAAATGATTTCCCCTCTATCTAAAACAGAAAAATATAACAAGCAGTGCTCAACCAATAAACAAGGAAAAGAAAAATAAAAAGGAGAGATATATGAATAGAATGAGTGGAAGTTTCAACATCCTAGACAAATAGACCTCCCCCCCCACACACACACACCGAAAAAGGCCCTAAATAGGGATCTGAAATAAATCGAATCATTCGCATGGAGAAGTTCAAACAGGGCAGAAACATAAACGTGTTTGTGCAGAAAGTCCTTTACTTAATCATATCTTGAGCTCTACTCTAACTCAGCTTGATGCTTAATGTTGAATGTATCGAGCACTTTATGAAATAAACCATCACACATCGGATATTATATTTTATTACATTCCTGATTTGTATCATATATATATAATATTTTTTATATACATGTATCATATAATACTTTATATGTGTATGAATATGCATATATGTGCGTGCGCGCGTGTGGGGGGGAGACGTTTTTGTGCATCCAACTGAGTCTTGATGAAGAGTGTTTCGCCAACTTTATATTCGTGGAGATATCGAACTGATAAGGGTACAAGCGTCGGGTATATTTTGGATCTGATATGGATTATGCTTCCTTAAGTGTTAACGGCTGATATCACAGTGTGTATGTGTGTGTATATATTCGAGTGCATGTGTTTGCGTTATTTGGAGTATGTGTATATTTGTGTTCCTGTACTTTCTTCTGAGCGTGTGGGTGTGTATTTGTGTACATGTGTACATTATTCTTAGCACTTGTGAGTAGATCTGTTTATGTCTATTTGTGTGTTTCTGAACGAGTGAGTGTATATTCCTGTGCAGGTGTATGTTTGAGCATTATTCTAAGCTTATATATATATATATATATATATATATATATATATATATATATATATATATATATATATATATATGTGTGTGTGTGTGTGTGTGTGTGTGTGTGTATGTATATGTGTGTGTGTGTGTGTGTGCGTGTTCCATCCAATATATTCTCCGGCCTTCCTCATATTTTCCTGAGTCCTGTGATAGAGTATTTTCATCATTCCATACACTATTCGGGCTATTGTCTTCATCTTAGTTATCATGATGGACTATTTTCCTCATCTATGCGTCCATTTGTTCACAACGTATCGGCTGTGTATTCTCCGTCCTTCGTCAGGTGTTACTGATTGTAGAATGTGTAATCACTTACAACGCATGTTCGATTGGACTGAGTACGTCACATTTTCTTTAAATCCTGGTTATTTGTTGGTGTCAGCTCCCAAATTGCTTCCCTTACATTTTCTTTTTTTCGTGAAGTCTCTGATGATGAGAAATTCTCAGATGCTGTTGATATCGATGCTCGGATCGTCTGATTGGTTCGACTGAGAAAAGTATGTGTGCTGCTTCCTTCAGACGTCATATTTTCCCGTTGTTCTCCTTGTCCATTTGTTCACAACGTATCGGCTGTGTATTCTCCGTCCTTCGTCAGGTGTTACTGATTGTAGAATGTGTAATCACTTACAACGCATGTTCGATTGGACTGAGTACGTCACATTTTCTTTAAATCCTGGTTATTTGTTGGTGTCAGCTCCCAAATTGCTTCCCTTACATTTTCTTTTTTTCGTGAAGTCTCTGATGATGAGAAATTCTCAGATGCTGTTGATATCGATGCTCGGATCGTCTGATTGGTTCGACTGAGAAAAGTATGTGTGCTGCTTCCTTCAGACGTCATATTTTCCCGTTGTTCTCCTTGTCAATGATCTGCACTTCATCCCGAAAGGGTTCGTGCTCACCTCGCTCCTTCAAAGTACAAGAATTCATCTTAGTTGTTTTTTAACAGTAGATTCGGACTTATACATATGTTAAATCCCGAGCTAAATTATATATTTTCAATTTTCATCATTTTACACATCAAAGGCGAAAAATCTGTTCACCTTCTCTATCGCCGGTTCACTTAGCGACCTTACATAAATTTAGTTTTCATGACATATCTTATTTATTCTGATCATCTTGGTTCCTTAAATTTTATTAGGGCAAATATACAATAAAGGTAATATTAAATTTTAAATTTTGAATTTATGCGTACGTCTCCAAGTGATAATTGGCCATGTAAACTAATGAAGATAACGTGAAAATGTTATGCTTGCGGATCTTTGGTAAAATTTCCCACCTCCTCGTAAGCGGACCCTACCTCAGAAATCGTGATCGTGTTCCCAAAGGGAGCAATCTAGATATATTGGAGTGCAATTTGAAATGTGGGTGTGAAGAGGGAAAATCATTGCATTGCCCAAAATTGAATCAATCAAAGCTTAACTGATTAATTCCTAATTACACATTACGATTAATTACTAATTTTACAGTAGATTCCGTAATAACTAACGCTTAAGTAATTAACTTAGGGAAGTATAAAGCAATGAGGCAATAGCGTTGTTGTCACTCAACTTCACACAATAGAGAAATTACGAATATTTTATTATGTGACGTAAAGTATTTTCTTACAAAGAATTTGTTTATTTATAATTTTTTTCCTTGATATGAAACTCTGAAACTTTGAGTATATTTCTGGGTTTGTTTCATCATCATCATCATCATCAGTCTTTTAGCGTCCGTCGTTGGACATAGACCTTCCCCAGGATTTGCCACACTTCTGTATCATGGGCGTCACGGAGCCAGTACTTCCTGAACTTGTCTAGTTCATCTCTCCATCTAATATTTTGCCGGCCTCGGTTGCGCATATGGTCTCGGGGAATCCATGTTGTGAGTCGTGATGTCCATCGATTGTCAGCCATTCTTGCAACATGGCCAGCCCATTTGAGATTTTTTATGGCTTCTATGATGTCTCTAACTTTTGTCTTTTCCCGGATGTGTTGTGCTGTTTTGTGGTCTCTCCATGTGAGGCCCAGCATTATTCTTTCATGTGCACGTTGCATGGTTCTCAGCTTACGGGTCTGTTTATCATTTTAAAAAATCTTTTCAACGCCAAATTTGTTTTATCATTGTGTAGGGAACCTCGATTTTTTTAGACGTCGAGTTGGGACATTGATCAAAAAAGGTTGAGAACCGTTGTCCTTCCTCCTCGAAATACCTGCCAATACTGGTCATATGTCAAAGTAGATATATCTATTATGTGTTCATTCACCTAAAACTAGCCGAGTCAGTTATACCTTAATCCAAATCTGAATTTCAGCTAAAATTAGCTCATTGTAAACTGTGTCACCGCTTAACTATTAAGAACAGACTGTTGTACTTTGGGTACTATAGTCTGACGCTCTGCCACCGAACGCTACCCGTAAGTGCTTCTTCGGTCGACGAATCCACCCGATACTCTGCCTGAGTAGAACTAAAAGCTATGGAGCCTCCAGAACCGAGCGCTCCACCCCGACATCTTCCACTTACATCGCTCACCCCGCCCATCTTGCATTCCATCTCGCCCTCAACCAGCTTGTGGGTGCGATGTTGGTAGCAAGGGGAAAAGTTACCGTAATCAGAGAGAATAAAAATAGTGGTGAAGGTTGGAGAGAGGGGCGGCTGCCTATCGTATCATGATGGTTAGCAAAGCTCGCTTCGCAAAGCAATTTACAAAAGTGTAGAGAGTTGGATTCTCAATGTGTGCTCCACTACCGTTGCCCTGTACCAGACTAAGCTAGATTACCCGATATCTCTAGAAGTGCTCAATGAGTTTCAATGAAATTTTCTCGTGGCTTGGGCACTATTCTACAAGAGAAGTCGAGAAATTTTGGAGCTAGATCCCTGCTCAATTATCTCACCACCTCCCAGCTCAATGTCCGCACCACACAATAGCTCCAGAGGCCCTCTGTCTGTCCACACAATATCTCCATAAGGTCTTAATGAATTTCGATGAAATTATGTCTGAAATAGGCTCCGAAAGAAGTTATTACATTTTGGTGTAGATCCATCAGCAATTATCTCCCTTGTGTTATAGCTATTTGTCCACACAGTTGTTTGATTCTAAAACAAGGGTTCAAGACGCTTGATTCTTCTCGGAGGCATATTGTTCTTTAGTAAACTTTACTCAGCGTGAAGACCCCTTTCCAACGATATGGAATACGCTCATATTTGATGAAAATATTTTTCTGACAAGGGTACTTCAGCAAAAATCCGCTAAAAGATGGTGCTAAAATTTTTGGTAACTGATCTGGAATGTCTATCCAAGATAATCTTACTCACTGAAGGCTCCCTTAGTATTTCCAATTTGTTTCATTTGTCAATTCGAAAATCCCTGTGGAACTCTATTAGAGAACCAGGACCCTAAATGAAACTTTGATTACAAGATTATTTTTAGAAAATTAAAATATCGACACATCGTGCTGAAAAAGTCCGCCATCACTGCCGTACAGCGATGATTACTAAGCATAACTAATGATTACTGTCAGAGAAAAGAAAAAGTTTAGAATATACCCCACTGGACAAAATGAAGGCCTCCATTCAAAATTGCCCGCGGGTTATCAGATACAACAGACACTTAGCCTGAGGATACAATGGCTGGAACGTCATGATAAAAACAATTAAGATGGAACATTGCTAATGAATTCTATTTCCATCAGGTACTACACTATCCCAGCCTTGCACCAGACTAGCCTGAGCGTTGTTAATACGGTGTCTGTCGTTGAGTTTCATTTAATAGACGAGTTTCACAGAGTATCCTCTCTAAGTGTTCTGCAATGGAGGCATTGTATCAGTCTTTGTATGCTTAGTAAATAACTACTAATTTTAATATACGTACTTTAATTTACTAAACAATGCTTGGTTAGTAACTACCAATGCTCCATGAAGATGGAGAGTGAGAGTGTAGGCAACACAACTAAAATGTCAGAGGTTCTAACGTTGTTGCCAGAGCTTGAGAAATTTTGTTTATGGATTGCTGCTTTCAAATAGGTGCAAAAATATTCCCCAGACACCAGTGATCAGTCTGGTTCATGTCGACACTACGCATAAATACGATCGTGTCACATCACAAGTGAAGACCCTGAACAATATGCGTAATACCCAGAGGCACAAATTCCAACTCACACAAATATACGCAAATACTCGTGAACACATACATTTACAAGAATGAAATTAGATACGTGCGTACGTGTGTATGCATACAAGTACACGAAAGACCAACATTTGTACAGGTTTCCTTCGTCATCCGAAATGGTGTAAAGCGAAGAAGCAAATACTATTGATTTATACGGAAAATATTTTTGAGCGTTCCCAGAACCCCAAAATTAACTTCTATGTCTGCCTGCCTCGTTTTCAAAGGTCGAGGTTCATCGTATACTATATCTGATGTGGAGGGCTGGAAACGCAATAGCATGCGTAACTGATTACCTTAAGACATTTTTTTCTTTCATGCAGTTTTTCGTAGGCACTCAAAACATCCTGCAAACCTGACCTGAACCTACATGCCCTTTCAAAATTAAAGTCATACATTTCTGTAATCATTGCATCACTGTTAACCGTGGCAAAAATATCTTGCAAGGTTATTTTTGGATCTGGGAACGCTAAATAAAAAAAAAATCGCATACGAATTAATGGTAATAGCTTCTTTCAGCTTGAGAAGAGTTTCATAGGAATGCTCTACTTTTGGGTGTGTGGGCATCACGCATATCAAAAAGGGATGCTCACCCACACCCATTCACCCACTCATACATATATATATATTGAGCTGCGTTGTTTCTTGACGGTTAGAAAGAGAGTAAACGGAATTGGCGTACCGAGTTTCACTCCCAGCTGAGTCTGCTTGTGTTCATTCTCACCAACGAATTTGTGAAAGGCATAAATCCCGTCTCTCAAACTCCTTCTATCGCCTGTTATCTTGACTAGATGTCTCGTCACTGTCAAGCCTTGTGTGGTTAAGAGTTACCTTTATTATTTATGCACAGGCCTATTTATCATTTACGCATACTGATATAGATATAAATACTTCCTAAGCTTAGGTTAATTCGACACAGAGCAACGCCAATGTAAATGGAAGATTGTGTTGCAGCAATTTTACTGATAGCGACAGCCAACTTGCCAATCAGCATTCAATTCCTGGATTTTGCTTCTGCTCAAGCACTCAATTTCTCAAGCACAGATCATTAGTGCACTTGTAGTGAATACATAACTATCTCATCTATCAAACATGATTGATAATACCCTTAGCTCAGTCGGTAGAGCAGAGTCGTGGTAAGACTGCTCCCGGGTGGATGCAGTTTCTTTATTCATTTACGTGGTCGGCTGTTCGATTTGCTACTAAATTAATTCGAGTGTCGGACGAAATACGTTTCCTAATATAATGTTTTCACAATTATCATATATATATGATAGGTTTTCCTAAAAACCTTCCTAAAACCTTCACGAGGCGTGCAGATACTAATTGGTCGGCCACTTCGAATGCGACGGTTACAGAACATGCAAGCTCGTTCCATGGCGTTTCGTTGCCGACTGAATAACTTCACAGGACAGTTTCTGTTCACGCTTACACAGTTAGGTTCTCTCTGATTGGCCAAGTTACATTCTGAGAGCTGTGCAACCAATTCTTGAAATATTCAGAATGGTCGGGTACTTTTCGAATAGACCTCGTGTAAGCATTATTCTGGGCATCGTTTTGGGTTTTTTTTCCAGGAACCTCAAAAACCTGGCCTTGGACCAAATCTAGCTTCCTTTAAACATCTACAATATATATATATATATATATATATATATATATATATATATATATGTATATATATATATATATATATATATATATGTGTGTGTGTGTGTGTGTGTGTGGTATTTGGGCTTTTTACTAGTGGTTTGTAATCGGATCAGACCAAATGCTGGAAAGTTGTGAATTTCTTAAAATATCCAACGAAATATTGGGTCTTCTTCAACAACCGACTTCTCCCACATTTTTCCCCTCAAGGGAACTTGAGACACCGTTTTTATTTTCTTCCTTTACTCTACCCCTAACTTTCTACTCCTCCTTCTCCTCCTCCTCTCTCATCATCATCTTTCATCATAATCATCATCATCATTATCATCATTATTATTATTATTATTATTATTATCATTATTATTATTATTATTATTATTTCTCCTTTACTCACGGACCACATTTACAGAATCTTTCAAATCATTGTAAAGCTTCTATAGCTAATCCAAGTAGAATCGTGCAAGTGCGCGCGCACACACGCGCACATATATACGCCTTGCTTTCTCTGCATGTACACACATAAATAAGCCTCGCTTTCCCTATTTCTCTCTCTCTCCCTCTCTCTCTCTCTCTTTCCGTATGTGTGTGTGTGTGTGTGTGCGTGTGCTTGAGATAGAGCGTGAGTGCATGTATGCGGAGAGAGCAAGGCTTCACCTGTGCTAGCGCGCGTGCGTACACTCCATGCCGCTACCTCCCCCCTCGACCCCGACGAATACACACATACACACACGAACACACACACACACGCTCTCACTCACTCCCTCACTCACTCAGTCACTCAGTCACTCGCTCGCTCACTCACTCACTCGCTCACTCACTCGCCTCATGCCTTTATACGCAAATAAATATCTATCTCTTCTTTGGTGTACTTTTTAAAACAGAACATGGCGTATAGTGTCGGCCTGACGTCTATTTCTTGTCTCTCGATACCACACACTCAACCAACATGTATTCTTATACGTTAAAACGATGGGGATTGAAGTACGTAATTAACTTTTTTTTCAATTTCTTTCCTGATCATATTTACGATTTGTTTTATTTGCCTTGTGATCTGTTCTTTTGTTTTCTGTTTTGTTTTTTTTTTGTTTCCTGTTTTTATTTCTATTTTGTTTTCTGTTGTTGTTTTCTTTTTAATATAGATTGTCATAATCCTAAAGCCTCCTTAACACCAAATGTATTATCGATTTCGGTTATTGATTGGAAAATCCCGAGGATTATTACTTTGTTGTTTTGTTTTTTTATTTCCTTCTAAAACATTTAAGCGTTGTATTTTCGCTTGTTTTTTTTTGTTTGTTTGTTTGTTTTTGTTTTGTTTTTTTGTTTTTCTATTCTGCTTCGTTTTTTTTTTTGTCATTTGTTTTCTTGTTGGTGCAAAAGGTTTTAACAGAAATAGCGACTGTTGCGACGACCTTGTCTCTTTGATTCTCTCTTAACTGTCTCACTTTCCGTCAGTTACTCAACAAAATCGATCAATGTCGTTTTCGTCACTATTCACTATTTACCTATCTATCACATTATGCTATCTACCAATCTATCTATCCATCTATCTATCTATTTATCAGTGTGTTCACTTTCTTTCTATCCATATCTATCAATCTATCGCTGTTTGTTCACTATCTAGATAACATTATACCAATCTCTCTATCCACCTCTTTATCTCTCTCGCTATAAATCTCTCTCTCTCTCTCTCTCTCTCTCTCTCTCTCTCTCTATATATATATATATATATATATATATATATATATATATATATATATATATATATATATATATAGATAGATAGATAGATAGATAGAAGAAGACACACAGACGGTAGTGAGTGGGGGAAAAAATTATTTCATTTTCATATACCCAAACTAGTTTCGATCCATTTGGATATCATTGGAGGGAAAAATGGACAGCTAGTAGTTTGTTCATGATTTAGGAATCTATCTAAGGCGGTATGAATTACTGCCTATTCATCTATCTGTCTTAGTCCGTTCCATGGGTCTATTCAAAAGTTGTCTTTTGCAGTCTTATATCTATATGCCTATTATCAGGCTCTTCATCATCTATCCATATTGCAGTCTGTAGACTATCTATTTATCCCAGTCCATTCATATCTACCTTTCCATTACTTTCTACCCCATCTCTCCATCTCTCTCTCTCTCTCTCTCTCTCTCTCTCTCTCTCTCTATATATATATATATATATATATATATATATATATATATATATATATAGCCCTGTACACATCTCTCTATCTATTTATCTATCTATCTATCTATCTATCTATCTATCTATCTATCTATCTATTTCACTCTGTATCTATTTTTGACTGAGATGTATATTCTGAGATGTATATTCATGTGTATGTGTGTTTCGTCCACGGTAGAATTCAGTCAGTTTTCTACCCGCATTCCCTCTCGCCCCAATTAGCAGCAGAAACAGGTAAAATATACACAATGTAATCTCTCTTCCCTCTCTCTCCCCTCTCTCTAATCTTTGCTCATACCTGCATCTTTCTCTGTGATGTATACACAATATTTCAAACATATACCTTCATTCATAATGTATGTATACAAGTGAGATCCATTTGAATATATATATATATATATATATATATATATATATATATATATATATATATATATATACTTTGATGGTGCGGTTTGATTTAGTATGGTTGTGGTATTGCTTTACAAAATAATGTTACTAAACATGAGCAAGTGAATACCACATTAAATCATAGTAAGACCTTGGACTGAAATTCAGAAATTTTGGAACGAATCAAGTGCACTAATCAAGGTTCACCAGTATATACTATTCAAATTTATGTGCATGCATACAATATATATATATATATATATATATATTTATAGACAGAGAGAGAGACACAGACAGACAGACAGACAGACAGAGACAGACAGACAGACAGACAGACAGAGACATTTACAATTTTTGTTGTAACTGATCAGTTTTACGCAGTCATTGCGATCAACGGACAACTGTTTTATATATATATATATATATGTATATATATATATATATGTGTGTGTGTGTGTGTGTGTATATATATATATATATATATATATATATATATATATATATATATATATATACTGTACTTGTTGATATAACTGTTTTGTTTTTTTAAATCGCCGAAACGATTACATGGTAAACGACTGATGATCCCAACAAGAGGAAATTTACACGTAATAACAAAGTATATGTAAAACAGAGAAAAACACTGAAGAAAATTACATGAATCAGATTAACGGGTATTGGTAGATAAACGACTGAAATGAGACAAAAAATTGGAACATATATATATACATATAATTTAGGAACACAGTAGTAATCTATCCAGCGAAGATTACTTCTCTGGGCGCTGTACTATTGTTCCTGTGCCAGTCTATGCCCATCTTTGAAATTATCGACAATGAGCACGAGTCAGAGAGATGGTCACTTAGCTTGACTAATGCAGCTTTTGTCTTCATAACCAACAATAATAAAACACGAGAATGGATTCTCAACACATGTGTGCGCGTGGGTGGAGACAATAATACTACGTAATATTCTTCATGCGCGCACAACCTTTCCATCTCTCTCTCTCTCTCTCTCTCTCTCTCTCTCTCTCTCTCTCTCTCTCTCTCTCTCTCTCTCTCTCTCTCTCTCTCTCTCTCTACTATGAATCGATATGTACACAGCTTAGCCTGGTAGAGCACAGAATTGGGGGAAAATGGTGAAGATTGTTCTGCACCAGTGATATGAAGCCACCCATCTTGAAAATCAACCTTTAACTAGGCTCTAACCATGGCTCCGGTGTGAAATGCACAACTAACTCAGACATGAGGCAAGCCATCGTGTTATTTGCTAAACCAGGCTGGCACAAGATCAATAGTAGGGGACCGAATGAAGATCGAACTCTCTACACCACTGTGTCCATCTGTATGACGAACTCTATCATTGCACTACGGCAGGCGCTCTTTATATTAATCAATTTTCATTTCATAACACAGAGTCACTGGGGTGGAGGGGGGCAGCTTTTCAGAAAGGACATTTTACAACTCATATTTTTATTGTGATGGCTAGAAATCGCTAAAATCGGCTAGTTTTTTTTCATCGTCAGTTAACTTCATTGCTATTGATTTATATGTTTTATATACTCATTTAAAGTCTTCTAATAAAAAAAATAGTCAAGATTCTAGAATAAATTATAAACTAGGATAAAACATTAACTGTTAAAATTATTATTGGCCGGTTATTGTAGATTTTTTCGGAAAAATGAATAAAGAATAAGCCAGATCTAGCCGAAACATGGTTAATTTGGCAACACTATGTTGTCTAAAACGAAACTCATAACATAACCGGAATGAAACTATAACGTACAGTAACAACTGCTTTGAGGGACTAGCCTACTAATCTTTATCCTATGGCTACCTCCCTAGACGGGTGTAAATATCTACCACATTTGATGGTATTTAAGACCCATGGGTGTGTACAATCCCCTCCAATTTCAGGTGATAAAGAAAAAATCATTGCATTTACGGGTAAGTATTTGATGTTATTGAAATGTGAAACTTCAGTAGAACAGAGCAATCCTGAAATATAGATCATAGACGCTTATTCGACCTTAGTAACTTGAAAAGTCCTTTCCTTCAGAAGCACATTCCTTTCAGAGCTCTCACATTTAAAAGCCCTTTCGTCTGAAAGAAACTTAATTTAATGCAAATATCATAGTGAAACTTCATTCATGCAATCAACAAATGCTCGTAAAATAGAATTCCGTGATCTGATGACGTAATGATAAAATGTCGCTTAAGCTACATCAGATTCATAGGAGTGGAAAGGAATGCTTTGCAGAGATAGCGTGAGGTGTTTGCTATGTCGATCTTTCAGTCAGTCAGTCAGTGACGGCAATTACTGTTATAGATGCTTGTGCATCTAAAAATACTCAGACAAAACGTACTAGGGTCATCAGGAACATCTTTTATGTTACTGTAATTCACAAGAGAAATTAAAAGCATCTCAGATACGAAAATAAGGTAGAGCAATATTTTTGATCCGTTTCGGGGGTGAAAAGGGTTGTCTCATAAGCCAGCAAATACGGTTTATGGATATTCATGCATGTCTGTTTATACATACGAGCAGGGGGCACAAATACCTCGCTTCCCATGTAATTAAAGCAAATCTATGGAAAATTTCGAGCAAATCATGCTTTTTGCACCCCCAATCGAAAGAGTCTCCATATACCCATGTATATATATATATATATATATATATATATATATATATATGTATATACATATATATGTATATATATATATATGTATATATATATATATATATATATATATATATATATATATATATATATATATGTCTATGTCTGTGTCTCTGTGTGTGTATAACGTTTGTGTGTGTGTGAGTGCATGAATTAGAATGTGGCAAAAAATCACAGCGACACCATTTTCAGAATCGAATATCAGAAGTATGTTTAAATTTTACTATGCTGTATGGGCGTGTGCAATCGGATTTGGGTGAGCTTAGTAAATAATTAATGATGATGATGATGATGATGATATATGCCTCTTGTTAGATGATATGACCCTCCTTCCCTTCCAATGGGAAATGCTGAGAGAAAAATGCATTTTATTTACGGGTAAGCATTTGATGTTATTGAAATATGCTGCCACATTATGGTAGGAAAACTTGTGGTAGACAAAAAATACAACGAGAACAACAGGCAAAATCTTTTTAATAATAGTACCTCGAGCAGGTTCGATTCTCACTGTGAGCTTACTCTTTATTCTCCAATTGCACTGTTTAATCGTTGCCATGGGATTAAGGTCAAATTCAAAGTTGTGATAAAAAGCAAGTGAAAGTAAAAACTAGTCAAAATGAATAATAATGTTGCAATACTTCATCCAAGAAGGAATTAAGGGGAAAAAAAACGAAAAATATCGGTGTATTAAAAGACTACTTGGTCTCAAATGTAAACATCAACAAGTCTGGAATATCGAATTTGGTTCAAGATGTAAAATCTGCTGCAGTTTAACTATGAGGTCCCCGTTGCTCAAAGGTTAAAAGCGGCCAGGCGTATACTGGGCCTCCTCTGACTGGAGGATATGAGTTCGATTCTAACCGTGAGTCACCTCTTTATCTTCTGATTGCGTTATTCAATCATTGCTGCAGAATTATGGTCCGATTCAAAATTATGATAAAAAGCCACTGGAAGATAAGATGACGTCATAATAACAATAAGATATACCTTGGATTGAACTTTTAATTCCCTCCAAAATGTTCCGTACTGCTTTATGTCCTTTTATGACATGAAGTATTTGGGTTTTCTTTCAGCTTATGCTTAGTTACATTATTTTGTACAGTAATACATTTACTGTACGACATCGAAACCCGCACTAAACAAAACTATTCAAAGTATTCCTGCAATTTACAAGAGGGGGTGTGGAATGACGTATCAGTTGCGGGCCCGAAAACGGAAACAGTGGACAGAGTTTGAGTTTTGGTCTGGCTATTAACGTTCTCCTATCTCCCAGGTAATGGGTTAATAATAAGGCAGTTGGATCCTTAAAAGAAAAATCTACTGCTTAACTGTAGCTGGTCCCAAACCCAGATAAAGATGGAAGATAAACACATTTACAAGAGGAAACAGAAGCAGTTTAGCTAGAGCAGAATTCCTCAACTTCGCATATAACTCCCGGGGCAAATTCTGAACCAATTTGGTGGGGGAAAATGGGTCTTACTTATACGCAGGTATGTCAAATCATCCATTTTTTGGCCAGGTTTGTCCATTTTTTCCTTTTTGACCGATAAAGACCTGCAATGGCGGATAACCGAAAATCTGGACATTTTTAAAGGAATGATTAACCGATTTAATTTCGGTTTTATTGCTAACTCAAAACATATGGAGTCATTATTTTTAGCCGTAAGGTTAGCCGAAAGGGGAACAAACTTATCCGATTTCATCAATTTTTGAAGCAGATTTAGCCAAAGTAATCAGAGTAAGAGTGATCCAATTCACCCGCTTTCCTTATAAAAATTACTTTTTCTTGGGCAGAGACGAAGGTTAGGGTCACTCAAAGCAAATCAAACTACATAGAAAAATATCTTAATAAAAGATTGATAAATCGAATTTTAATCGAAAACTTCTGTTTTTTAGCTATACATTAAGCCGAAAAGGGATGGGAATATCCGTTATAGCCATTTTTCAAAGCAGTTTTCCGAGTTGGCAACACTTTTCAAATGCCTTCGAATACGGTTTATCTTCCTACTTTCTTTTTCTCTCAATGTAAGTATCTTTCTCTCCCTCACTCCCTCCCTCTTTCTCTCTCTCCTCTCCTCTCTCTCTTTCTCTCTCTCTCTCTCTCTCTTCTTTTCTTTTCGAAACTGTCAACCAAAACTGTTACCAAAGGTTTCTGCTGTTTTCAAGTTAGGCTGGTCAACTATGTAAATATGCATGTATCACGTGTACTGGCCGCACCAGTAGAGCTAGAGGGCTGAAAAATTAAACATTTACTCATTATGTCTGGATTTTTTTTGTTTTCAGAAAATTCATCTTTAAATAGGTCTTTAGTGGTGCTTCAATTTACAATGTAAGTTTATGCTAAATTAAACCCTTATTTTTTTGTCCGGTAGCATTCATGCTTGTTTGGATTTTTTTATTCAGACTTTTTTTGTGATCACTGCCCAACAAGAGTAACTTGTTCATTGATTTTTCCATTCTTTTTTATTGATCCTCCCCCCCCCCAACACAGAATACTGTCAAAAGACGTTTCTATTAAGTGACAAACCAGACCTGTCTTTCTATTCTTTCTCTGTAACTTCTTACCTATGTGAATGTCAATCTAACTTCTCTCTACTTCTCTTTTTTTCGTCTATTATCCGCCATTAACTCTTTCAACTCAATCTTAGAACTTAACTTTTTTCCCCACAATGAAACCTACGCAGTTTTTAATCTTGGAAATGCGTGGGTGGTGTAACAGTTGTCAGGGCGGAAAACGAAATCGGTGAAGCGAGTTCGATTTCCGGTTGAGGTTGTTTGTTTTCACTTTGCACTAATACCCCTGGGAAAAGAATTCTGGTGCCATGTAATTAGTTAACACTACTTATTACATGATACCTAGAGATGGGCACCCTTAAGTAAATCTGTTCTCATTCTGAGATGTCATTGAAGAAGGATGTCCAGCCCTCAACGACCTCTCGGTCATAAAATAGCTAGTTAAAGCAATTGCCCTTACGCTGGCTACTGCATCAACCGTACCTGTGGATATTACAAGTTTCTCTGGTCTCGGCTTGCAATTTGTGACAGACTTTAGAGGCGACATACAGCCGAAGTGGCGTCACTCACTTAACTATTTTGGAGGTTATGGAATCTTCCAGCCATTTTTTATCCTGGCCTTCTTCATCAAGTCTTCTCCCTCTCTCTCTCTCTCTCTCTCTCTCTCTCTCTCTCTCTCTCTCTCTCATAATTATGTGTCTTTTTAGCTTATACTTGATAACATTAATTTGCACTGTAATACAATAATCGTACTACATGAAAACTCGTACTGGTTAAAACTGCACACTTCAAAGTATTCTTATATTGATATTGTCTGAGCTTGGCTTCGTACAGCACGAAGCCACAAGTGTGGGAATACTCAGTGAAGATCGAACTTAATTCAGTACTTATTCTTGGGGGAGACTAGGTTACACCCTTCCACTCATGTGGATAGTTCTATTTATTAACCTAAAGCTTAGTTTGCACCCCACATGCTTTGCTTAGTCTGACATAAGGCCATAGTTGTGGGGCACGATCTGTAAGATGAAGTTACAAACTATTACTCCACAGCGAAGCACCCAATTCTTGTACGTATATATATTTATTTACAAAGCTTACCTTCTTGGAAACCCTCAAAAGAAGAACAAATCAAGCGAAAGATCACACTAGGATGGCAAGCTTTCGGTA
Organism: Thysanoteuthis rhombus; assembly: GCA_963457665.1. Classification (NCBI taxonomy): domain Eukaryota; kingdom Metazoa; phylum Mollusca; class Cephalopoda; order Oegopsida; family Thysanoteuthidae; genus Thysanoteuthis; species Thysanoteuthis major. Next base: position 34,294,762 of record OY735221.1, read on the forward strand.
GAGCAAGCTCAACCTTTAAGAACAAGTAAATCCCATAAGTCCCAAAAAGAAGAGTTTACAACCAGTGCATCTTCCCGATAGTCACCAATGGAGCTGAAACATAGCACCTAACCTAAAGTCTGACCCTCAAACTGAGAACCATGCAAACTGTGACCCGCAAAATATAAGATGGCGTGACGAAAATAACAAGTTCAGTAAGTATTGGTTCCGCGACACGCATGACAGAAAGCTCTGGCGAATCCTGGGGAAGGTTCATGTCCAACGACGGACGCTAAAAGGCTGCTGCTGCTTCTGATGATGATGATGATGATGATGACGAGTTTGGGACAAAGCCAAACTATTTGGGGCTCTGAGAGTATCCAACTTACTTTAGTAGTAACAGTCTGCGAGATGAGCTTATTAACTATTGCTCTATGGCGATATTTCTTCTTCTTGTGTTTAGAAACCATCAACCAAAACTGTCTAGATAGGTGTGTTCAGTTTTTTAGTTGATCTGGCTGGCTACGTATCAAGCGTAAAGGCCACTCCAATGGAGCTAGAGGGCTGAAGATTTAAACATTTACTCATTATGTGTAAACAAAACGTTTGTCTCATTTTTCGTTTTTCGAAAACTCCTCCCATAAATAGGTTTTCAGTCGGGGGGGGGTCAATTTGCAATGTAATGTTAAACTAGATTGGTCCTTTAATTTATGCCCGACAATGTTCACGCTTGTTTTTTTTTTGTTTTTGTTTTTTTTAATGAAATTTCGGACTTTTCCATTCAGCAATTATCGCCAAACAAAATGCAAGAAAAGTATCTCATCAATTTATCACCCCTTTTCCCATTTTTTGATCCCCCCCAACACGTTATGCCAAAAAAAACGTTGATTTCCTGACGGTTTCTATTAGGTGACTATCCAGATCAGTTTATTTATTTATTTTCTCCCTTTGGAACGCTCCCATCTTCTGGGATTATATATCTTTATCTGCGCATGCGCCGGTTTAAAGGATGTACAATGCCAGAGATTTTGCCTTTTAAAAAAAATACTGGATGGAAACCTACACCCGTGTTTAAGCATCAAACAGATTAATGGAAACCCCACAGCTGCATTTGCCAACATAGCATAGCTCCACTTTATACTCTCATTCTTATTTTATTTCAAGTTAAACTCGTCTATCTTTTACCATGTAATGAAAAGTACCTAAACATTGGTGTAGCTCAACCAAATTTGGTATGCTTACTCAGTAGACCTGGGGGAAGTTTTAAAAACGAGAAGAAAATATTTTCATAGGCTTTCAGAGGGTGGTTCTATTTATAATGTAACTATAATGCCAGAGTGTACCTACTTCCCGCCCATATTCATATCTTCTTATCATATGTATTTATGTATAATTCTTAAAGGAGTGGAAAGTGAAGGGAAACCCATCCTTTAAAAAAGACAAAATTGAAGGCGAGAAAAAAATGCATTTTAAGCGGTTTAAAGGGGGCTTTATTCGAAATGTAACTATTACGCAAAACTGGACCCTTACTTTACGGTCATATGTATATAGACAGTAGAATATTTATATGTGTACTCTTATGACTCCAGAACAACGCCTCCCAGCTAAAATGATGATTTTTTTAAAGAAATAAACTGCTTAAATAGTGTCAGTGAAAGATTCAACTGTATCAAACGGTCAGTAAAAGATTTTAGTTTTAACGGCAAAATGATTACCTTTAAGTGGAAGAGTCAAGGAGAAATCACAATGCTCATTATATTTATATATATAAATATATGCAGTTGGTCACTCTATAGTTGCTTGACACATGGGTCTTCTTCTCTTTGAAGAGAGGGGCGAGTAAAAACAAACATAGGAACAAACAAACTTGGTGATTATGCTCTCTCTCTCTCTCTCTCTCTCTCTCTCTCTCTCTCTCTCTCAATATATATATATATATATATATATATATATATATATATATATATTATAAGAAATTATCTCCCGTCGTTACGCGATTAATGTATTATTTAGCCTAGACATTATAAATAGAATGAACAATTAAAGAAAATGGGGCTGCAGCAGGAATCGACATGAATAACCAGTTTGTGGATACAAATATATCTTTCAGTATGAATTTAGTTGACAATAAGGAAAGAAAACAATAATCCTTTGTAAAAAAGTTTGTTCTGCTAATATGATTCCACTTTTTGCCTTATCAATGTGGTAATTTTAGATGAAACAATATTTGAAATATGCGATTATTCTAAGTAACAACGTCCCTCTCAGTCACAAGTTTGAATGAATAAATAATACAATAAGTAAATGAATAAAATACTTGGCGTTTCTACTCATGCGTCGTGAGGGCAATGAAATGTGATTTACACCAATTCATTGTTTTCTTCATCATCATCATCAGCAGCAGCAGCAGCAGCAGCAGCAGCAGTAGCAACCTTCTAGAGTCCGTCACTGGACAGAGACCTTCCCTACGATCCTCTAGATCATTCTATTATGGGTTTCGCGGAGCTTATACTTTCTGAATTAGTCTAATTCGTCACACCATCCTATATTCTGTCGGCCACATTTTCACGTATGATATCTGAGGATTGTTGTGAGTTGTGATGTTCAGTGGTTGTCTGACATTCTAACATTTGAGTTTTCTAATTGATCCTGTAATGTCTCTGTCTCATGTTTTCTCTAATATACTGAGTGATCAAATGATCTCTCCATGTGATGTAAAGCATGATTCTCTCTTATGCACGTTGCAAAGTTCTCAACATAAGGGCTAATCTTTTGATTCCACGTTTCAGCTCCATAGGTGACTATCGGGAGGATGCATTGGTTGCATACCCTTCTTTTTAAAACTAATTGTCATTGTCATTAATGAATTCCCATTAAAATGTTCTTCTTTTGCTGTCAGATATCAATCTCTCCTTTAAAAACTTATTGGGCAAGGTTGGCACAAGGTCACCTTACTAGAGCAACTAACGATGATTCAGCTCACCCTCAATGGCTTTTGAGACCACCACTTCAATTCCAAAACATTAACGGATTTTATATCAATCCCTGATTTGCAAACTTTATTTAAGAAAAAAGTCCCTTTCCTTAATGCTGCTTGTACACCTTTTAGCCCTGACCTATTTGAAGTGGAACTTTGTTTCGCATGCGCACATCCCAGTAAGTGGAATGAGATTGTGGCATGTACCTACTTCTCAATGTCTTGTTTTCTGTGTGTTCAATGTCTGCCAATGGAGACATCTACTTTTAGCTATCATTTATCAAATTGCCTTCGGTCTTTCACAAAACTCCAGCTGAACCGGTACTTTTCGTTCGTCCCTGTGATCTCCAAGCGTAATTCCTAGATACAGCCTCACCATATACCTACTTCCCGAAACCCATTCCCATCGCTGGATAACCTAATCGCGCACGTGAGCGTAGCAAAAGTACTTTTGACAGTAGAGACGTGATTACTGCTAACCCAGACGACCGCAGGCGGAGTCTGAACGCGCATAACTATGCATAAACATTTGGCCAAATATTCGATAGAAGACGTGTCACTTCGATCATCTGAAATCGTCAAGGGAAAAAACTCTGCATTTCCCCGTTTTATTCAATAAATAATAAACGCCAGGATTTCGAAAACTGGTTTTATAGGCAGTTCCTCCCAACTTTAGAGAGTTGGTGTAAAATATTCCTCATTTACACATTCGCTCTCGGCCCTCCATTTAGCTGTTTAGTAAATAATGTGATCAGAATTTTAAAATATCCTAGACTGGATTAAGAAATAGATAAATGATCGATACAAGTGGGGCTACCCAGGTGTTCGGAGAGTTTAACCATGCCTAGCCTGGCTGCTGCAGGGCCAAACTCAACTCCTATTTCTGTTCTGATTTGAGTTTTGCATTGAATATATGATAAATAAATGAATTCGTAAATATATAAGACTAACAATCACTTATTAGGTCGTGCTTTCGAAATCACGGTAGGGAAAGATAAATGTTGAATACAGTTTCGGTTTAACAAGACGTTGCGGGATAGACAAGCAGTGAAGAGTTTACTCCCCTGAATTAGATGACGATTACTTTTTGTTCTTGTAGTTAGAGTGTTGGAGAGTCGACTCCAACTTGGACAGAAGTTGGACAAAAAATACCTACTTTTCACCTAGTTTCAACCGTTTCCTTCGAAGTCAAATTGTTGTCCCACAAAGTGTAGCAGCAAAGGCCGATCGGACGTTATTTTGCACTTACTTGCTTTATTTTGGGGGCGGGGGGGTGTCGGGTTTTTTTAGACGAGGTATTGCTATAATTGTATTTCGTCTCATTCAGACAAATACCCTTGTATTTGCTACCAAAATGCATCGTTTGCTATAACTCTTGAAATCCTCGGATGTATGTAGTGGTGTAGAGCTGGAAAAAAAAGAAGAGAGAGAACACAACGCAGCCTACTCTCAGGGAATGGGGCTTAAGTCTCAAAAGAAAATCTTAAAAATATAACCAATTTCAGAGACGTTTGGGGGCCATGTAAGATGAGTATTGGAGATATACTGACGGATTTACCTTATCAGTGAATTGTATAGTATAGATTTTTAGCAGTACACATATACTGATAAAACGTTGTTTCCCACTCCCAAAAAAAGTAAGGGAAGGCTATTCCCACGCGTTCCCACAACACTGCACTACTGGGTGTATGTTGTATTTTGGAATGCCGAACCTTTTTTTTCTGGGGAGGCATGACTTTCCGCTCCTACATCAGGTAACTTTGCCAACATCCTCTTCGAAATGTCCTCACCTGACCAACGCGTTGAACCCGCTATGTACTATGTATTGGATAATTTCGCCATCAGTCCGGTTTGGAACCTCAAATTCATCGCCTGTTTGTTTTTATAATTATTTTTTTATTTGTGGCCCCCATATGCTATCGATGGCTACGTTTGGCCTGCTGAGCATAGTTTGTGTGCAGATTCTTTCAGCTTTCTTATTCACCAATACCGTTCTCTCTGTTATTTGGACTTCATCTCATGGGTGGTGGTTCGGCCCTCTCTCAACTAAGATGATTAGCAATGCCAGATTCCAAAGTTTCCCGACATATAGTAGCGTTGTCAGAGAGGGGGTTGAACGGAGCGGTCGTGAAATGTTCGTTTAAACCCCTGTTTGGATGTGTAGCATACTGGGTGAGTAGAGAAAAGTCACTCGGTGATGCTGCTGGTCGGACTCTTGTTTTAGGAGTGATGAAGAAGGGACTGGTCACCCGTGTCCTGGTATTAATGGAGAGACGTAACTGAAGATTGATGAAGCGACTTGTTCCATTTCTTCTTTCGTCCCTTTTGTTAACAGAAAACTTGTGTGGAATTCATTTCCATTGAGAAAAACACATTCATTTAGTATATCACGTTTCTTCTTATTCAACTTTATTCTGTAGTACTCTGGGAATTTCACTTTTATCATTTTTCAAACCTGTCAGTCAGATTTCTCGGTAGTTCTGTAAGTTGAAACTTTTTTTTAGTTTTTCTTCGTCTCTTATGATTTACTCTTTCTTTCCTTCTTTTTTTATTTCTTTCTTCATTTTCCTCTTCCCTCTACTTCAATTGAGTTGCATGAATACTCGAGACTCCCCGAGTTAAAAACTGTTGTTACCAACTGTTATTTGTCGCATCTGGATTCAACGTTTCCCGGGATGCGTCGACGCCCTCCTCCCCCACAGAGAGGGGAGCCACGTACACGGAGTCCAAGGTGACCTGACTGTCACTCCGAGATGAACTCTAAAAATTCTAAAATCCAATTCCTTTAACTATCTATCTTATTCCACGTCCATATATGAATCATGCGATCTTCTGGTTGCGTCAATGTACTCGAGCCGGCCAGCCGATTTTTCTTCGTTATTGAATTTAGCTTTTAATAGTTAAAAATCCATCTAATTCAGCGATTAGGCCCTGGGATTTTATCCTCGCTTGACACCTGACACGTCAGGCATTTTTAGCCAAAACAACCTGAAATTCCTATCTGAATCACCACATGCTTTCGTTATCGATCCTTGAACATTTCGATTTTAGCTAAATAACAACAATTCGTTCACTTACTTTCTTTCACTAACGCCTGAATAATAACAAAGCCCTTATTTTGAAACTCTGGTTTCTGACTTGTCCAGATAGTGTGATCTAATATTCTGTTGTATACACACGGCATGATTTATATACTCAAACTTTCAAAGTTAATTATTCAGGGATCAATTAATTTTTTTCTTTTAGTTCCAACTTCAAAAATTAACCAGTTTATCATAGACACAAAAATATGTCAAGTTTTTGCCAATTAATTTTCTTGTCTCTAAAATCGATTACCATCTTTTCCTCTTATCGATTATCACCGGTTATTATTATTTTGCCCATCTAAGTATTTACCCACTCTGTTTAATCAGACTGCATCCTTTTCTTACTGTCCTTTGTTTTGCCTCATCCTCTTACTTGATAGACACCTTTCCATCATTTTTATCACTCTAGGATTTCTTTATCATCTATCAATGAGATATCAGTTACTGATACAAGTCTAACCCTACCTAACCCTAGACAAACCTCCTGTTGTTATAAGGTATCTAGTTGTCTCTCAACGTATTATGAATACTATTAATCAGCTGGTGTTATCATAAGAACGAGCCTGCAATTTTTTATAGACCATTTTTATGATGCAAGGTTTATCTCTTCTCTAATCTATGGTCTATAACATTCTGATAGGAATAGATGAGATAATGAAAAGACTAGCCAGTGGATTAGAACAGTTCTAATTATGCAATAGTTTGGGTCTCCAAGACTAGTTTGTTAGCTATTACTCCACAGCGAAGCAACAATGATATTTGCTAAGGTTATCTTATCTTCGACTCTTGGCTATAAATGTGTGGCTCTCAGTTGGTATCAAACTCACGACAATAATGATCTATATGATCAGCTTGTGTGGTATTTTTGGTTCTGCAAAAAATAATGATCATTTTGAAGCGTGTCAGCAATAACGCTTTTGTAGACTCCGGAAGTGACGGATCAGTCAGGTTGCATGTGTGTGTGCTTGCCTGTTTATGTCTGACTCTGTGTAGAGTTGCAAGGTAGCGTAACGTTGATCAGCAGCCCACACCAACAAGTCGACTGAGTGTGTGTCAGACAAGTGCAGAGTCCAACCCAACGTGGCTTCCGCTACTCAATAACGAAAGACAAAGGGTACCACGCGAATCCAACTTTTTACCTTTTCTACCATTGGAAAATGCTGTTTACCGCTATCACGTTCAGAGAGTATAAATGGAGAAGGTCGTAGAATGGATCGGTCGGAACGTTGTATTAACAACTCGAAAAAACAAAAATTTCAATCGTTCGAATAATCCTTTCATCAGCAGGCGAAAGAAAATCAACAAACCGGGTTCGAATTCCGGTTAGGGATGTTTGTGTTCACTCAGAAATATTGCTGCCCTTAGGAAAGGTATGAATCAAATTCTCCCTGTACTCTGTCTCATTGCCATATATCTTGATAGAAAAATATCTCGTCGTTGACATTCCACGATGATTGACAGAGAAGAGAGTTGTTGATTGAGAATTCTCTCATAACTAAACTACCGCCCGGACAAGAGTAAATGTAAAAGTTATTGGACTCATTGCAAATTTTGACAGGGTCCAGCCGTTATCTAGATGTACAGAGTTACATCTTTATTTTACATATATAATAAGTGTAAAAATATCCGATACAAAAATCCCAATCTTGGCATTTTATTGCTTTTTATTTATACTCTCTGGGTTGATACACCCTTCCTTGTTGTTTAACTCCAAATATTGTTGAGTTTTGACTTTATTTTCATTTGTCATTACAGTGACAATGACTTCCCCGAAAACAAGTGACGTCATGACGACACGACTAAGAGTTGTGTACGCAAAAACCAATGACGAATCCACTCTCTCAACTCATGTCGAATTGTTTTGTTACAGAAACTTCTAATAAAGGAGTTAAAATGGGATACGTAGTTTTATGAATAATATCATATGGAGAAATGAATTCTATTTCGTTTACCATTTAGATTTTATTGAAACGAAAGAGTTTGACCCTAGCATACCCAAGCTTGTTACTATTATTTTATCACTAGTTTTTCTCCATCTTATTATTGTTGCTTTTTTTTTTAATCAAACTACTTTGTTAAACCATGAGTATAAGGCACGTTTGAAGTTCTTCCAAGATGCCTGACCAACATGGGATATTAGGCTTAACTGAGTCGCCAGTGACAGAGGAGCATCTGTTACAGAATTATGCACATTGAAATGTAGCGGAGGAAGCATTTTTTTAAACTCTAGGTCAGAACACTTTTTGATCACCAAACCAAACACCACAAAATCAGAAATAAAATCAGAAGCATGAATTGTCCTCGCATTCCACGCCTCGGGGACCTATCTTTCAAGGACGTCGCCTTAACTACTTCAGCCACGAAAATCACGATGATTAAGCGCACCACAAATCTGTGCTCATCCTGTCACTACTTTCTCTCTGATAATTGTACTTAGCCATTCTGTCAGTAACAGTTGCTTTACTTTTTGATGAGTGACCATCTTTTTTTTTCTTGATTTTTAATGCACAACATACAGATAGAGTGTCAAAACTTGCTAAGACACATTTTATCTATTTACTGCTTTCATTACAATGTTTTAACCGATATATTCTCCGGCCTTTGAATTATAGATAAATGGGAAGAAAATCATACACACATACGCACACATCCACGACCCCCAAATCTGTAGTCAACACAAATGGTCATCACTAAGCCTAATCATCATATAAACTTTTCTAACGTCAGGTCATTGCATCCAAACAGAAGAAATTCCCCTTATAACCTGAATCTTCTATTACTCTAATTCTAATTCACATGCACACACAGGCACAGACATATAAAATATTAGCTGAATAAATGACCTCCCAAATCCTGAAAACCGATATCTCTGGGGACTTGACTCACATCCTACTGGACTCGCTGCATAGCGTACAACACATATGGTCGACTCAGCCATCCACCTAATTAATACTTCTCCTGCCTATCAAAACTCGCACCCCACTTATAACAAACACCAGTTTCTGGTAATACATCAGTTCTTGACAAAGCCCAGAAAGGGTAAAACGAAGGATAATTTGTTTTTTCTTCAGAAAGCCTTCCGATACTGTCATTTTACTCTATCTCATATTGGTGGAATTACCATAATCCATACCTATGCACACACACACACACAAACACATATATATATATATATATATATATATATATATATATATATATATATATATATATATGTGTGTGTGTGTGTGTGTGTGTGTGTTTGTGTGTGTGTGTGTGTGTGTGTGTGTGTGTTATAATATACTAGAAATATATGTACAGACTGAACTGTTTATGAAAATTTGAAATTGGAACAATTAGAAATGGAAATGGAAATGTAGTCGGTTATTAGATGATGGAAACTGATTTGGATATTCAGAGAGTTTCTTGATGATTAAACTCCTTCTTGTTGTTTCGACCAATCCACTCTACGGCCTTCTCGGGTGTACAATCCTAATATGATGATGATAAACAGAATTTCTTCCTCTCCAATGGTAGCAATGCTTATAACATAGGATCCGGGTGTTTTTCTTTCATTTCCTTGTGAGGCCTGAATTTTCATACCATGTCCATATGAAGTTGTAGTTAGAAACCTAATCTCACAAACTATTACTGCTGTAGTGAGAGAGAGCGGAATGGAAACAGACGATAACATACATATTTCAAAACGTACTAAACAATCTTTACGGGCCATGTTTATCTAATTAGTCTATCTATTTACTTTTAAAACTAGTAATATCAATGCGTGTGAATATCCTGCCAGCGAACTAACACTCCCTCGGGCAGGGATGCCAAATTACTCATTTTGGAGGCTAGATCCGACTGATTCCTTTTCAATTCGGCCAATAAAAAATCTAGCCGAAAATCCAACCATTTAAAAAATGATTTGTAAGTTTAATAAAAGTAAATGTAAATTATTTTATTAATAATTTGCTCTAAAGTTTCAGTGCATTGTTATTCTATTTGATAAGCGGGTTTTAAATGACTATATATAACATTTGTAGCTATAGAGTTAGGTGGGAATGGAAATATTTAGCCAATTTTAGCTATTTTGAAGGCATTTTTAGCTATAAACAACAAACCATAATTGGCAACAATGCCTTCCGGTGCACTATCATGACTAATAGGATTACTGAAACATCTTTTTTCCAAAGTTTATCGAGTAAAAAGAAAAAATTAATCAGGTAGGGATCTTGGGTGGCCCAGGTGTACCCCTAATCCACCACTATACCCGAACAATGCACACATTTTGTTTTAATCGCATAACCCAAATAATTATGAATTAACCTTGAAAAAAACCGTAGCCATCAAAGATGGCGAATGGTTCTATCTTTTTTTTTTTTTTTTATTTACGTGTTTATTTATGTGCCTGTGTATTTCGGGACTCCTGGTCATACCGTTTTGTCAACAGACTTGAAAATTGGCACTTGGACCCTTTATAAAAAAAATGGGGGGGGGGACTTTTTGACCGGGGGGGGGTAATTTTAACTAGTGTATTAATAACATATAGTTTCTCCAGATGTTTTTTACTCAATTTTAGAAGAATTTCGGGAGAAAACATCAGTGATGTCATAAATAGAATGTATTCCGACCATATTTATTTTTAGATGACTTCTAATTTTGACGCTACGGTCGTTCAAATATTGACTGTGATGACGAGTTATCATTTTGCTCTTTTTATATCTAAACCAAGATGTCTTCCACTTTATTCTTTATATCTTTTAATGGGTTGATTGCATTTTTTAAACCAAACTCTTTCGCCAGTTATAACACTGAACAGGTACGTGAAAAACACTGGATCACTTATTACTTTCTTGTTTTTGATGTTTTGAAATTCGTTTTCCTTAATTTTCGCATATTTATTCCTAAATGCTATAGATACTTGATTCGCCACTGTTACTGTGAAAAGTTTATTCCATTCGGACCCCTGCTCAAAATCATTGACCTGTTTATATGAACAATTTTCCATCAGGACCCCCTACTCAAAACTCATGATCAGCACGTATTAATATGAAATTTGACACAGTCTTTTACAAACTAATCGATCCTTCTTTGCTCTATGAAAGAGAGACTGTCTCACAAGTGAATAAGGATTTGCTGTCAAAAGACAGTTTCTATATTTTCCTTTTGAATATGTAACGATTGCGATTGTAAAAATTAGTAGAAGTTTGATTACGCTTTTACCAATTTTTTTATATTATTTTTAAATATGTAAGAAACGAAAATCCGGGCTATCACTGATAGGAATTTGTGAAAAGTAGTAAAATTTTTATCGCACCTTACCCGATTTGAGGATGATATTTTGAAACTTTCTGTCAGAACTCTGCTTTTCTAATTTTCGGAAGATTTTTTTCCAAAGTGACATCTCCAGTTATATTTCTAACATATCGTTCATCTGGGAGCCTTTCACCAAGATTTTAATCAATAATGAAACGGTTTTGAGCTCACTCGTAATCCAACGTCGGAATACCAGGAAAATAATTTATAAATCGAATAGAAATTCCTTCTTTTTTTTTAGCTTCTAATTTTTTTACCAAATAAAGTAAATTTTATTACAACGCTTTTTTTATATAAATCCCTTGTAAAATCTACTTCAGCCCGGGTTATAAATAAGCATGAGTATTATTGAACCTTTTATAACGGTTATGAAGTTTAAAATGCTTGAAAAGTTGATAATCTCTTGGAGAAATGTCGGTTGAATTCGAAGGATGCTGCGGGCCTCCATATTCCAATTTCCTGAACTCAGACACAATGAGCTGAGAAGTCTGAGGTGTTGCACTGTCATGGAGCATTTCATCCAGTTCATGGGCACAATTTTTACATTTAAACAATATTTACTGTCTTAATTTGACATGATAAGATCGCTGCAGAAGTCCTAAAAGCTCCAGAAAGTGCTTGAACATTTCTTCGTAAGACTTTGGCCAGGGTTGCTGTTAATAACTCTTTGTCTTTAAAAACAGGTTTGGGCCTCCTGAGAGGTTTATTATAGGTATTGGTATTTCTAGACCTAAACCAACGCTGAACAGTTTGCATTGTAGTAGTGTTCACCCCGTATACTTCGTTGATGTTACCAGCAATTTGAGCTATATTATATCTTAATTTGAATTTGTATTTGAAATTTGCCTGACAAATGGGATTAACCTCATTGCTGTTAAGGGCTCAAAAAACTACAATAATGACGAATTATAACACGCAAATGCATAAGATAGATTTAATCTGCAAAAAAATGCATTTGCGTAGGTAAATATTTCACTTTTAATATTATCCTCTATAATATAAGAAAAAACATTTTTTGTTGCACTAGTAGATAGTGCTCTTACGCTGGCCACTGCTTCAACCTTCCCTGTCCGGGATTCACATATAACAAGTTTCTCTGACTCGGCACTAAATTTGCAAAATCCCAAATAGTCTTAGACGTGACAAGCACCCAAAGTAACGCCATTCACCTTACCCTGCGCTATTTTACCCATAGTTGAGGGGAGGACGGATTCATGCCTTTCGCAGAGCAAAGTGAACCCAAACTCTCTCAGCTAGAGTTTGAATTCCTTTTGCCATGCTGTTAACCGTTCGGCCACGCAGCACCTCCACTTGCATGTAACAACCCGGGTACACGTATGTCATCCGTGCATCGTGACCAGACGAATTCAGTTGCCCAAACGTTCACCAACGCGCACGCCTACGAACGCTTGTACTGAAGGCAAGAGAACAATTTTCTCGTCTGGTGTTCAGTTACACACGAATGCGATTTAGACAAAAATAACTCGTGAACTTTTGTTGGGTAGGATTTGCTTAAGTTCCCCCTGGCGAGTAGGGTGGGATAGGCATTCTTGAGCTTTTTGTTTGCAAACATGATGACAGTGCCGGGTAGTATAGAGCATCGTTCCTCCTCAATTGTGCGCGTGTGCGTGTGCAGACATGTTTTGCAAAAAGCACACAAAGGGAGTTATTACAGGCAGAGATGATTCTGATTGCTTACTGATTTTTTATTGAAAAAATATTGATTCCTTATGTCAGATTTAAACGTGCGCACATACTTGTCACAAAAAATACAAGGCATAGTATTTTTGTGCCCAACCACTAAAAGAAAGGAAGCTAGAGCAGTGCTTTTGAAACTATTCAGATAGATTGGAAAGAATCAATATTAGCAATAGTATATTTCAACACACTTAAACAGCTTCAAAATTGACTGAATTTGGACCAAAAGTTTAAAAAAACATGAAAACAAGTTGGCACTTTGAGAAAAAAATGCATCCTAAATTAGAAATCTTTGGTCCAAATTCTGTCAATTTTGAAGATGTGTAAGTATGTTAAAACGAACGTTTTGGAATGTATCTGATACTTTTTGCTCTTATATATATATATATATATATATATATATATATATATATATATATATATATATATATATATATAGATAGATAGATAGATAGATAGATATTAGTCTAGAAAGCTTTACAGCTTTAAACGCAAAAAATTATAAAAAAATTTCTAAACATTTTTTGTTCCACTTCAATCATCCATTTGCCAATATCTGTTGAGTAATTTTCTTCAGTGTTTTTTTTTTTTCATCTGTTTCACAAATACTTTGTTATTATCAAATAATGTATAAATTCTCTGTTGTTGGGAACACCAGGTGTTTATCATGTAACTGTTTCAGGGATTTCAAAAACAAAATACTAATATTAACGTGGCACCCCAGCAGTGTTGATCAAACACCACCGCCCTTTCTTATTATATAGTTTTTGTCATACATGTAGTTTGTCATCTTATATAAGTTTTTATATGTATTGTATATAGATATTATTTTTCACTAGATGCTTATTTTTTGAAACGGCTTACTAACGCAGGTTACCCCAAAAACGTTTTTAAGGATATTGGAACAGTAAGTATAGCAACAGACATAACTCGCAGTTCGTATGCAAGGTTATATATATATATATATATATATATATATATATATATATATATATATATATATATATATATATATATATGTGTGTGTGTGTATATATATGTGTATAAATATATGTATATATATGTATATATATATATGTATATATATGTATAAATATATGTATATATATGTATATATATATATGTATATATATATATATATATATATATATATATATAACCTTACGTTGAGTGAGGGGGAGCAAATGCGTTTCACTGGACCATTAGCTTATGCCAGGAGTTCTATCCTCACAGGGTTTCCGCTCTAATAGCTTTGCATTCCCTATCAAATTTTATGCACGACGTGAGTGTATATGTGTGTGTTTTGAAACTGAAAAGTAAACATGACTGGTGGCTCTAGGGTTAACCTCCACTCTGAACGTAACTGTTTCAACTATTGAACCGAATTTTCGAAAAACAAAAAAAATGTTTCTCCACTCATTTTCTTTCATGGACAGTCAAGGTTGAGAAGAGTAGAGACGAAAGGAAAATAAAAATGATTATGGTGAATATATTTGAAACGATATGAAAATTAATAAATTTTAGTAAAAGAATCTGTTTAACTGCTCCAGATAATCTAGCGCCCATAGCTTTCTATTTCTATTTTCTATTTTCTCTTTCTCTCTCTCTCTCTCTCTCTCTCTCTCTCTCTCTCTCTCTCTCTCTCTCTCTCTCTCTCTCATTTTGAACGTTTCAGTCTTAATCTGGGTCTGAATTTGTAATTGTTATTAGGTTATGAATATAAAGTCAACTCTGGGGTTAAACCAAACTTATAATTAGACAATACATTTGCCAGAGATTAACACAAAAATGAAATTAAAAGCCTATTTTTGTTCTTTATTAAAACGTCAGTTTAGCACATCAGATGTAGTTTTCATCATGCGAAATCTGTTAAGGAGCATTATTACTTCAATATCTTACGAATATGCTGTTCTATTATATCTCTTGATGAGAAATTCTATGTGCCCGATACGGTGGTTAAAAACCACCCGAGGTTCATTTGCGTCTGTGCAAAGATTACCCTTTTTTTTCTTTTTCTTTAACTAGAAAATATCTTGACCATATTTTTCAATTCCTGGTTTCGACCAATATTTGTAAAAGGGTTTTATTTACATACAACAGAAGGAGATTTCATTTTTCAAGACCCTCGTTCTTCTTCCAAAATGGTATGACCAAAAGTTTCAAGTCACACTGTTGGAGTGAGTTACAGATTTTTTTTCACAAATTGTTATGAGCCGAAAATAGTAAGGACAAAATTACAATGCCGGTGTCTCACAGGAAAATTATCCTAATACAAATCAAATCGTCATATGAAAGGTAAAAAGTTTGTTTCAATCAATTCTGTCATTTGTAGCATGAAAATATGTGCCCACATTTCCAGTTATGGATATTATTTTAAATCAATTTAATTTTCTAAAGTTATGCTTTGAAATGCTGCAACACTTAATATTAAAGAGGGAAAAAGGTTTCTGTGCATCGATTAGAGATAAGTGATACTAAATCAGTGATCATTGTAAATCGTTGCGAATATAAACATCACAATACTCCCGTTAAATACATCAATGGTGGCTTCATGTATATAATATTGTACAACTGGAACGTCGGCAATATTATACACTGATTTACTCGGCAATGTTGTTGTAAGATACGATAGTTATTTTCGTGGGAGTTTAAGATGAGAAAATTAAGCAGCCGACACTCCCACAAGTCGCTCTTAATAGCTCTGTATAGGATTTTCTAAGGCAGAGGTCTCCAATCTTTTTTTGTGCCGCAGACCGATTAAATGCAGACAATATTCTAGCGGAACAGCCGACGGGGGATGTGTTAATCACAAGAATATAAATCGGCTATGTCTCTTATAAATGACAAATACACTCAATTTTGTTTCTTAAAGTGTCCATCTAACGAATTTGATACTATGGTCGAAGGAAATGAGTTTTTATTTTACAAAGAAATGTCGGTAAATTGTATCGTTTCCTCCCGGCTCACTAGCTAGGGGCCGCATTTAACTTGTCCCTGACGATTCAATAGCATTCCTTTTTATTAATTTGACGTATTTTGGCCTTTATTTTCGCCCAAAACATTTCTGATGTCACTGAATAGTCCTAGAATTGAAATCGATCGAAATTTCAAGCTGATATAACTCTATGAAGTCAATAAATCAATAATAATGACAATTATTTTAGAATTAAATAATTCTGTTTATTTTAAGCGTATGGATTCGAAGTACAGTTCAATAAATCGGTGCATTTTTAAAGAGAAATGTTGTGAACGGGCCTTCATTTCTATCGGTTATCCAAATTAACCAGGGAGATTTTGGTGGTCAGGAATTGATGGAAACATAACTCACAATGAGGCTTCGAACAAATCCCAAGGATTTTATACGGATTTTAGAATTGCAAAAGATATAAAATGAAGATTTTCTGCGCCATCTTTAATAACTTGATTTTAACTTGGCCGGCATAAACTCAATTCGGCAAAGACTTACGTGACAGGAGTAATGAACTCTCCAAGAAGAAAATATTTTTATTTTTTTCTTTCGAATTCTGTTGCTTTAAATTCGTTAGACCATCCGGAAATCTGTTAGTTTTTGGAAAAATATTCTTTCAAAGTTTAACGAGGAATGGTGGGATCGATTCGAAATGTAACTAAAATGAAATACTTACCGGAAATACGGGGGGGGATGAAATATGGAGACAAAATACCACTGATAAATAATTGAGAAATAAGAAACCTTAATCCTTACCCAAATTAACATACGCCATATTGACTCTGAACTAGATGTGTCATGTTTGCAATTTTTTTTTTTAAGAAAATCAATGAAAACAATAGACAAGAATTCAACACTGTGTTTGATGGTGATAAAGAAATTGGCACTACCTATGTGTCCATTATATTATCATTGTTACAATGCAAACAGAACCCCCCCCCCCCCCCGCCTTCGTAAAACCTGAATAAAATTCTTTCCTAAAAATTAACAAGTTTCCGGATAGTTCAAGGGTCAGATTGAAAGCACCTAAAACTGAAATAAATTTTTTTTCGAGAATTTGCTACCTCTTTAATTCATTTGCTATTTTTTTTTCTCCTAGATGAGGGAATTTTTAAGAAACTACTTGATTTATGATAAACGAATTGGTTCATAAAATTAATCGGTGTACTCGAATTTTATCGATTTTTTTTATTTTTTTTTACAAGCTTCCTCTCAATTTTTTGTAAATTTACGAACGCAAGGTTTGAGAAAATACATTGCTAACAGAATTTGTTACTTTTCGTATCACGTGACTTATGAAACTCGAGATCAAAAGAACCTTCTACAATTTTAGGAAGTCATTATCATTCCAAACACATCGGGTGCTTGTCGCCTCTAAATCTATTTCACATACTGCAAACTGGCAGAGTAAGTAGTTGTCAGATATTTTGGGCTGAAGCCGTAGCCAACATAAAGGCACTATTTGTACTTCCTATTTTTGTAATGTTGGAAAATATTTCATTTTAAGAGTTGTTCGGCCTATTGAACTCGTTTTGTTCGGTTGTACTAGTGGCAGGGCACTATTCATCGGCGGATAACTCTGGAGCAAAGTCAAAGGGAGATAACTTATCTCGATAATTCCAAGTCTTCATGACATGAAAAATATGATTTAACTCTCAAGATTCTAATCGTTTTTATTGGATATTAAACAGGTTTAATTTTCTCTTAATGTTATACCTGAATGAATGTGCACGGTTTTCCCCACCATATAATGCGTTCTTTATTCCCGAATATTTTGGTTAATCACCAATATTCTATCGGGAAAGTCAGTCTGGGGTAAACCCCTCACCGTCTTGTATATTTCTTTCCGGTACATAGTTTTACATAACTTAGAAGTTAATTTTTTTTTTAAATATTGATATCAGCCTCTCCTCCCCGACGGAAATTCTTAAAATAATGATAAACAAAATTTTAAACATCAAGCAATGAATTTATTTATTAACGATCTCCAGGTAAAATGAATCTACGAAATTATCGTCTGAAACCAGTTCGCTGCCAATTATATTTTGTATCGGTGTAAATCCTTTGAAAATAAAAAGGTGAAGGTTTGTGACTAGTTTGAAAACTAAAATATCAAAGGAAGGCAACAAATAACGCTGACTGAGGCAGCCATTGTTACTCAGGTATTAAGGAATAAATGGAAGCAGAAAACTTGACCATTCAGAAGTCAGCATAATTTGTTTCCTCTCCTTAATATTTCAGTTTGCAAACCAGCAACAAACCTTTACCCATAGAAATTCTTCACGACATCTTTGAAGCGGTTTTATTTTTATGCATTTGACTGTGTACCACAGGATATCTAACGAATGTAATATATCATTCGTGCATGTGTGTTGGCATATTTAGATAATCTAAACTACTATAAAACGGATATGGTTAGTCACTCAATCGTCATGTGGCAAATGTCTTTTAGCAGCATGCTGTGTTGGTGATGATCAATGAATGTTTCTTCTATCGTCGTTTGCATGATCATCAAAATATCTGAATTTCCAACAACAACAAAAAAACAGGCATGAACGCAGCCAGGACAAACTAGGGAACAATTAAGCATAAACTTTAATTGTAAATTGACGCCACCCACCTCCTGAAAATGCGCCTGGGGGATTTTCAAGGTTATAAAAAATATGAAAAAATGGAAAATGTTGAATTTCAGCCTTCTACTTCTATTTGGTACGGCCTGTGCGCGTGATACATACATAGCCAGCCAGCCAGACCTAGTTGAAAACTGAAGAAACCTTTTTAGACAGTCCTGCTTGATGGTTCTTGATATCTTGAAATTTCTATCTCGCTGTTTTTCATTTAGTAAACATACTTTACAGGGAGGTTTTGCCATCTTGCCAAAGAGTTTATCTCGCCAATGGCACTGAAACGATGACTTACTAAAACGAGTAATCTAGTTTGTGACACTGGATTGCTAAGACGACTTATCTGTATACTAATGGCAGCCCAGATCAGCTTATGTTAGTTTTTAGATGCGCCCACACGCATCTATATAAATGGGTCGGTGGGTCAGTACGTCCTCAATATATTTGAAATTGATTTTCAGCTCATGATAGTATATTTTTAACCCTGCATCTCCACTGTGCTCAAACTTGGAGAATTAAACTAAATCGGGTAGTTTCCACCTGTTACATCATGTTTAATAGAGGGGGTTCAACTTACAATTACAATGCAGAGCAGGACCCTGACTTTATGGCCACTTGGAATCTTGGATTTTTTTTATTCTCTGAATGATGTCATAAAAACAAAACTGGCTAATTGATTGCATTGTGATAACAGCAGGTGGAATGTGGATGCATTGTTGAACTTATTTCCTTGTTTTAAAAATCCCCCACAAAGTAAGTTATTAGTGGGGATTTCAATTTACCATGCAAATTTCTGCAAAAATTGTCCCTTAGTTTTTAGTCCAGTGGCGTTCATGCTTACCGAAAAGGTCGCTATCATAATTAACAATGTTAATGTGTTAACATAACTGAAAAAAAAAACGGCAAATCTATTGCCACCAATTTTTTCTGAGATTCAGTTTTTACCCCTCACTCCCCAAAAAAGTCTTTAGTTTGGGGATTCAATTCATAATATAAGTTTATGCTAAATTGTGTCCGGCTGCATCAACGCTAACCTAAAAAAATTAACTATCTTACTATAATTCAATGAATGTCCGTCTATCTGTGTGAGTAAAATTCAGGAACCGCACAACATATCCTCATGAAATTTTCTGTGTATTTTAAAGTTTTTAGAAATTTAATTTTCCAAAATTCAAACAATTTTTAATTTTTTGCGGGGGGGGGTCAATTTTCAATTTTTACAATTATTTTGCTGAATTAGTCCCTTTGTGTCCAGCTGTGTTCACTAATACGTGAAAATCGAGCCCGATCACCCGTCTGTATGTATGTACAGCCTACCGCAAAAACTACACGACATAACCCCATGTGATTTTCTGTGGCCTAACATAACCCCAAGAAAGGTTTCAAGCAAATTAGTTTTTAAAAGTCCCCCTCCCCGAAATTGAGGGTAAATTCATGCTGGATCGGACACATTTTTATGCCCGTTCTTATTGTCAGCTGGACTACCCGGGCGATGATGAAAATAAGCAGCGGGGATTTCGTATCGTTCTTGGGGAGAAAAGGAGAGTAAGTAGTCAGCTGCTGATTAGAGTGGAGACTTCGCACCGTTCATATTGAGGAGGGGGAGTAAGAGAGAGAAAGGCTGTTTATCGCTGTTGATGACTTTGGTGCTGACGAAAATGAGCAGTGGGAACTTTGTATCCTTCGGAGAGATGAGGGGAGAATAAGAGGGGGGAGTAGCTGTTTATCGACTGCTAATGACCTCAATGCTGATACAAAAATTAGTTTGGACATAGTATCCTTCATAGGGAGGGGTGAAAGTAAGAGGAAGAATGATTGATTATTTTAAGCGGTGTGTATGCATGTATACTTAACATTTTTTTTCAGAGATCGTAAAAAAACTAAGAGTCGCAAATATTTTTTTCTAAATAAATTAAGCACTATCTGATTTCCACGTACCTATTTTAGATGTATAATAATATATCCTACCCATCGTTGCTAATAAGTTTTCCACAGAAATGCATCGAAAATCAAGAAAGGATTGACAGTGGTCAGAAATTAAAGCTAGTTTTATTGACAACATAGAGCTATATGTATAACAATTATTTTTTTCACCTGCGATAATCATTGGCATACTCTTTTGAAAATAAATGTATTGTTAATGAATCTTGACCATAAAAATGCTCTGAAGATGTACTGGGCTATTTATGATTTTTCGAAACAGAATTAGACATCGGCTGTTATAGGTTCAAAATCATCATCAGTCTTTTATCGTTCGTTGTTGGATATATACCTTCCCCAGGATTCAACAGAATTTTATCATGGGTGCTGCGGAGCCGATACTTTCTGAACTTGTCCAGTTCGTCTTGCAATCCTATATTCTGCCAGCCACAGTTTCGCATGTGATCTCTAGGGATCCATGTTGTGAGTCGCAACGTCCAACGGTTGTCTGCTATTCTTGCAACATGACCAGCTCAATGCCATTTGGGTTTTTTTAATGGATTCTATGATTTCTCTGACTCCTATTTTTTTCTCTAATATATTGTGCTGTCTTGTGATATCTCCCTTTGTTGAGCATGGTTCTTTCATGTGCACGGCGTATGGTTTTCGGTATGATAGAATGCATTAATGGAATAAAAACTTATTCAAGACACCATTGCTGCAATACTGAGACAAAACGCTCACTTCACAAGGACGAAATGATTCGTGCAGATCAATCCAACAAAAAACGCTATTTTTTTTATTCCAGTCATAACCCGCATCTCAAATAGGAAAGAGTCTTGTTTGCAAAATAACGTCTGCACTAAACGATAAATCATTGGTCAGTTGAGGTAATGACGCGCCTTTTCATTAGCCGGGTAATAACCGGCTAATTATCAGCCTAATGAGTTTTTAAAAATTCAAAACCTAGTCAGACAAGACCACTTGATGTTCAGAATGAAAGACATAAACAAAGTACAAACAAAAATATTTCAACAAGATGTAATGTTCTTCCAAGAAAGGGAAATACTTGCTGGATTTGTAAATCGTTCAGTTAACATTATTATTTTTTCTTCCTGCCTGAAAACGATAATCAAACAGGAAATCGAGACCCATCTTAGAAAAGTAAAAGAAATTAAGACTTAAACATGACCGGAACTCCGGAGATGTCCAAGTATTGCAGATAGGGGGATCTCTGGAAGCGAAACTGCTAATAACGTAGGACCTCTGGAAATGAAACTGCGGATAAGGGAGTCCGCTAAAATAGAAACTGCAGATGGGGGTGGCTAGACAGGAAACTGCATATCATTTTCTTTCTTCTTTTTTTTTTTTTTTTTTTTTTTTTGTTCGCCCTAATCAAAAAAATTTAAATCGTATGTAAACAAGAACGGAATTCTGATGTGTCCACTTTCCACTGAGAGAAATCGCGGATAGGGGCAACTCTGTGAGGAAAAGTGCGAATCAGGGAAGGTCTGAAATGTAAACCGCAGATAAGGGTAAAAGCTACTCGAAATTAATAGTAAACGTAATGTTTCCAAGAAATGAAAAAATCAAAGACTTGCTACCACAGGCAATAATTGAACAACCTTCAGTTATTCAAGCTGAAAACAGAAAACTTGACCCTTTAAAACTAACATTAAATTCAACTATAAAGTATATAATTTAGGGTTAGTGTTTGAGACTGGGGTTGCAATTATCAAGGAAAAAAGATTCAATATTTTCTTCGTATTCATAACACTATAATGAATTTGTGATTATAGTCAATAATTGAACAACGATAGCGTCAAAATTTGAAATCATTTAAAGAGAAATTCCATTGGAAAATGAATGTTGTCGTCATAAATTCTTTTTAGGATATCACTGGCGTTTTCCATGAGTAAACACCTAGATTAGAGTAAAAAAAAAAAACATCTTGATTCTGAGGAATCTAGATGTTATTAATAAACCCGTCAGAGTAAGGGCCGAAAAGGCTTCTTTTTTTTTCTTTTTTTTTTTTTTTTAATAAAAAAAATTGGATCTCTAGTGGAGCACCGATGATAATTTTAAATCTATAGACAAAATCATTTGCTCAGGAGCAATCACACACACACACACACACATACAAAGGAAAGAAAAGAAGAACCCTTCGCTATCTTTGACTCCAGTTGTTCAATATATACAGATAGATAGATTTGAAACTAATAAAATTGATTAAATATTTTTCTTAGAGTATTTCCCCAGATAAATTTATGTGAATAAGAAGTGAACAGTGTAATAGATGTTCTGAATTAAATGCGTGAATTACGTTTCAAGAGTATACACATATTTTCTATTGTTTCAGTGAATTAGAAACCGTCAAGCAAAACTGTCAACATAGGCCTTTTCGGTTTTTAAGCTTGTCAGGCTGGCTATGTATCATGTGAACAAGCCGCACCAATGGAGCTTGAGGGCTGAAAATTCAACATTTATGTCTAGAAAATTTGTTTTTAAATTCACCATCTACACTTTTTAGTGATCACTGGCTAACAAAAGGCAAGATCAGTAACTTATTCATTGAGCAACCCTTTTTCTAATTTTTTAATTGATCACCCCCAACACAGTATGTTGCCAAAAGACGCTGGTCAAGTGACAATTTCTTTTGAATGAATAACCATTCTTTATCGTATGGGTCTACAGAAGTACCATGTATAGCGTCTCTGGTTATCTCCCTTTCAAAATGTAAACAACTCTTTAAGCAACGATTGATAATAGGTTTTTTAATAAAATATTAATTACCTCCTCAATGTTTTTGAGAGTTATCTTTTTACAGAAACATCATGTCTGAGAGGAAGCATGAACCTGATACTCCATTTTGTCCACCTCACCACTGATTTTTTTTTTTTTTTTGTCATGGTCTCATCACCGGTATGTCACCATGGTCAACCGAGAATTGTGGATGATGGATAATAAAAATAAACTCTGCGATCCTATTAGATTGCTGTGACCTTTATGGCATCTGCCTGCGCAATGAACAGGAAATGTACACTCATAGTTACCTTCCAACAAAATGGTTACCATATTTATTGTTAGTCCTGATAGATAGAGATCTGGCCCACCAAATGAATTTTTATTGTTTAGTACTCAAAAATCACTCGACCAAAAACCAATTTGCTAGTGTAGTCAGTTAGTCAGTGGGTGCTTCACATGTACTTAGTGCCAGATTATTCTAAACTTCAACTAATGCACACATATATATATTGTGTGAGTCAAACTTTTCATCTTCAGATGCTGAAAAGGACATACTTCAGTCAGGTTTTATTATACACACACACACACATATATATATATATCAGATCAGGCAAACAGTATAGCATGATAGAGGCCCAGAGAGAGCAGAAACATAAGCTAGTTTGTGTAGCGAATCAACATTCTACTAATACTTATATATATATATATATATATATATATGTGTGTGTGTGTGTGTATTTGTCTGTGTATCACGCATTGGATATTGTATTACTGATTTGTACTGAGATATATACATATATATAACATATACATACATATATATAACATATACATACATATACATATATATATATATATATATATATATATATATATATATCACCTTATCTCTCGATACAACAATTTGATCAACAGGGTTAATTTACTTTTACGATTTGTTTCTTTCAATCCATATTCATGCATGGAAGGTGTATAATAAGTGAATCAGAATTGTATTGTCTTGTTGCTGACTAATCTAACCCCATGACCTATATTTGACAATCAGATCAGGTTCTGGAACCTTGAAGGTCAGATTCTTTGACTTGGACTTGTTTGTGATCAAGTAGTAAACAGTAACGTTAACAAAAACAAATTGATGTGTTGGGATGCTTTCTACTATTACTTTTAAACAATTAGGATTTGAAACATATGTTTATGCCCAACAGTTGAAAATTAACCCAGTAACATTGAAGGTTGGAAATTTCTGTCTTTGCAGTTCTATGGTTAACTCAATAAAATTCCCGATTTATTGTGACTGTTGGCCACTCGGTTCTATCCATGAGTCAGGGCTCTGATTTTGTAACGATCACTTGAAAGTTTTTTTTTTCATCTTGTGGATAACTTACTCTATGAATCACCGTATTTTTCGGCATATAAGGTGCACTTTTTTTCCTATGTTCTGTCCCAGGGTTCAAACGCATGATCAGTTGTTTGTTAACATTAATGCATTGTGCAAATGATGTTAACAGCTAGCCACTGTGGGATTTATACAGATTTGAATAGATGACAGCATTAAAATAACCCAATAGTGTGAAGGGCAACAAAGATCAGGAGAAAAGGGTGAGTGTTAGAATATGTCTGCAAAAATTGAGACACGTATTATACACAGAAAAATACGGTACCTCTAAGTATGTTTGTTATACTTTCTTTTGAATAGTCAAGAGCCTTTGTTTAATTATCTTTTCTGTCTTTCTAGATATTCTGGGGATACGTATGCGTCTTACAGAAGTAAAAGTGCAACTCGTCTGGTTGGAATTTACAAGCGTTCAAATTCTGAGCAACTGCTGAACGAGGGGTTTTCTAACAAGAACTTTCCGAACGATGACGCAAATAAACCAGATGTCTGGAAAAGTGAAGACGACCTATCTCGGCTTGCTTACAAGGGGATTGCACCAACAGGCCGGAAGAGTGTCGACAATGGATCATTATCGAGACACATGCCGGCTGATCTCTCCTCCTCGTGGTCACCTCACTACGGTTAGTGGGTGTTTGATTATTTTGTTTTTTGATTTACTTTTTCCAGAAAAAATATTTTCAGTTCATTTCTATCAATCGTTCTCTTTCCTTTTTTAACACCATGATTATTTTGCAAAATTATTTGTGTTTCGAGAATTCAGGTAACCTTTCCCATTTCATAATGGCCACAGATCCAGCCATTGACTGACAGCTTCTGATGGAGATTTAAGAGTCAAAGAAACGAACAATATTCCTCAGAACGATGTGTTTTTAGTGTTAGGATGAGTAAAGTAGGTTTAGGGTTAGTGTTTCAACTCCTTGAATGCAATTTCCAATTCAGACGAAAAAAATCTGTTACTTGCAATGGGACAATAGATGTAGAACAGCAGGCCTGACACGTATAGGTACAGCATCCTTTTCCTGTTAAATGAACACGTCTTTCAGTCATTTTGTGTTTAAAAAAGAATAAATGATGAAATTGCCACCTGCTTCTTTGGCTTTAAATTCACCTTTAGCAACTGCTTCATGTCCACTAGAGCGACTGTCATTTTTAAACAGGAAATATCATAACTGCAAAACATACCTTACGGTTGTGTTCCAGGGATGTATTTTTTACGAAAGAAAAAAATATTTCTTGTGAATAAATGCAAAAAAATTGGTTGCGTAAGTCGCTATAAACAAAAATTAAAATATTGATTAGCAGAAAATGATTTCCAAAAATAAAGGTTAGAGCTTTTTATAATCTTCAGTAAATTTCTAAGTAATCTCAGAAAATTTTACTAGATATTACTATGATTTCCAACTTTTATTTCTTTCACATCAGGTCTGTTAGGTTTTTAGTAATGGTGACATACAAAAGCGACTCCTTGCACTATTATTTTTCTCTTTTTACTTTCCCATAGAGCAGTTCCTGGCTAACAATGAGAAATGTTCAATCACATCTGTTATGTAGAGTAAGCCAACCTCTGAATGTTTTCTCAGCGAGCAGAATCCTAAATCCGAGATGAACAAATGCCTGAACGTTAATCTTTTTCCAAATCTCTTATTGCTCTTCATTTGAACGTCTCAAACTCTAAATCCTTACTCTCTTATTGCTTTTTTAGTCTTCAATTTGAACATGTCCTGTTTCAGCGTTTCCAACTTTCGCAATTTTAGCATCAATAAACAATTAACTTTTGATGGTCTTCATTCTATGGCAAAAATAACTCCTCCCTTACAAACCTTTCGATGTGAGAAGTGATTGAAAGGCCTTGCTTGGGGTGACAACGTAAAGAAAAATATAAAGAACTTTTTTTTAGCGTCTATCTTCTATAATTTTAACGTGGCACTTCTTTCACGAACACATCGGGCATCATCATTTTGAAATTGGCCATTTCGAATGGCTGTAAGTAGCAAATTGTCACCGTCGTTCAAATGGCGTTATTCTCGATCTAAAAGTACTTTAGAGCTAATACGGTATGTGGTTAAGGCTACTCGATATGTTTAGGGTTAATTTTAGTAGGGGGGTTTTGGAGTAAGTGGTTGGGGTTAATGTTTTTATTTTTCCAGTTATATATTATTTTGTTGCCTGGAAATTAAATCTACTCAATAGCCATTTTGAAAATGATCTAGCCTTTTTTTAGACATTTAGAATAGCCAGTTTCAAAATGGCAGTGTCTTATACGTAGTGCAAAGATAGCTGAATTTTTTTTTTTTTGAACAGGCAATAATGATTTGTCATTTGATAAGTAGTATATCCGTCCCAACCTGAAACCAGAATACTAAACCAATTGAAACTAAATTTCAATGAAAATTCAGTCACTTATTTGAGCTGTTTCCTTTTTTTTTCTTTTTAGGTTTTGACTTTTTGTTGTTTTGGTTTTTGGTTTTTTTTTATGGTCAAATTTGAAACCTTTTTCATTCTTTCCCTCAGTTACGTTTTAACTCTGTCACATCCATGTCGTTCCTTTCTTTCGGGTCACTGATTTTAGTGAAAGATTTTAGTGATATGTTATTTGCGCTGCCACAGCTAAACATTAGTGTCATCTTGAAAAAAGGCAATTTAGTTCATTGTTACTTTAAGCAAATCATTTTAATCTTCCTCTCGAAATTATTCGATATTTTAAAAAATTCTATGATTTTCCTCTTGATTTTTGTTGGGCAAGTCATCGGCAATTAACATAGTTCTTCTGCTTGTCGGGTTCGAACGTTAGAGGGTGAATACCTCAATAACATCAGATTTGCTGAGGAGGTTTTTTTTTTCTAAATAGCTATTCTTTACACTTGGTGAATTATAGTAGGATGCGATTTTTTTCGCAGAAAATAAATATCGTAATTGAGATTACTGACTAGTCTGAATGTTGGCTTAACTTCCTTCATTGCGTTTAGCACTGCAATCTCTGAAGCTTCTGAAAGCTAATTAAGAAACCTCGATGCAATGGCCAGATTCCATTTTTATAAGGCTCTTGAAATATCAGTATATAGGGCAATATTATATTACGAGGTAGAGGTTCATGTTACAGGAATATTCAGCCTCCCCTAGGATAGACATCGATACAGACTTGCTACTTTCCAAAAATCTTATGTCGCAGTTATCAAGCACTTAGTTTGAATGTACAGGCATACCTTGAATAGAGCAGTTTTTATTAGTGCAGGTTTTGATATAATACAGTCAACGTATTGCTGTACTAATTATTGTAACTTAGTATAAGCTGAAAAGGACCATAGACGGACGTTAACCTATGGCGTTGTTTAAATAGCAGAAAAAGGCTCTAAAATTTAGACAAACGACGTATTAATAAAAATTAACGCAATGATGAAATTAAAAGCCTGTCTTTTAACAAAACGCCTACTTGGCACATCGGGCGTACTCTTCTGTCATATCTTTGACGAATTCATGATCCTAAATCTGGACAAATGAAAGGCTTTTAATTTCATTATGCCTTAATATCTGATGACTATGCTGTTCAATTTTTCTTTCTAATGAAAATATATACGTTCGGATCCTCTGGATGACTTTTGGTCCAATGCTTAAACATCGCCATGGGCTTACGTACGTCAAAGCAAAGGTTACCAAACGACACATTAAATCATGACAAGACCTTGAACAGTACGACCTTGAATAATGCAGAATATTTTGCAACGAATTAACTGTACTATCCAAGGCATACCTGTAACGTAAATACTTGAGTGTTTAAAAAGTAATGGGTTAGTCAGTCAGAAGAGCAGGCAATTTTTTTATCCCCAATTTTCTCAATTTCTTTTCTTCTCTTTCTTGAGAGAAGAGTTCCAACATTGCCAATCTGCCATTTTAAACCATGAGCAACGAATGGAGTTCGTTTTTATCGGGGCAAGTGTTGCCAATTTAGAACCTTTCGCGCTAAATTCAGCGCGTCTCTTGTTTTGGCAGCTCTGATGTAATGAATTAGCACTGACTCTTGAGCACTTTGGCAATCTCTTGACATATTTTTGACCAATATTAGTTACACTTTAGCAATTCTGTTTTCCAAATTTAGCACTTTTTGGCAACACTGAGTGTGCGTGCATTTATTTTATAAGCTTATGAATGTAAAATACATGATGCACAGAGGGAAGGGGTTAATAGATGAGCGTGAAGCCTTGATATATATATTCAGGCTTGGATACTCTCTCCCCGTTTTTTCTCCTCTCCAATCTCTCTCCCCGTTTTTTCTCCTCTCCACTCTCTCTCTCTCTCTCCCCGTTTTTCTCCTCTCCACTCTCTCTCTCCCCGTTTTTCTCCTCTCCACTCTCTCTCTCCCCGTTTTTCTCCTCTCCACTCTCTCTCTCCCCGTTTTTCTCCTCTCCACTCTCTCTCTCCCCGTTTTTCTCCTCTCCACTCCCCCCCCCCGTTTTTCTCCTCTCCACTCTCCCCCCCCCGTTTTTCTCCTCTCCACTCTCCCCCCCGTTTTTCTCCTCTCCACTCTCCCCCCCCGTTTTTCTCCTCTCCACTCTCCCCCCCCCGTTTTTCTCCTCTCCACTCCCCCCTCGTTTTTCTCCTCTCCACTCCCCCCCCGTTTTTCTCCTCTCCACTCCCCCCCCGTTTTTCTCCTCTCCACTCCCCCCCCGTTTTTCTCCTCTCCACTCCCCCCCGTTTTTCTCCTCTCCACTCCCCCCCGTTTTTCTCCTCTCCACTCCCCCCCGTTTTTCTCCTCTCCACTCCCCCCCCGTTTTTCTCCTCTCCACTCCCCCCCCCCGTTTTTCTCCTCTCCACTCCCCCCCCCGTTTTTCTCCTCTCCACTCCCCCCCCGTTTTTCTCCTCTCCACTCCCCCCCCCGTTTTTCTCCTCTCCACTCCCCCCCCCGTTTTTCTCCTCACCACTCCCCCCCCCGTTTTTCTCCTCTCCACCCCCCCCCCGTTTTTTCTCCTCTCCACCCCCCCCCCGTTTTTTCTCCTCTCCACTCCCTCCCCCCCGTTTTTCTCCTCTCCACTCCCCCCCGTTTTTTCTCCTCTCTCTCTCCCCCCGTTTTTTCTCCTCTCTTTCCCCCCTGTTTTTTCTCCTCTCTCTCTCCCCCCGTTTTTTCTCCTCTCTCTCTCCCCCTCCCCATTTTTATCTGTCATGTCGAATTCAAAAGTCCACTAATGATAAAGATCAGAGGCAATATTGGTTCGAGGTCATATTTTTCGTTACATTATCTTATTAGTTGAAGTATTATAAATTAATATTTCTTAATTTTTTGACCACTTTCATTTCAATTTTATTGCTTTTAACTGCAACTTTTGCTCAGACCTTTGGTAGAGAGTAAATAGTGTTTGATAGGACAGTAAAGAATGATCTCACTATACGTTGCATCAATTTCTTCAAAAGATGCAGAAAATCTTCAGTTGGTCAGGGAACGTTGATTCTATCGAAATGGTTGCTTCCGAGCAATTAAGAAAATGGTTCTAATTTACCTTCATAAAACTTCACAGAAACAGAATGATAAACAAGTCTGGCTATTTCATTGTCAAACACCATTCCACTCCTATTCTGACTAAAGACGATTACTAATACTTTTGTTTTGTATATAGGACAAATTCCTAAAAATCTAATTTTTTTTTGTTTTTGTTTTTTTTCTAGAATGAAAGTATTAATTCATTGAATGAAATAAGCCTTGGGCATTTGTAACGAATTTTCGTAGATATGTAAATCTTGTCAGTTTGGCTCAGTCGGTACCAGAGCTGCTTACCAATCACTTGGTTGTGATTTCAAATAACGGTAGGCAAATGTTAATTTCATATATAGGTTTGGTTTAACGTGACGAGCCGATAGACAATGTTTCCTCCCCTAAATTAGGCGAGGATTGTTCTTACGATAGTGATAACAAACGTAGGACCTAGAATGAAATTTTTTTAATTTCTGGGGAAAATATTTTCTTTCGTAACAATGTACTATTTACATAATTACTGTATGTGAATGCCTTCAATCAGGAATGTTACTTACGTCATTTGTTCCTATTCATACCTTTCCCAAGGATATTAGTGCGAAGTGAATGCATGCTATGTCGAAATTTGAACTTGGCCCGCTGATTCCATTTCATATGCCGCTAACCGCTGGGCCACCGACCGCTGGGCCACTGGCTCCTCACTGATATTTTTTTAGAAATAGATGAATGCTTACATACATGGCATAGACACTTTCAATTAAGGCTCCCCAGTGCATGTGTGTCACGTAAAAAGATGTCCTTTCCGCAGTTTGGCCTGAAATATTAGTTTTGACCCTAAATTAACCTGTAGAGACCTAGCAACCTCGGTGGTCAGCACCATCTATTTCATATTCATTCATCGAGTAAAGTTACCTTTGAAGACTAATTTTCGGCCCCCATAGTTCGGCCGTTTTGTCGGCCATAAGACACACAAAACATAAACAATTGGCGAGGTTATATTAATAGATTTACATTGATGAACGACTCTGAATTTGGGCGAGAATATCAATTGTTTTGGTCCTTCACTTAATGGTTTTTCATTGCATATCGCTGTGTAAGTTTATATGCAATGTGTATTTGCTAGGTCAGGTTAAGTCAAGAGGTTTCTCCTCCCTGTTCTCACATGAGAATAATGGAGAAGAGAAAAAATAGTCTGGAGCCCCCGGAAACAATCTCCTAATGAGAAGTGGGGGTCACTATTTGCTGTTGCAATTAGATGGAGGAAATGGTTGGACAAGAATGTCAAGTGTGACTGACGACATCTTTAAGCCTCGAGGATGCTATTGTCGGCTGGCGGACTGGTTATAGGAAATATTCTAATAATTTCCAGTATGTTTGCTAAAACACAAAGTTCGATTCAACTCTACAAACTTTAAAATACATATTTGTTTTTCCTGGAATGCACGAGGGGATGTTGTGGTACAAAATACACGTGATTGTGTTAATATATTTAATGCGTCTTTTTCATTGGCTCCGCGACGCCCACGATAGAGATGTTTGACGAATCCTGGAGAAGCTACATGTTCAACGACAGACGATAAGACTGATTTCATTATTACCCACTAGTTCGGTATTATCAAAATTAATTCATATGAGTGTATCATTTGGCACTAAGCACTAGGACAGCATCTGTTCTCAAAAGTGTATGCTTAAAAAGGGCCAGAGTCTACGGTGTGTGGAGAAGCCTGCTATAACTGTAATGTGAAACAATTTTCCGGCTGTCTTACGAAAATGCGGCTTCGAGTATTTCGGTTACTTACCTTCAGTGTTGCCGATTTAGATATTTTGTATCTGAATTTACACAAAGGCATATAATTTTCAATGTCAAATCACCGTAATCCCATAAAAGGCCGACCAGCCATGTGGGTAAACTACTCTCTTTGATTGTCTGTGTGTCTGTTTGTGCCTTAGGGCACCCCTGGTCACATTTGGGTAGGCTACAATCTTGAAAATTTACATAACTACACTGCAGGACACCACCTGTTTTTTTTTTTTCCTTTTTAAAAAAGTTCTTTTGGGGGTTTCTATGGTCAATTTGGACCATTTTCAATTGATACATACGTAGGTTACAGGGATTCATTTATGATTTTTATTAGATTTCTCAAGAATCGTTGATCCAAACAACTTCAAACTGGACACCACCTTGTGTGCTGACTGATATATTTGATGAATATCAACTTCGTACAACTGTTGCGAAATAAATGTAAGATGATTATTATACAGTTGCATTAGCTTGCTCCACATGTCATATTCGCGACAATTGTAAATTTAGTTATTGTTGAAGGTTACACCACAAGAATAAGATTCACGACGATTGTGTATTTTATATTCTATCATTTGATATTGGAAATCTTAGTATACTACCGTGGCAATCCTCAGATTTCTTGAACGACTATTTTGACTCTATTTTTAATAGCTAAAATTGCTTTCTTTCAAAATATGACTGAAATTGTTCTATTTCCAGGTAACATTGCACGCTCCAAAAACTCAAAGGCTCCATAGTTCATATCTATTTTACACTAATGCCCTTGGAAAACGTATGATTCCATCGCATATCACCTCTCCAGCTACAGATCAAGTATAGGATAGACTGGATTCTCTAGCCATGGTAGGTAACCAGTCTAGGGGGGTGACAACTCTAATTCCAAACCAGAGAGTCCCCCTTAAGGCAGCTAGATACCAACTTCGGTAGTCCTTTTAATCAAGCCAATGCTTAACATCACTGCTTTCCTTTGAACTACATCGGTGACGAGGGCATTCTGTGTCGATTGCTTTTCCCAGGATAATCAGACATCACATCCGATTCCTGGAGAGGTGACTTCAGTGTCATTCCATAGTCTACCGAGAAAAAGGGAGTCGGCGAAGCTTTGTTACTGGTTTACAAACAAAAATATCAAAGGGAGGTAACAACTAATGCAACTGCTGCTACTAATTTATTAAGAAATAAATGCAATCAGAAATCTTGACAATTCAAAATTAATTACAAAGTGTATAATTTGATTTTAGCGTTATTCTTCAGGGTTCGGGCAAATATCAGGGCTGTTGGGAGCTCTTTTGCTCTGGAATATGACCCATTTTGGACATCAGGCAAACACTTTAGCCCCGCAAAAAAAAAATTTCGATGTAAAAGGATTGGTTCTCCATGAATCAAACACTAGGAAAAAACTATGCTCTATTGCACAAAATGATTATTGCAATCACAGCTCACCGTATATTTGCTTGCTGATAATATGTGCTTTTTTTCAAAAAGCGTGAAGCAAAAACTAGCCTTTGCCAAAACTAACAATAATTCTCTCTCTCTGCCTTTCTCTCTCTCACTCTCTCTGCCTTTCTCTCTCTCACTCTCTCTGCCTTTCTCTCTCTCACTCTCTCTGCCTTTCTCTCTCTCACTCTCTCTGCCTTTCTCTCTCTCTCTCTGCCTCTCTCTCTCTCTCTCTCTGCCTCTCTCTCTCTCTCTCTCTCTGCCTCTCTCTCTCTCTCTCTCTCTGCCTCTCTCTCTCTCTCTCTGCCTCTCTCTCTCTCTCTCTCTGCCTCTCTCTCTCTCTCTCTCTCTGCCTCTCTCTCTCTCTCTCTCTCTGCCTCTCTCTCTCTCTCTCTCTGCCTCTCTCTCTCTCTCTCTCTGCCTCTCTCTCTCTCTCTCTCTCTGCCTCTCTCTCTCTCTCTCTCTCTGCCTCTCTCTCTCTCTCTCTCTCTGCCTCTCTCTCTCTCTCTCTGCCTCTCTCTCTCTCTCTCTCTCTCTGCCTCTCTCTCTCCTCTTTTTTCCCTCTCTCTCTTTCAGAATGACCGGAAACTCGAGCGGGCATTCTTTCTATTTGTGGATGTAAAAATGTGAAATTTCGAGGAAGTCTCATGAATGGTCCTTCAAATCTAAATGCACAATAGACTTGAATGTTTCCCTAGATGTTAGGTGGGCGAATCTATACAAAGTCACGTGTGTCCACAAACATTCATTCATTCATCTCTTGTTATTTGCAAAGAAGTGGGCTTTTGACTTGCCATACAGAGCCTAGTGTAGCAATTGGTCTCCTCCTTAGGAGCCTTAACCACAGGCGGCTCTCTACATGATCCTTTCCTCTCTCTCGTCCCAATTTACAAGTATTAAACACGAGAGTAATTGCAACAAGGTTTGTCAGTTCGTGACCTATACTCACGAGCCATTGATAGTTATTTGGATCATCACTTGCCAAGAGTAAATCGAAACCAAACTAAGTGTTAGGAGATCAGACTGATGATGATATTCTGAAAAGGTTTCGATGTCAAAGAGCAATCGCTTGGGTTTCATGTCTGCTTGGGAAAACATTATTGGGACTCTTCTCAGCCATACGGACACAAAGTTTTTTTCAAATTATCCCTTATAATGTTGAGTATTGTGAGAAAAAGCCTATATATTTATGTGTGTGTGTGTGTGTCAAATGAGGGGTAAAGCACGAAGAGAGATGATGTAAAAACATAGTGTTGGGTCAATTAGCCATACCAAACATGAAAATGTTTCACCTGGACTTAAAGCCGTCTATTGATAACTATGGGAAGTTTGCAATCAAATCAACTGCAATTGTATGACAAAAACATTCACACACACACACTTAAATAATCATAGTAAGAAATTTAAGATGAAAAAAGATGTTTAGTGATAATTAACCATCTCTATAAAACTCTTTAGATTTAGTGGGCATAAATTTCATGATTTACCAATCATTGATAATTTTATTACGGATGTGAAGGTTCAGTCACTTGAGAGGTATTGGGGTCTGTCATTGTTCATTTGGGACCCATTTTACCAACCTTTTTAACCTTTCTCATTGCCTTTGGATGACGTGATATCGTTGCTATGGGAGTCTTGTCTTCAGAAAGTTCTAGAACCGTTCTTCGTGGGTCGTTGGCCACAACTGCCGATAGTTCTTCGTCGTTAAAAACAGGCTTGGGACTATCTAGAAATTTATTAGTGGTGTCGATATTTCCACACCTGAACCAACGCTGAACAGTTCACACTGTAGTGGTGTTCACTCCAAATATTCAGTTGACGTTATCAGCAGCTTGAGCACCTATTCTAGTTTTACTTTTTGCTTTATTTTTTATCACAGATACTAAAATGGCAGCATAACCATCATGGTTTCAGACCCAAGTAGTTTAAGGCAAGGTTCATTAAAGGTCTCTTGAAGTTTGGAATGGTAAAAAGCAACAAGGAAGAGAGTAAAACTAATAATGAAATTATAATAATCATAATATTAAAGATTTCATTGACCCAGGATCTGTGATAAAAAGCATAGAAATAAGATGGAAAATATCTAGTAATAAAGTAATAATTGTGAAAAGGCTTCATGTTACAGTTAATACAAGTAATAGAAGAAAAATAGCGTAGCATATCGAAGAGCAATGGTTTCATCAAATAGTGATCGGGGGCCCGCAGTTAAAAATTCAGATTAATACCAAGAATTTAAAATTAGTAATCGGACTCTTTTTGTACCACTTGCCTTTCTGGGCAGGCTCCCTTTCAATGCTGCTCTGTACACAGGATTAATAGGGAAACCTACTGATTACTAGACCCGTCTTTGCAAATAATCAGATCGCGTTTAGCAGTCGATAAACATAATTATTGTTCACTCATGCGATGTATAAGGGTTCGATTATATGTAATCCATTTCAAGTAAAACTTAAGGATCAAAAGTTGCTCATTATTGTAGTTCATTCGTTAGTCTAAAAGTTGGATGCTATGAAAAGGAGTCCTCTAGGATATTCCCTTTACAAAAGGGGTCCTTGACTTTTCAAAGTTTCGAAACCACTGTTCTAGAAAATAAGTACGGATCCTTCTCTGCTTAAACATAATCGCTTCCGTGGCCGAAATGATTAAAGTAACGTCCGTGGAAGACTTGCGATCGAGGTGTAGAATGCAAGCTCGTATCTCCTCGGAAACTACTTCGTGCTTTCTACTTCAGCAGTCAAAGAGCGTGTTGGCCCAAAGTGCTGTGTTTGAAATCATCAGGAATAAGACTGAGTAAAGCCAGTGATAAAACAATAGTAATTGTTATCTTTTTTTACCCAGTCTATGGCTGCATGTTATCCATCCAGCAGACAGGTTTTCAAAGACTGAATCGGACTTCCTAGATGCAAAATTAGATTTATTCAGAATTTATTTCCTCTGGGTACACAGGTAATAAGATAACGGAACTAAAAATTTTAATGAGTGGCTGCGTATGTCAAGTGTCCAAGGAATCATTTTTTAAAAGTTTATATTTCCGTTATTTTTAGAGAAACAATGCTCATCCTTTTATTGTGAAGCTTAAACACTCTGAATCATGTTGCCGGGTGTTCAAGCTTCAAAATCAAAAAGAAACTGAGCATAATAGCTCTGAAAATGACAAAAATACCAAGTTTTTTCTTTAAATGCTTCTTTGGGCACTTATCATGCGCAGCCACTCATATTGAAATTTTTGGTTTTGTTGTTTTATTACCTTTGTATACAGAGGAAATAAATACTGAACAAATGAACTGCTTGTGTTCTATGGAAGTAGTTCTTGATCTCAAATTCCTGTATAATTCAGTTTATATAAACATAACCATTTACCTTCTCCTTCCCTTCGCTTTCAGCCCAAAAATAAAAATATCGCTTCCATAGCTTCCTTTATTTGGAGTTTAGCCTAGTTATATAGCTAGAATAAAAAAAACAACCGAACAAAAAAAATGTAGCCAATGAGAAGCGCTGATATCTTCAAAAAAGGCTCATATTGTATTCTATTTAAAACTTTTATGAACAAGTAAGCTTCTTTTCTTTCTTTCAGCGATTCTGATGGCCGACCACAAATGCCAGCTTTTCAGTCTACTATCAAAGGCTGATTTATTAGTTTATTAGTAGACCGACAAGAGCGTGTGATAGTCTACAGCATTAATTGGGTAGAGACCAAATCTGAAAAGCTCAATACAATGTACAAATAGTAAGAGACGCAGAAACACCTTAATTTGTTTGAGCCTTGAAGAATCCTGTTCTAATGCAATTCACTGCAAATCTATCATAGCTTCCTCAAAACCCATTTGCTGCAAAACGTTCTAAGCGTATTAGTTACATATCTATTGCCAGATGAAGGGCCTTGACAATTGCAAGTAATCCATTGCAAGATAAAAGCCTTGACTAGGATAGGACTGAGTTATCATCAATAGCAATAACATCGAAATTCAATTGAATTAGCCATAGAATTTCCGTCATTCGCAGTTAATAGGTCAAATGCTATCTCTGAGGTTTGAGGATGAGTCATTGCCATTATCGTCGGGCTACAGTGATGGGACTGATCAAACTCCTTACCCTGGTATCTAGTCACCCCCTCGCTTTTCAAACGTTTGACGTCATTCCATTCAGCTTTTACGAAACGCCTCCATTGGTGCTTGTTTCTCCCGCCGTCCAAAATGGCGTAAGACGAACAAGCAATTACCATTTATGAGAAAAAATGTTTGTATTCCCATAGTCATTGAATAAACTTCAATGTCTGCCTGGTGAAAATCACGATTCGAGGTCTTCGGTGGCTTATGTGAAAGGCTTGAAATCTGACAGAATAATTGACTGTTTAACATCATGTATTTTCCGATTATGCTCTCGAAACATTCAGAAAACTTGCCCTAAAACTAGGTGCCTTTCCAAAGTCTTAGTTTTTTTTTTGAATTGCAACACTGTCGATCGTAGCAAAGATCTCAAGCAAGGTTATGTTTGGGGCCAGAAGTACTCGGAAGAAACTCCCATATAGCTTAATGATAACAGCTTCTTTGCTTCACGCCATTCCAGCTTACAAAAGGCTTCATAGAAATGCTCAACTTTCAGATAACGGGGGAAACTATATAATGTTTCAGACTAACTTGCTTAACACTGCTCTTCGCCAGAAACCCTGATATCAATATCATAATTATAATTCCTGTGAAAATGTTCACGGACATATTTGAATTTAAAAGAAACAACAAAAGGTTGTTCAGTCAGAGAGGACATGGTTTAAAATGGTGAAGATATATCAGTGCATTTTTTTTGTATTTGTCTGTGGGTTTGTGACTATAATACAACTACCACGACACATTGAAGCATAATTTTGTTAGCACAATACATCTGAAATGTTCTCATTTGGAGGATAAAGTAATTACCACTCCAAACAGGATAACGATTTCCGAGTAAATAACTTAATCAGATATACATTGACAAAGAAATGTCTGTTCAAGGGAGATAACTCTAGGTTGAATAACCCCTAGCATACTGATTTTTTTTTTTCTCCTTCAAAGTGAGGATTGTTTTTGGTCTTGTTACAGAAGAAAAACGAAGTCAACTCCAGGTTAAGACAAAAAGCTAATAATTATATTATAAATTCTATAACAAGTGACGTGTAAAGATTTTCAAAGAAATCAAAGGAAAGGGGCAGATTCTAAATAAGTTCATAAAGAAGGTCGAGATTAAATGATCTATGCACTGCTTCGTAAGCGCTAACGCGTTTGGTTCTGTATGCCTGTCAGTGCGCATGCGTCTTTTATCTTTACTTTCTTTTTAAAGGCAAAGAACATCAAAGTTTTTTGTTGTTGTTTAGACTGATTTCTACATCACAATTTGAATGTTCTTGACATATTTATTCCAAATTCCCCAAGAAAGAAAATTCCACGCCCTTATATAAAACTGTAGACTTGTTGACTTTGTTTTACTGCATTCTTTCTAGCAGATGTAATTCAATATTTACGTCCTTTAAAAAATTGCTTGTCGTAGATTAAATTGCCATATCCCAACGTCCGGAAATTATGCCTCCTCATAACAAGGCCTGTGCACATCCAAATTGAAAAAATATTATGAAAATCAATTCAAACTATTCGTATGTTAAGCCTCTCATTTTCCAATGTCATTCTATTCATCCTTCCAATCAGTTTGTGATTTTTAAATCTTTAGCAAATCATATAGGTTGATCAGCAAATATTCACTAATTGTGTGTACGCATGCATATTTGTACTCTTTAAATTCGAGAACTTCACATCCCAGACAAAATTAAAACTATAATTGAATTCAGCACATCACAATCAACCTCGCACACATTTTAGAAATTTTCCTTTGCTCCAATTTTTTCATTTTTACCGAGAAGGACAAAAAGCAAAAATAGCATCCAACGTTTGTTTCACAATGAAGCAGCGTACACCCACTCTCCAGTAATCCCTATAACCCAAACCTCTGACGAATCAACCTAAACACGATCATCACTATTTGGGGGTCTGGGAATGCTCAAAAATTTCCACATATAAATTAATGGAAAAGTTTTTTTCATTGTACGTCATTTCGGCTAACGAAAGTTTTTATAGGAAAGTTCTACTTTCGAATAATGAGGTAAGCTTTCATTTACCAATTGGTGAAGAAAAAGTGCAATATCTTCAGATGAGGCAGATCAACTTAGACTAGGCTTATAATACAATGTATTTTGAGTTATCGGTTAAAGCTCTTACCACAGACTAGCTTTTTGGTAATCTGGCAAAACCTAGTAAGTCAAAATTAGGTCAAAAATCAGCCAAACCAATATTTAGTTGTATCCTTCTGTTTTCATTTTAAGGAATGAAAAACTCTTCCTTATTGACAGATTTTTGCTCTAAAAGAACTTTCCAGTAGATCTGCTATTCTCAAGGAAATCACATCAGTTTTCATTTGCTTTCTCGAAATTGACTCCAGCAGACATTTTTTTTTCAGATTACAGCAACATGTGGTATGTCAAGTCATAGAAATACGGAAAATATTAAAACCCTTCCTATATTTTCAAACTTGCTATAACGAGGTAAACAATGGACCATGTTGCTAAGACAGACGTTTTGCCTGATGATAGCAAGCCCAATATAACCAAATGTACAGTACTGTGATAGGTGTTCTCAGCGCACTCAAAGACAGTGCTCGGGTCAGTTGCGTAATATCCTAAGGGAAGCTATAATTATTAACAGGCTTTTTAGGCCAGAGGAAATTTTGTGCGAATGAATTCGTCTATGAGCGATGCATAGTGAACGGGGTTTACGATCTAATTAACCAGAAGTTTTTTGCCGTTCTATGGCCACATTAAGTTGCAATCACGTAAATTATATATATATATATATATATATATATATATATATATATATATATATATATATATATATATATAACCAGGATTGCACTGATGTGATATAGGCGATGAGGAAATCAGCAGATATAAATGTGTATTACTGTGCTGGGTTACCAATTAATTGATCTGCTGAGATTTGAACTTGCATCGTTATCATTAAGAGCCTGCTCAATGTGGCGGCTGCTTTACGCATTAGGCTACAAAGGTCACCAGCAGCTATCATTGGAATCTAGTCCTATAAATATTCGTTATTTTCCAAGAACGCCTACTGAATTTATTTACATACGCAACTAGTATTGATGGTAACATTTATGTATATTAGCATTGTTTATTATCACTATAACTCTGGCAAAAGCTAAAATTGTGGGATCTCCAGGGAGGGTCGAGACTAGCTTACTGACAATGGTGGTGATGGATCTACTCTCTCCCTGCACCAATGTTGATAGGTAATTCTTGCTCTGATGAGTTTTAAATACGGTTAGTTATAAGAATGGCGACTTATGATGATCCGAAACAAAAACCAAATTAATTATAACGTTAAAAGCCGATCAATACATTGTTTAGAAGCATCTGCACTATTTTCATTGTTTCTTTGACTGAAATAGAATTGTTTTCCGATATGTAATGATCGTTTGATTGTTTCGCCTAGCTTCTTAAACTTGAATCTTTTGTAATAAAACAAAGACATTGGGCCAACGATGCGTTCACATTCCACCTGCCATTATTACAACGTAAAAGGTCTTTTACTTACAGCACTCTTTTGTGACAGGCTGAGGATATTCACATTCATTGTGTACGCATATATATATATATATATATATATATATATATATATATATAATATGTATATATATGTGTGTGTGTGTGTGTGAACAATAGGGAATGGGACGCTCTGGAGTAAAAGCATATAGAGACTTTGTTTATTTATTTATTAATTCGGAAATGAATTTATCAGCATGCTATACGCGTTTTGGGAGGGGGTCTCATCTTCAGTAGTATGTGTGTGTACCTTTCAGAGGTTAAAGGGTTATCGTAGAAAAACAAATTTAGCATCAGATGATTTGCTTTGGAAGCAAAAATGTGAATCAAAAGATGATTACTTTTGGGTCATCATGATGAGTTAGGAATGTGTTCTTTTGGTGTGGAAATCTGTGTTGGTATGCCTGCATGAATATAATAAATACTTTTGATCCGTACTATATTACAAAGGGTGCTATATCGGGAACACCTGTAACAATTTAATGATTACGTCTTTGATATCACAAATTGTGTTTCGTCGGAGGATGTCTGTACTAATAGCATTTTTAAAGTACAAATATGATGTCAGGTAAAGAAACAACTTCTCATGACAGCATCTGAGACTTTTTTTTTAATTCCCCGAATGATATAATTTTAGGCGGCCATAAAGTCTGGGCGTGGTTCCTCACTGTAATTGTTTATTAAATTGAACTCCCTTCTAAAAACATGATCCAACGGAAGAATCATACCACCACCCACACAACCACTGACCAATATGTCATAAATCGGAAGTAGACATCTCGTAGCTAACCGATTAAAAATTTCCATCAGATCAAGGTTAACCGTGTGGATAATATAGACGATTGTCTCTCTGATGGCTGACCAGGCTGACGTTTGAGGCACACGGATGCTTGCAATCTAGGCAGAAGGAAGTCGTCTCCGGGTGATGGCTGGTTTTGCGTCACGTAGTAACTTTTCCTCTCTCCGACATCTCTCGAAGAGCTCCAGGCAAACGTGATAGATCTTCTTTGTTCATTGCCCCTCCCTTCTTCCAAAAATAGCGCATTTCCTTACAAGGAAAAAAAACAGTCGAAAATGGCGTAAAGCGAAGAGATAATTACTAATAATTTATATTGGAAAAATCTTCAGCAACCAAAAATGGTACGTTAGGCAATGTCAACGGAAGTTAGGCTGATAGGAAATCTAAGACACTGGAATGTAGGAGAAAGAAAGAGAATGTATGCGCTGCTTCTATAATGGCTCATTACAAAACAAGCGCTGATCATTATTGTTACTAGTTTTTCTTTTTCATACCGTTGCTTTTTATCCTAATATTCCAGCTTGAATAATCTCTGTTAAGCAATATGACGCAAATAGTTGGAAGCACTTCGTGTTAACCTGGGTTCTCTCGCTATGGATTTGCTTCTTTGAACTTTGACTGTCTCTAATTTGGGGAAGGGCCTCTTCTCTACCCGTAGCTCTCTCGTTGTGAACTCTTTTTTTTTACACTTAATCCTTGGATTTATACTTCTAAATCAAAAATATGTTCACCAAAGATTTCTACCCTTCGTCCATAAGTCTTTTGGCATTTACCACACTTCAAGTATAAATAGTAAATGCTACGGACAACATTGTCCTCATCTAGCTCTGTGCATGATAACGCGATGATTTATTTTAAATGATACATCGAAAAGATTCTCAGCAGTGTTGTGACATGGGACTGTACTACACAAGCAGCCATATCAATCAAAATACACGACTGTTAAATGAATTACAAAATTAATCTTCTTCAAAATAGTCTTCTCTGTCTGGAAGATGAATGTGAAGATTCGTATTACATATGGATAAATGTACTTTGATTCAATTTTCTTTTATTCATTCATACATTAGTGTGTCGTCAACCGGGAACCAAATAGAAAAATTCATGGCCAGACGCTCCCCCTTTGAAAATTATGACGCCAGCCGTTCGCGGCCTTTCCCCAAAATTCTTCTTCGCTTACGTGAAATCTGACTTTCTTAAGGTTTAGGGTTTAATTTGTCTCGTATTTCAAAATATTCTAACGTATTTTATCAAATGAAAAACCAAATGTTACTTTTTATTACCTGGTATATATCAATCTAATTCTGTGTAAACATAAAAACCAACGAAAATATACACAAATTACACTAACAGTTACTGGGAGATAATTGACTGAAATGACAAATATTTGGAATTTTTTTGTATATTTAAAGTTGTAAGTCTTTCTAGACACATGCATACATACATACATATCTCATCAGATTGGACAGTTTGTGTCCGACAGGATGGGATAATTGTAGAGATTTTTTTTTATCAGGAAACACATTTCGTCCAGCACCGATGTTAAGAAAGTGAGCGTTTATTCATTTACATGGTCAGCTGTTCGGTTTTACAAGTTAGCTCTGTTGCCGGACGAAATGTTTCCCAATGAAATGTCTCTACGAATGTATATGCATGATAGGAAGTGGATTCGCTACACAAACAAGTTTGTTTCGGTCCTCTCAGAGCCTCATCGGGCGAATGAAGCGCATTGGGGAGCCTTTGGACTCGTCCTTCGGCTCTCCCATTATTACTCGGCCCAGCTGCGGGGTTTCTGTTTCCCCGGGGCAGCACTGCTCCATTGCAGCTAAAGGAGCAGGTCCCCTGATGGATGCTTTCGTGGCGGAAGTTGTCTAGCTATGACGATGAGCTTTTCAACCGTAGCCGCGTCGGCTGGAGTCATTTTTGGAAGGGTTGCTCCTATTTCTTCCCACTTTAAGCCCGACCTTGTGTCACATATTGCTGTGGTGGGACAGTGATTAAATAGATAATGTGTTTTTAGATTCTCGTTTGGGGGATTTGGTTAGAGACTTGTGGGTGTTGCTATGAGTGGGAGGAGTTTTTAGTTTCGTTTTATTGTTTTTAGCAGTGTGTATGTTTTTGCTGGTGGTAGTAAGTTACATGTCAAAGGGTGTGAGCTTGGTGTAGGACTTATCTTTAAGTGGACGCTGAATTGTATTCTGAGGGATGTTCTGATCTTGACCTTGATATTTGGCATCCTATTTATTGCCTATATAGGTATCCTTTATGACAATAGTGGATTGTATTCTTAATTTATTTGGACATGTGAGGGGGTAGATAATCTTGATTAGAAGTTTTGGAGATAAAGGGTATGTGAGTAAACTGTCTACATTTCGTTTAATTTAGTGATGTATTGATTGCTATACTGTTTGTTCGTAAGAATTTTGAACGATGCTTGCATTTCAGTGTTATTTCATTTTTTTTCTGTTTAGGATATCAACTTTTTGTTAATTAGCAATGTATAATATTTCAAATTTTTCTGGCATATTAGTTTGTCATGTCCACTTTACGTTGGTTTGCAGTTCATTTTGGTATAATTTCCAATTATATACTAAAGATATATATCTATATATCCAGAGATATAGAATTTTGGTATCCCCTCAAAAAGCAGTTTTGATATCTCATAAAGCCAAATACGTCAATTGGGCTTTCTCCAGGAACTAGCAGGAAAATCCCGCCCGTAGTGCGTGTTCTCAACTAGTAATAATGCATCAAAATTAAGTGAAAGCTAATAAGTTACTAGCTAGATCCGTAGAAATTTCACGGGTGTTGATAACTAAGATAACCCATTATTCCATGCCTCTACATTATATATCTCAATTTACATTAAATCTAATAATAAAAAATGCAAATAC
The DNA here is from genome assembly GCA_963457665.1 of Thysanoteuthis rhombus. Classification (NCBI taxonomy): domain Eukaryota; kingdom Metazoa; phylum Mollusca; class Cephalopoda; order Oegopsida; family Thysanoteuthidae; genus Thysanoteuthis; species Thysanoteuthis major. The sequence goes on from OY735221.1 coordinate 34,339,487, forward strand.
ATAAGTAGATCATTCACATTATCCTCTGAAATTATGATTTTCCTTGACCAAAAAGCCAGTAGACAAAGGAACAGTGTTACAGAAAATATTCTATTTTTGAGACGATCATTGATTTTGTCTAGATTTCGAGAAACAAATGTTATTACTTTTGATATGAAGTGTACAATAAAAGAAATGATTTATTCAGTGTATTGTTTTTACTTAATCATTTCTCCATTGTCATTAACACCTGGACCGTGCATGGCATTAGTTTTTTCACATTTCATTTCTTGTGCACGACCTCAAAACATGAAGGAATCATTATCATCGTCATGTCTTTTGACGTCCGTCGTTTATATTCATTTACACATAAATTCCCCATCCACCAAAGTGCTCTATTCCTATGGAAGAGCATTGCATAAGCTTACAATGGTTGGGTTACATCACTTAAAGAGTGCTCAACCCTAAATAGAGGAGCATTAATTATTATGTCATCTACAGACAGCTGTTTCGATATATTACATCTCTTCAGTGTGGCTATACACTTTCCATTAACCCATCCAGTATCGCAGGGCAGGATTGAAACCTTCGCTTCAGATATATATATATATATATATATATAATGTTCACTCGTTCTGTCTGCACAATATTTCTAAAAGTTCTGGATGAATTTCCATGACATCTTGTAGAAAGATGGACTATTGGCTTATTAAGAATCGATCAAATTTTAGAACGCATTTAATATTTCTGCAGTTGCTATATTTTTTACAGTGTAGCTATATATGAATTGATCTCTTCCTAGTTGGTGCATGGTGTTGGAAGAGGTATGTGCCGAGTGCTTTTTTGTAATCAAACATATGCTTTTTTTGCTTTTTTTTTTTTTGTCTTTTTTTCCCAAGAAAAGGTTTCTCTTCAGAATGAAATTTAAGAAAAGTTTTATCTGTATGTATGGAAGCACCTATTTTTTCCCACATTAAGCTTGACCCTGTGTCACATATCGCTGCGGTGGGACAGTGATTAAATGGAATGTATGGAAGCTGTTTGCAAAATAATCATATAACTATGAATAGCAACTAATTAAAAAACGTTTCTCGTTTTCCTGGTGTTGCTTACGTCAAATAGAAGTACGTTTCAAAAGGAGACCAAAAAAGTCACTTTGGTATTGTTCAGGAAATCTATTGAAAATTAAAGATCTCTGCCTTTAAAAAAAGACATCTCATGTGTAACAATCTAATGCAATAATATTTCGGTTAGATACGTCTCTAAAAATCCTGTCGTTTTAACTTAGCGTGAATTGAAATTGTTCCAGAAATCATTTTGAATATGCTGTTGAGCTGCAACAAGACGGGATGAATTAGTATTGTTTATCTCATCTGGTATCTACTTTCTTGATCTGTGAAATAGTATGAGATGTCGATATATATTGATACATGATATATCATTGTATATTTGCATTTCTCTGTGTGCTTTTATCCTCAAATACATATCTCAACCAAAGTGTATAGTATACACTTCGGGGACTCAATGATTTTCTCTTTCATTATTTATTTTAGAAATTTAACATTAGTTTATTTATTTCGAGAAAAAAATAGGAATAATTCTGAAAACTATTATTGCAGACTAACAGTACACGATTGAGAGTAGTTACCAACACCAAAGTCGTGGCTGCGTCCAAATACTCAGCTTTTTGCTTGACGATGCAGTCTCCGCTAGCTGGGTCGTGCACACGGCATGTTCAGCATGGAGTATCGTGGAAGGACCTGCTAAGTGGAGAAAATAGCCTCAGGCAAGAGAGCACAATGGCGGCCCGCCTTTGTTTCAAAAATTCTGCAAGCGAGAAATGCCACTAAACATGTGAACGTTGGGGGGATGAAAGTAAATTGCAAGCGATCGCTCTTCTTGGAGGCTGGAACAATACTCGATATTGACCTTAGAAAATGTTCTAATACCCCTTTCGGTAATGCGTAATTATACATGGTCAAATTTTGGTTGGATATAAAATAGCTGCCCCGATTGTAAAATGAGTATGCGAGCAAGGGCTTTTATCTTGCAATCGGTAATTATTACTCTTCAACACCTGCTACACTTGATGGGTTGATATAAGTAAATTCTGTACGTTTTGTGATTATTCTTGCATTGCCTTTAAATAGCATGTCCAATTTTATTTGTTTCTATAGATTCTTGTGAAGCATAGGGTCACATTTTGCCGTGGTTTCAGTAGCAAGCAAGTTTTCACGGAGTAGAGTTGTGAACGTCTCTTATACAGATCGTCCAATAGGGTTCCAACTGCCTTGATAATGATTTATTCACCTGGGATGAAGTAACATCATGCCATTCGTGAGGGCATTAGCACAAAGTAAACTTTAAGAACCTCGGCCTAAAATCTTACTCTGTCTAGTAACTGTCACGTCACTCTACACCTCCGAATGAACATAGAACATAGGGGATCTTATGGAGAATATGAGGGATTGTACAAGGTGTGGGTTTGAGCAATACAAAAGCGCCAAGGATGGAGGTAAACTTGGAAAGAAGTGGGGGTAAGTACAATATAAACTCTTGTTCGACGGTACCATTCCAAGATGCATGCATTTTAACGTTTTTTTTAATAATCCTGAGTGACTTTTGTTGAAGATTAGTTTTCAGCAACAGCACATGATTTCAATACATTATTTCAAAAACTTGAGCTAATTTCTTTTATTTGAAGACCTGTAACCCATATATCAGTCACTACAGAGTGAAAGGCTGATAAAGTAATTTTTATCTGTACATTTTGGTTCCTCATTAATTAACTTCGTATAAAGTCCATTTGTTATAACTATAATTTGTAATAGCGCCACCCGTAAATCACTGTCTCGTAATGACGAGTCTACGGTAGACCTGTGAATTTTATGTATGATTTTGGTAAGGATTGCTCTTAAGTTTCTTATTATGGTAGAAAAATGAAGTCAGTTTTTGTCATTATCTATGATATGGTCGGACCATTTTCCTTGTCTAGGTCTTCATTTGTTCACAATTATAAAATGATCGGTCGAGTATATTCCAGCCTTCGTCGGGTATTGTTCATTCTAGAATATGTAACCACTTCTTATAGCGCATACTCGATTGGACTGGATGCGTGTAGGAACGTTGTGAACTAATGTACAGAGACGAGAAAAATAATCCAACCAAATCATACGTAATGGTTAATACATCCAGTCTTAGAGTTTGACCAACGGCACTCATAGAATCCGGAGGGTGGCGTAATTAGAGGAGTCTACTGAAGAAAGATTGAGAAGTGTGGTTGGAGGTAAGAAAGCCAAAAGTAAAATTGATTCGGAAAAGAAGACCGTGGCTAATAAGGGGGAAGAAAAATAAGTGTCCAACCCTAAGGGAAGGGGCTGGATAAAAGACAAAATGGATGCTCATATCATAACCAAGCTGATGTTTTCGTTACGTTTAGCATTTTTTCTAATTTACTTTTCCATTTACTGTAACTGCTCATTCACTCTCGGCCATTCTCTCACTCCCTCGGCCATTCTCTCTCTCTCTCTCGGCCATTCTCTCTCTCTCTCTCTCGGCCATTCTCTCTCTCTCTCTCGGCCATTCTCTCTCTCTCTCTCTCGGCCATTCTCTCTCTCTCTCTCGGCCATTCTCTCTCTCTCTCTCGGCCATTCTCTCTATCTCTCGGCCATTCTCTCTCTCTCTCAGCCATTCTCTCTCTCTCTCGGCCATTCTCTCTCTCTCGGCCATTCTCTCTCTCTCTCTCGGCCATTCTCTCTCTCTCTCTCGGCCATTCTCTCTCTCTCTCTCTCTCTCGGCCATTCTCTCTCTCTCTCTCTCGGCCATTCTCTCTCTCTCTCTCTCGGCCATTCTCTCTCTCTCTCTCTCGGCCATTCTCTCTCTCTCTCTCTCGCCATTCTCTCTCTCTCTCTCTCGGCCATTCTCTCTCTCTCTCTCTCGCCATTCTCTCTCTCTCTCTCGGCCATTCTCTCTCTCTCTCTCGGCCATTCTCTCTCTCTCTCTCGGCCATTCTCTCTCTCTCTCGGCCATTCTCTCTCTCTCTCTCTCTCGGCCATTCTCTCTCTCTCTCTCTCTCGGCCATTCTCTCTCTCTCTCTCTCTCGGCCATTCTCTCTCTCTCTCTCTCTCGGCCATTCTCTCTCTCTCTCTCTCTCGGCCATTCTCTCTCTCTCTCTCTCGGCCATTCTCTCTCTCTCTCTCTCTCGGCCATTCTCTCTCTCTCTCTCTCGGCCATTCTCTCTCTCTCTCTCTCGGCCATTCTCTCTCTCTCTCTCTCGGCCATTCTCTCTCTCTCTCTCTCGGCCATTCTCTCTCTCTCTCTCTCGGCCATTCTCTCTCTCTCTCTCTCGGCCATTCTCTCTCTCTCTCTCTCGGCCATTCTCTCTCTCTCTCTCTCGGCCATTCTCTCTCTCTCTCTCTCGGCCATTCTCTCTCTCTCTCTCTCGGCCATTCTCTCTCTCTCTCTCTCGGCCATTCTCTTCTCTCTCTCTCGGCCATTCTCTCTCTCTCTCTCTCGGCCATTCTCTCTCTCTCTCTCTCTCGGCCATTCTCTCTCTCTCTCTCTCTCGGCCATTCTCTCTCTCTCTCTCTCTCGGCCATTCTCTCTCTCTCTCTCTCTCGGCCATTCTCTCTCTCTCTCTCTCTCGGCCATTCTCTCTCTCTCTCTCTCTCGGCCATTCTCTCTCTCTCTCTCTCTCGGCCATTCTCTCTCTCTCTCTCTCGGCCATTCTCTCTCTCTCTCTCTCTCGGCCATTCTCTCTCTCTCTCTCTCTCGGCCATTCTCTCTCTCTCTCTCTCTCGGCCATTCTCTCTCTCTCTCTCTCTCGGCCATTCTCTCTCTCTCTCTCTCTCGGCCATTCTCTCTCTCTCTCTCTCTCGGCCATTCTCTCTCTCTCTCTCTCTCGGCCATTCTCTCTCTCTCTCTCTCTCGGCCATTCTCTCTCTCTCTCTCGGCCATTCTCTCTCTCTCTCTCTCTCGGCCATTCTCTCTCTCTCTCTCTCTCGGCCATTCTCTCTCTCTCTCTCTCTCGGCCATTCTCTCTCTCTCTCTCTCTCGGCCATTCTCTCTCTCTCTCTCTCTCGGCCATTCTCTCTCTCTCTCTCTCGGCCATTCTCTCTCTCTCTCTCTCTCTCGGCCATTCTCTCCTCTCTCTCTCTCTCTCGGCCATTCTCTCTCTCTCTCTCTCTCGGCCATTCTCTCTCTCTCTCTCTGTCTCTTTCCCTCTCTCGGTCATTCTCTCTCTCTCTCTGTCTCGGTCATTCTCTCTCTCTCTCTGTCTCGGTCATTCTCTCTCTCTCTCTCTCGTCATTCTCTCTCTCTCTCGGCCATTCTCTCTCTCTCTCTCTCTCGGCCATTCTCTCTCTCTCTCTCTGTCTCTTTCCCTCTCTCGGTCATTCTCTCTCTCTCTCTGTCTCGGTCATTCTCTCTCTCTCTCTCTCGGTCATTCTCTCTCTCTCTCTCGGTCATTCTCTCTCCCTCTCTCGGTCATTCTCTCTCTCTCTCTCGGTCATTCTCTCTCCCTCTCTCGGTCATTCTCTCTCTCTCTCCCTCTCTCGGTCATTCTCTCTCTCTCTCTCTCTCTCCCTCTCTCGGTCATTCTCTCTCTCCCTCTCTCGGTCATTCTCTCTCTCCCTCTCTCGGTCATTCTCTCTCTCCCTCTCTCGGTCATTCTCTCTCTCCCTCTCTCGGTCATTCTCTCTCTCCCTCTCTCGGTCTCGGTCATTCTCTCTCTCTCTCTGTCTCGGTCATTCTCTCTCTCCTCTCTCGGTCATTCTCTCTCTCTCTCTCGGTCATTCTCTCTCTCTCTTTGTCTCGGTCATTCTCTCTCTCTCTCTCGGTCATTCTCTCTCTCTCTCTCTCGGTCATTCTCTCTCTCTCTCTCTCGGTCATTCTCTCTCTCTCTCTCTCTCTCTCGGTCATTCTCTCTCTCTCTCTCTCTCTCTCGGTCATTCTCTCTCTCTCTCTCTCTCGGTCATTCTCTCTCTCTCTCGGTCATTCTCTCTCTCGGTCATTCTCTTCTCTCTCGGTCATTCTCTCTCTCTCTCGGTCATTCTCTCTCTCTCTCGATCATTCTCTCTCTCTCCCGATCATTCTCTCTCTCTCTCTCTCATTCTCTCTCTCTCTCTCTCATTCTCTCTCTCTCTCTCATTCTCTCTCTCTCTCTGTGTCATTCTCTCTCTCTGTGTCATTCTCTCTCTCTCTCTCTCTTTGTGTCATTCTCTCTCTTTGTGTCATTCTCTCTCTTTGTGTCATTCTCTCTCTTTGTGTCATTCTCTCTCTCTGTGTCATTCTCTCTCTCGGCCATTCTCTTTCTCGGCCATTGTCTTTCTCGGCCATTGTCTTTCTCGGCCATTGTCTTTCTCGGCCATTGTCTTTCTCGGCCATTGTCTCTCTCTGGCCATTGTCTCTCTCTGGCCATTGTCTCTGTCTCTCGCCACTCTTTCGCCATTTCTCTCTCTCTCTCTGTCTCTCGCCATTCTCTCTCTCTCTGTCTCTCGCCATTCTCTCGCCATTCTCTCTTCTCTGTCTCTCGCCATTCTCTCTCTCTCTGTCTCTCGCCATTCTCTCGCCATTCTCTCTCTCTCTGTCTCTCGCATTCTCTCTCTCTCTCTGTCTCTCGCCATTCTCTCTCTCTCTCTGTCTCTCGCCATTCTCTCTCTCTCTCTGTCTCTCGCCATTCTCTCTCTCTCTCTGTCTTTCGCCATTCTCTCGCCATTCTCTCTCTCTCTGTCTGCCATTCTCTCTCTCTCTCTGTCTGCCATTCTCTCTCTCTCTCTGTCTGCCATTCTCTCTCTCTGTCTCTCGCCATTCTCTCTCTCTCTCTGTCTCTTGCCATTCTCTCTGTCTCTCTTTTTCCCTCTCTCTTTTTCCCTCTCTCTTTTTCCCTCTCTCTTTTCCTCTCTCTTTTTCCCTCTCTCTTTTCCCTCTCTCTTTTCCATCTCTCTTTTTCCATCTCTCTTTTCCCTCTCTCTTTTTCCATCTCTCTTTTTCCATCTCTCTTCCCCTCTCTCTGTCTCTCTTCCCTCTCTGTCTCTCTCTCTCTCTTTCCCTCTCTCTCCTTCCCTCTCTTTCCCTCTCTCTCCTTCCCTCTCTCTCTCCTCCCTCTCTCTCTCTCTCTCTCTCTCCCTCTCTCTCTCTCTCTTCTCCCCTCTCTCTCTCTTCTCCCCTCTCTCTCTCTCTCCTCTCCCTCTCTCTCTCTCTCTTCTTCCCTCTCTCTCTCTCTCTCTCTTCTTCCCTCTCTCTCTCTCTTCTCCCCCTCTCTCTCTCTCTCTCTCTCTCTTTCCCTCTCTTCTCTTTTCTCTTCTCTCTCTTTTCTTCCCTCTCTCTCTCTTTCTTCCCTCTCTCTCTCTTCTTCCCTCTCTCTCTCTTTTCTCTCTCTCTCTCTCTTTTCTCTCTCTCTCTCTCTTTTTCTCTCTCTCTTTTTTTCTCTCTCTCTCTTTTTTTCTCTCTCTCTTTTTTTCTCTCTCTCTCTTTTTTTCTCTCTCTCTTTTTTTCTCTCTCTCTCTTTTTCTCTCTCTCTCTTTTTTTCTCTCTCTCTTTTTTCTCTCTCTCTCTCTTTTTTTCTCTCTCTTTTTTTTCTCTCTCTTTTTTCCTCTCTTTTTTCCTCTCTTTTTTCCTCTCTTTTTTCTCTCTTTTTTCTCTCTCTTTTTTCCTCTCTCTTTTTTCCTCTCTCTTTTTTCCTCTCTCTTTTTTCCTCTCTCTTTTTTCCTCTCTCGTTTTTCCCTCTCCGTTTTTCCCTCTCCGTTTTTCCCTCTCTGTTTTCCCTCCCCCTCTCTCCCCTGTTTTCCCCTCCCTCTCTCTCTCTCTCTTTTTCTCCCTCTCTCTTTGCGTGTCTGTGTGTGTGTGTCTCTCTCCCT
>OY735221.1:34347521-34385021 GCA_963457665.1 Thysanoteuthis rhombus
GGAGTATCGTGGAAGGACCTGCTAAGTGGAGAAAATAGCCTCAGGCAAGAGAGCACAATGGCGGCCCGCCTTTGTTTCAAAGATTCTGCAAGCGAGAAATGCCACTAAACATGTGAACGTTGGGGGGATGAAAGTAAATTGCAAGCGATCGCTCTTCTTGGAGGCTGGAACAATACTCGATATTGACCTGAGAAAATGTTCTAATACCCCTTTCGGTAATGCGTAATTATACATGGTCAAATTTTGGTTGGATATAAAATAGCTGCCCCGATTGTAAAATGAGTATGCGAGCAAGGGCTTTTATCTTGCAATCGGTAATTATTACTCTTCAACACCTGCTACACTTGATGGGTTGATATAAGTAAATTCTGTACGTTTTGTGATTATCCTTGCATTGCCTTTAAATAGCATGTCCAATTTTATTTGTTTCTATAGATTCTTGTGAAGCATAGGGTCACATTTTGCCGTGGTTTCAGTAACAAGCAAGTTTTCACGGAGTAGAGTTGTGAACGTCTCTTATACAGATCGTCCAATAGGGTTCCAACTGCCTTGATAATAATTTATTCACCTGGGATGAAGTTACATCATGCCATTCGTGAGGGCATTAGCACAAAGTAAACTTTAAGAACCTCGGCCTAAAATCTAACTCTGTTCAGCAATTCCGTTATGAGTGCCAGTAACTGTCACGTCACTCTACACCTCCGAATGAACATAGAACATTGGGGATCTTATGGAGAATATCAAGGCTTGTACAAGTGAGGGTTTGAGCAATACAAAAGCGCCAAGGATGGAGATAAAATTGGAAAGAAGTGGGGCTAAGTACAATATAAACTCTTGTTCAATGGTACCATTCAAAGATGCATGCATTTTAACGGTTTTTTTTTTTAATAATCCTGAGTGACTTTTGTTGGAGATTAGTTTTCAGCAACAGTGCATGATTTCAATACATTATTTCAAAAACTTGAGCTAATTTCTTTTATTTGAAGACCTGTAACCCATATATCAGTCACTGCGGAGTAAAAGGCCAATAAAGTAATTTTTATCTGTACATTTTGGTTTCTCATTAATTAACTTCGTATAAAGTCCATTTGTTATAACTATAATTTGTAATAGCGCCACCCGTAAATCACTGTCTCGTAATGACGAGTCTGCAGTGGACCTATGAATTTTATGTATAATTTTGGTAAGGATTGCTCTTAAGTTTCTTATTATGGTAGAAAAATGAAGTCAGTTTTTGTCATTATCTATGATATGGTCGGACCATTTTCCTTGTCTAGGTCTTCATTTGTTCACAATTATAAAATGATCGGTCGAGTATATTCCAGCCTTCGTTCGGGCATTGTTGATTCTAGAATGTGTAATCACTTCTTATAGCGCATGCTCGATTGGACTGGATGCGTGTAGGAACGTTGTGAACTAATGTACAGAGACGAGAAAAATAATCCAACCAAATCATACGTAATGGTTAATACATCCAGTCTTAGAGTTTGACCCACGGCACTCATAGAATCCGGAGGGTGGCGTAATTAGAGGAGTCTACTGAAGAAAGATTGAGAAGTGTGGTTGGAGGTAAGAAAGCCAAAAGTAAAATTGGTTCGGAAAAGAAGACCGTGGCTAATAAGGGGTAAGAAAAATAAGTGTCCAACCCTAAGGGAAGTGGCTAGATAAAAGACAAAATGGATGCTCATATTTTAACGAAGCTGATGTTTTCTCTCTCTCTCTCTCTCTGCCATTCTCTCTCTCTCTCTCTCTGCCATTCTCTCTCTCTCTCTCTGCCATTCTCTCTCTCTCTCTCTCTCTGCCATTCTCTCTCTCTCTCTCTCTCTTGCCATTCTCTCTCTCTCTCTCTGCCATTCTCTCTCTCTCTCTCTGCCATTCTCTCTCTCTCTCTCTGCCATTCTCTCTCTCTCTCTCTCTGCCATTCTCTCTCTCTCTCTCTGCCATTCTCTCTCTCTCTCTCTCTGCCATTCTCTCTCTCTCTCTCTGCCATTCTCTCTCTCTCTCTCTGCCATTCTCTCTCTCTCTCTCTCTGCCATTCTCTCTCTCTCTCTCTCTGCCATTCTCTCTCTCTCTCTCTCTCGGCCATTCACTCTCTCTCTCTCTCTCGGCCATTCACTCTCTCTCTCTCTCTCCGGCCATTCACTCTCTCTCTCTCTCTCGGCCATTCACTCTCTCTCTCTCTCTCGGCCATTCTCTCTCTCTCTCTCTCTCGGCCATTCTCTCTCTCTCTCTCTCTCGGCCATTCTCTCTCTCTCTCTCTCTCTCTGCCATTCTCTCTCTCTCTCCCTCTCTCTCTGCCATTCTCTCTCTCTCTCTCTCTCTGCCATTCTCTCTCTCTCTCTCTCTCTCTCTGCCATCTCTCTCTCTCTCTCTCTCTCTGCCATTCTCTCTCTCTCTCTCTGCCATTCTCTCTCTCTCTCTGCCATTCTCTCTCTCTCTCTCTGCCATTCTCTCTCTCTCTCTCTGCCATTCTCTCTCTCTCTCCTCTCTGCCATTCTCTCTCTCTCTCTCTCTGTCCATCTCTCTCTCTCTCTCTGCCATTCTCTCTCTCTCTCTGCCATTCTCTCTCTCTCTCTCTCTGCCATTCTCTCTCTCTCTCTCTCTGCCATTCTCTCTCTCTCTCTCTCGCCATTCTCTCTCTCTCTCTCTCTGCCATTCTCTCTCTCTCTCTCTCTGCCATTCTCTCTCTCTCTCTCTCTGCCATTCTCTCTCTCTCTCTCCTGCCATTCTCTCTCTCTCTCTCTCTCTCGCCATTCTCTCTCTCTCTCTCTCTCGGCCATTCTCTCTCTCTCTCTCTCTCGCCATTCTCTCTCTCTCTCTCTCTCGGCCATTCTCTCTCTCTCTCTCTCTCGGCCATTCTCTCTCTCTCTCTCTCTCGGCCATTCTCTCTCTCTCTCTCTCTCGGCCATTCTCTCTCTCTCTCTCTCTCTCGGCCATTCTCTCTCTCTCTCCTCTCTCTCGGCATTCTCTCTCTCTCTCTCTCTCTCGGCCATTCTCTCTCTCTCTCTCTCTCGGCCATTCTCTCTCTCTCTCTCTCTCTCGGCCATTCTCTCTCTCTCTCTCTCTCTCGGCCATTCTCTCTCTCTCTCTCTCTCGGCCATTCTCTCTCTCTCTCTCTCTCTCGGCCATTCTCTCTCTCTCTCTCTCTCTCGGCCATTCTCTCTCTCTCTCTCTCTCTCGGCCATTCTCTCTCTCTCTCTCTCTCGGCCATTCTCTCTCTCTCTCTCTCTCGGCCATTCTCTCTCTCTCTCTCTCTCGGCCATTCTCTCTCTCTCTCTCTCTCGGCCATTCTCTCTCTCTCTCTCTCTCGGCCATTCTCTCTCTCTCTCTCTCTCGGCCATTCTCTCTCTCTCTCTCTCTTGGCCATTCTCTCTCTCTCTCTCTCTCTGGCCATTCTCTCTCTCTCTCTCTCTCGGCCATTCTCTCTCTCTCTCTCTTTCAGCCATTCTCTCTCTCTCTCGGCCATTCTCTCTCTCTCTCTCTCTCTCTCGGCCATTCTCTCTCTCTCTCTCTCTCTCTCTCGGCCATTCTCTCTCTCTCTCTCTCTCGCCATTCTCTCTCTCTCTCTCTCTGCCATTCTCTCTCTCTCTCTCTCTCGGCCATTCTCTCTCTCTCTCTCTCTCTGCCATTCTCTCTCTCTCTCTCTCTCCCTGCCATTCTCTCTCTCTCTCTCTGCCATTCTCTCTCCTCTCTCTCTCTCTCGGCCATTCTCTCTCTCTCTCTCTCTCTCTCTGCCATTCTCTCTCTCTCTCTCTCGGCCATTCTCTCTCTCTCTCTCTCTCTCTCTCTCTCGGCCATTCTTTCTCTCTCTCTCTCTCGGCCATTCTTTCTCTCTCTCTCTCTCTCGGCCATTCTCTCTCTCTCTCTCTCTCTCGGCCATTCTCTCTCTCTCTCTCTCTCGGCCATTCTCTCTCTCTCTCTCTCTCTCGGCCATTCTCTCTCTCTCTCTCTCTCTCGGCCATTCTCTCTCTCTCTCTCTCTCTCGGCCATTCTCTCTCTCTCTCTCTCTCTCGGCCATTCTCTCTCTCTCTCTCTCTCTCGGCCATTCTCTCTCTCTCTCTCTCTCTCGGCCATTCTCTCTCTCTCTCTCTCTCTCGGCCATTCTCTCTCTCTCTCTCTCTTGCCATTCTCTCTCTCTCTCTCTCTGCCATTCTCTCTCTCTCTCTCTCTGCCATTCTCTCTCTCTCTCTCTCTGCCATTCTCTCTCTCTCTCTCTCGGCCATTCTCTCTCTCTCTCTCTCTCGGCCATTCTCTCTCTCTCTCTCTCTCTCGGCCATTCTCTCTCTCTCTCTCTCTCTCTCTCTCGGCCATTCTCTCTCTCTCTCTCTCTCTCTCGGCCATTCTCTCTCTCTCTCTCTCTCTCGGCCATTCTCTCTCTCTCTCTCTCTCTCGGCCATTCTCTCTCTCTCTCTCTCTCTCGGCCATTCTCTCTCTCTCTCTCTCTCTCTCGGCCATTCTCTCTCTCTCTCTCTCTCTCGGCCATTCTCTCTCTCTCTCTCTCTCTCTCTCTCTCTCTCTCGGCCATTCTCTCTCTCTCTCTCTCTCTCTCTCTCGGCCATTCTCTCTCTCTCTCTCTCTCTCTCTCTCTCTCGGCCATTCTCTCTCTCTCTCTCTCTCTCTCGGCCATTCTCTCTCTCTCTCTCTCTCTCGGCCATTCTCTCTCTCTCTCTCTCTCCTCTGCCATTCTCTCTCTCTCTCTCTCTCTCTCTCTGCCATTCTCTCTCTCTCTCTCTCTCTCTCTGGGCCATTCTCTCTCTCTCTCTCTCTCTCTGGGCCATTCTCTCTCTCTCTCTCTCTCTCTCTGGGCCATTCTCTCTCTCTCTCTCTCTCTCGGCCATTCTCTCTCTCTCTCTCTCTCGGCCATTCTCTCTCTCTCTCTCTCTCTCTCGGCCATTCTCTCTCTTTCTCTCTCTCTCTCTCGGCCATTCTCTCTCTTTCTCTCTCTCTCTCTCGGCCATTCTCTCTCTTTCTCTCTCTCTCTCTCGGCCATTCTCTCTCTCTCTCTCTCTCTCGGCCATTCTCTCTCTCTCTCTCTCTCTCTCTCTCGGCTATTCTCTCTCTCTCTCTCTCTCTCGGCCATTCTCTCTCTCTCTCTCTCTCGGCCATTCTCTCTCTCTCTCTCTCTCTGCCATTCTCTCTCTCTCTCTACCATTCTCTCTCTCTCTCTCTCTCTACCATTCTCTCTCTCTCTCTCTACCATTCTCTCTCTCTCTCTCTACCATTCTCTCTCTCTCTCTCTACCATTCTCTCTCTCTCTCTCGGCCATTCTCTCTCTCTCTCTCTGTCTCGGCCATTCTCTCTCTCTCTCTCTCTGTCTCGGCCATTCTCTCTCTCTCTCTGTCTCGGCCATTCTCTCTCTCTCTCTCTGTCTCTGTCTCGGCCATTCTCTCTCTTTCTCTCTCTCTCTGTCTCGGCCATTCTCTCTCTTTCTCTCTCTCTCTCTCTCTCTCTCTTTTTCCCCTCTCTCTCTCTCTCTTTCCCCTCTCTCTCCCCCTCTCTCTCCCTTTCTCTCTCTCTCCCCCTCTCTCTCCCCCTCTCCCCTCTGTCCCCCTCTCTCTCTCTCTTTCCCCCTCTTTCCTTTTCCCTCTTTTTCCCTTTTTCTTTTTCCCTCTTTTCCCCTCTTTCTTTTTCCCTTTCTCTTTCTCTCTTTTTCTCTCTCTCTTTCTCTCTTTTTCCCTCTTTCTTTTTCCCTCTCTCTTTGCATGTCTGTGTGTCTCTCTTTCTCCCTTTGCGTGTCTGTGTGTGTCTCTATCTCTCTTTCCCTTTGCGTGTCTGTGTCTGTGTGTGTCTCTTAATCCTAATGAGAAAGCTCATACAAAATAGCTTTAATAAGTAACTTGTCATTAAACTTCATCAAACACTCTTATTGCTCAACTCTTTCATTCTTGGATGAGTCACGTGTAGAGTATTCATTCAATTGTTCATAATTCAGAAACTGATGTCGTTAACCTACCCTCTACTGTAGTCACTAGTCCATGACCCGTCGCTTCGCTGACGGCAATCAAAGCAGGCTCGGCTAATAGCTACAACTAATAGTGTGGCAGATACGGTAGGGGTCAGGTAGTTTGATAAAACGATAGGATGGGTTGACGTTTGCTTCTGATACTATGTGACAGACACGGCTCTTATATAGTAGCCGTAAAAATGACGGGATTATTTACGCATAAATAAATCAAATATATCTATTTGTAAACGAAAAACACAAATCTAGCAAAATATATTTTTCTTCGAGTCTTCATAGATTTTTTCTTTTTTTTTTTCTTTTGGTATACCAAGGCAGAAGAATTGGATGAAAAAACATTTTTTAGCATGAGGAAAATCTGTTTTATCCATAAAATACACGTCTTTGTTTCCTGTCCTACAACGAAGACATCAGCAGTAGTAGTAAATGTAGTAATGATGTCAATGTAAACACACACACATGAAAGTGCGCTTTGGTTTACGCGAACACACTCGTGCTCAAAGGTTTTGCTTTACCTCCTTGTCATTCTGTAAGGAATCCAGACAAAACCACGTAATAGCTTTTCATTGTTATGAGATTTTTAAAATTGCCAAAATGTAAATAGATCCGATGACTGTTTGTTTCTCATCCATTTTTTTTTTTTTTCCCTAGGCTGAAACTTTTGATTTTTTTCTTTTTTTTTTTTTTTTTCAATTACTTTTCGGGAATTTTTTTTTTAGCTTTTAATTCTTTTTTTTTTTTTTTAAATAACCCTCGTGTTCCAGATTATTTATACATCCGGCGGAAGATATAATTTTAATTTAAACAATTTACTAATTCAAATAAACAACTGACCATAACCCTTGCTTCTAATCTTCGGCTGGTGTCCATTGCATTTTCGAAAAAGAAAATAGAAGTTGAAAAAACATGCATACGTAATCACCCCAACCTCATCCCTAAAAATGGCAGCTTATCAAAAATCATAAACAAACATTTTCATGTCTTCGATGGACATCAGAGCATTTTGAAGAAAAAATATACCAGCTCTAACTAAATTAAATAATTCTAATTTAATATAGTTTTCATGATTTCGTGCGACAAATATAACTTGATTAAAATTATTGGATCATAACTTGGTATTTTACCAAGTTTTATTCAGATTTTTACTTGGCGAATGAGATGGATTTTTTTTTGTCTTTGGTGGGGTTAGTGGATACCAGTTTTAAATTGGATTTGCACCGGGGCTGAATGGGACTGTTCACTACAAAGTATGTATAATTTTAGTTTTAAGTGGAATATAATTTTTGCGTAAAGTATCCTCTGATTATTCAAATATTCTTTCATCCATTCTTAACTTGTTGCATATTGATGGAAAAAAAACTGGTCCGAGATATCACTTACAGTGGGCACTCGTTGAAACTGACCCCGTTAAGCCGGATACAGATAGAACGCACAAAGTCTGACTTCGATAGTGATCACAAATATCATTATTCACATGGGAAACCGTATTTACACCTCCTCTGGAAAAGTACTACAACTCATTTAATTTATTCATTCCCAATAATAAACCCTCCCGATACTGTACTTTATCGGCCACCATAGCATAAACTCAATTAGTGACAATATATGGAATTTAAAAGTCCCACCAAACCCATAATTTTATTGTTTAGATTATGAATATCAAGTGTAAGCATCTTTGGGGTGGTTGTACTTATTCCAGTTCTGTATATTCCCCATCTAAAAAAGTGGCCGACAATACAACTCTTGGCTTTGTATTTCCGGCCAGTCAGTTCAATGATATCGGCCACCTGGAGTTTTGGGAGATTGAGGCCTTGAATCATTCAATAACTCAATAGGATGAATTTATTCAAGCTACCCGTCGAAGGGTTTTATTTAATGGGATTATTGTGATGTTAGTGTTTGTAAAGACTTACAGCGTCGCTCATCTCTTATCACTCCACAGTAACATTGTTGCAGTATTAATAAGCGTAACTTCAAGAATTCAACTCGTTGATTAAAACTAGTACCCATATATCTCATTTACGTTGATATTTTTTCTTAAAAGCCTTAACTAAATTGATAAAAACCGCTTTTTAGAGAATGTATAGTGTACCGATATTGGATTCAGGTCAAAAGGACAACACTGTAGTACAAATACTTTAACCGAATTTACTAAAATAACAACTTTTATTCATTTAGATTTAAGAAATACTAAATTAAATTACTTTGTCCAAATTCAGTTAAAATATCAATACTACAGCGTTGTCTTTTGACCGATGCTTTTTGACCGAATGCGATTGTAATTTGCAGCAATCTGTACACGTTGCTATCTTTTTGACTTATGCATTGTCTTGGTGCTTTTTGACTGGTCAATCTGATAAATTATGCTAAATTATGCTTATATAGAGCCACCCTATATATTTTTTCCAATTAATGGACCAAAATGCAGTATATGGTTGGAGATGAACATTCAATATTCTGAAGTTACGCTCAGTAATTCTAGAACCTTTTACCCTCAAATAAGGACATTGTCATTGAATGAATCAAAGCAAGCGATCACTGTTAATCATTTTGAACGCAGCGTTCCGATTATTTCCGTTGACTAAGACCTCTCGACTGCCATCTTGAATAAATTAATCCTATTTAATTTTTCCAGGTCCTCAAAACTTAAGGCGGCCGGTATTAAGAGTAAGCCGAATTTAGCCCCCAGTATGATAATCTACACAACTCGCTACCACAGTCATTATTTCAAAGGGTCAAAATTTGAAGTCATGAAAAAAAAAATTCCATTGAAGAATGAGTATGGTCCGAATACACTCTATTACGACATCAGTAACGTTCTCTACTGGGAAACACCTAAAATAGAATAAAACAAAAACTAGAAATATACAGATTCTAGGGAATCTAGATTTTATCTATAAACCTGTCATGATAAGGCAAAAGGTAGAAGCCTTTTTCTAAAAATAAATACATCACTGGCGTTTCCACAGGAAATATCTAAAATAGAGAAAAAGAAAAAAACGTGCATTTTCCAAAATCTAGATGTCATTATTAAACCCGGCAGTATAAGCCCATTCCACCCCACCCAAAAAAGGTCAATATAGCTTTTTTTCCAGAAATGAAAAAAAGGTTTTTAGATGTCTAGTGGAGTACTGATATCCATTTTCAAGTCTTTAGACAAATCGCTATGACCAGAAGGGCTGGAACTCAAAGGTTACGGTTACTCGATAACACATCATTGGAAATACAAATTCTAGAATTTGTTAATTATTCTTTTATTGTATACTTAACAGAGCACAAAATCATCTATATGCCTTATTTGACCAAAAAACGATTCAGATACTTTCTGCATAATTCTTGATTTGGCCTTCATGGCAGTGTTTGTTGACGTTATAGCGTATGAGTATTTTGTACGTACTGCATTGACATAGGTCGACAGCTCCACCCAGTACTAATTTTACACACCTTCCACTTATACAAACAGAATAAATATTCTTAAAGTAACTTCTAAATTTCGAAACCTTGTCTTTTTTTTTTTATTAACTTGATTCTTTCGGGCTATTAGGAAAAGATGAGAAGTTTTCTTATCCTTAGTCCCAGCTCTTCGAGAAATTGCAGAATTGGGGTCTTCCAATCCATGGAAATTTTTTTTACCTAATACCCTAATAATAGCACAATCGGAAATGAAGGGTAAACCTTCGTCGAATATATCCTTTTATGTACAACCCCGCTCCCGAATTATAACCTCTTCCTGGAAAAGTGGTAGTGGGCGCGTATGATCATTCGCAGCATAACTAAATAACATCAAAATCACTGCTACAATTACTAAATGACACAATGAGAAGACTTTGTTATATTTGCCTTTTTAATTTTATTTCTAATCAACTATTCCATAAGGCCAACTCAGTTGAGTTCGTGGTTCGAAATCTTTTGATTCCAAAAGCAGATATAAGACTTCTGGTCTTATACCAGCATTGATATTAGATCAATACATTGTTATTTTCATTATTTTGTTAATTAGTGATGAATCAGTGTTAAGCACGTTCGAAAAAAAATATGCTCTAATAATTATTGTCCAAAATTTTAATTGGATTTATCATTTAAAGATCTTAATAATTATTCTTTAATTTCATCATTCATTAGAGCCTTTTCGTATGAATTTCCGATCATACCAATCAATGTCAAGCGCGCTCGAAAAATCATACGAAGTTTTAAGATTTCAAGAGCCATCACATGTTTTCGAGCGTACTCAAGATTTTCCTGCTATAAAGTTAGCTGAAATAGTCAGAAATGGGGAAATACAGCAACTTTCAGCGATCTATAAGGAACCAAAGGAAGCAATTCTTATTATTTGAGACAGCCAAATTAAATCCGTGCAAGAATTACCAATATGTATTAGTTGATTATAATGTTGAGTGTACAGTGTACATACTTCCCGACATCGTGTATGTATACACTATACAGTATTGACCCCAACTATCGACTAACTTGGACAATCGGCTAAAACAGACACCTTCCCAAACCTACGAGGGTTCATTGTGTATTTGATTAGTTCGTTGGCGTAGAGTGACGGCCCAA
Source organism: Thysanoteuthis rhombus (assembly GCA_963457665.1). Classification (NCBI taxonomy): domain Eukaryota; kingdom Metazoa; phylum Mollusca; class Cephalopoda; order Oegopsida; family Thysanoteuthidae; genus Thysanoteuthis; species Thysanoteuthis major. The sequence goes on from OY735221.1 coordinate 34,358,041, forward strand.
ATTGAATTGTGATTTTTTTTTTTTCTAATTAAGATGAAGGTAAATAGTAGTAAAAATTAATTATGGCCCGAGATATATTCTCTCACGTGTATTTGATATTGTGCGGTAAATAATTCATTGCTCGCAAAAAACATTGTCGCCCGATCTTTGTAGAACTTAAATTGTCTATTGAAGTTCCCTCTTAGCTGATTGTTGCCAGAGGCGTTGCTGAATATGGGGTGGGGGATCTGAACCCCCTCACCTCCGATGGAAGGGGACCTCATTGCCTTGAAAATAGTTGTTGACCTACTACATTTTTTCTTACATTGTAAAATAAGGATATATTAGTATATACAAGAATTGAATACTTATTATAATTCAGCCTTTGGATTGTTATTCACCAATTAAGCGTCAGAGCACTACTATTTTTTGTAAATTTTCCTTTTTCATCAAATCTCACTGAACGTTGAAGGGAGCCCCTGGGGGAACCAAATATCCACCCGGGGCTCAAAAATCTCTAGCTCACTACTATCGTAGAATGACGGTCCTAGTTTAGAAGTGATGAAATGGAATAAAATTTGAAAAATTGTCTAAATTTTTCAAATTTCGGTATATAGTCAAAATTATCACAATAGTCCGAGATTTGTTCTAGCACGTGTATTCGGGATTTTGGAGCAAATAATTTCTCGTACAAAAAATATCGTCGCCTGATCCTTGTGGAACTGAGGTTGTCTGTTTAGAATTCCCCTTCGGCTGGTTGTTGCAATGTCTCTCGTCTCTTGGCCGAGCCCAGATAGTAGCAACAGATACATTTGTGAATGTCTTCTACAAGCACGAAAACCAGGATGTATCGTATTACTTTTTTTACACACTCACACACATCGGCATGAAGACAGACAGTCAGAGAGAGTGAGTGAGAGAGAGAGAGAAACACAATCTTCGCTCTCTTCATCAGTAGTCGATGAAAATGTAACAAGTTTTAGTTGGTAGAATTAGTAATAGCAATACTAATAGTTCCTTTCGTAGCCTCAGTAGTAGTTGTCGTCGTGGTCGTTCCGCAGTCATAAATGGCAGCTGGATAGTTTCTTTATCTCTCTCTCATTTTGAGCTAAAACCCCCAAGACGCACAGACAGACAAGCGGTCATACAATGAAGTTATTCCTGGAATGGAACTTTTTAAAAAAAATTCTTGCCCCATCTTCACGTGCCATCCTTTAACTGTTTCCCAAAACTCTAACATATAGACAAGTAACTAATTTTTTTTCTTATCCTCCTTCTCTTTTTCATTCGTCTTTTCTTTTTTTTTCTTCACCTCTTTTCTCTTAGTTTTCTCTTTCTCTCTTCCTTTGCTTTCTCTCTTCCTTTGCTTTCTCTCTTCCTTTGCTTTCTCTCTTCCTTTGCTTTCTCTCTTCCTTTGCTTTCTCTCTTCCTTTGCTTTCTCTCTTCCCTTGCTTTCTCTCTTCCCTTGCTTTCTCTCTTCCCTTTTTTCTATCTCTCTTCCCTTTTTTCTATCTCTCTTCCCTTTTTTCTATCTCTCTTCCCTTTTTTCTATCTCTCTTCCCTTTTTTCTATCTCTCTTCCCTTTTTTCTATCTCTCTTCCCTTTTTTCTATCTCTCTTCCCTTTTTTCTATCTCTCTTCCCTTTTTCTTTCTCTCTTCCCTTTTTTTCTTTCTCTCTTCCCTTTTTTTCTTTCTCTTTGCCCCTCTTTCTTTCTCTTTGCCCCGCTTTCTTTCTCTTTGCCCCGCTTTCTTTCTCTTTGCCCCTCTTTCTTTCTCTTTGCCCCTCTTTCTTTCTCTTTGCCCCTCTTTCTTTCTCTTTGCCCCTCTTTCTTTCTCTTTGCCCCTCTTTCTTTCTCTTTGCCCCTCTTTCTTTCTCTTTGCCCCTCTTTCTTTCTCTTTGCCCCTCTTTCTTTCTCTTTGCCCCTCTTTCTTTCTCTTTGCCCCTCTTTCTTTCTCTTTGCCCCTCTTTCTTTCTCTTTGCCCCTCTTTCTTTCTCTTTGCCCCTCTTTCTTTCTCTTTGCCCCTCTTTCTTTCTCTTTGCCCCTCTTTCTTTCTCTTTGCCCCTCCTTCTTTCTCTTTGCCCCTCTTTCTTTCTCTTTGCCCCTTTTTCTTTTCCTCTCCTCTCTTCTCTTTTCTTTTTCCTCTCTTTTCTCTTTCCTCTTTCTTTCCCTCTCTTTTCTTTCCCTCTCTTTTCTTTCCCTCTCTTTTCTTTCCCTCTCTTTTCTTTCCCTCTCTTTTCTTTCCCTCTCTTTTCTTTCCCTCTCTTTTTTCCTCTTTTCTCTTTTCCTCTCTTTTCTTTCCCTCTCTTTTCTTTCCCTCTCTTTTCTTTCCCTCTCTTTTCTTTCCCTCTCTTTTCTTTCCCTCTCTTTTTTCCTCTTTTCTCTTTTCCTCTCTTCTCTTTTCCTCTCTTCTCTTTTCCTCTCTTCTCTTTTCCTCTCTTCTCTTTTCCTCTCTTTTCTTTTCCTCTCTTTTCTTTTCCTCTCTTTTCTTTTTCCTCTCTTTTCTTTTTCCTCTCTTTTCTTTTTCCTCTCTTTTCTTTTTCCTCTCTTTTCTTTTTCCTCTCTTTTCTTTTTCCTCTCTTTTCTTTTTCCTCTCTTTTCTTTTTCCTCTCTTTTCTTTTTCCTCTCTTTTCTATTACTCTTTTTCTTCTTTTTTCTCTTCCTCTTTTTCTTTTTCTCTCTTTGCTCTTTTTCTTTTTCTCTCTTTGCTCTTTTTCTTTTTCTCTCTTTGCTCTTTTTCTTTTTCTCTCTTTGCTCTTTTTCCTTTTTCTTTTTCTATCTTCCCTTTTCTCTCTTTCGTTTTCCTTTTTTTTACTGTCTCTCCTCTTTTTCCTCTCAATAACCCGGCATTATTCGGAAACCCCTCCTACTTGACCGTTGTTCTTCTTAACCCTCCCTCCAACTTGACCGTTGTACGTCCTTACTCCTCTACTTGACCGTCATAAGTCCTCCTTCCCCAACCACCACACTTCACTGAAATTCCACTGTCAGCTTCCCTAGAAAAAAAATACATATATATATATTTATATACTTCCTTTTCTGTAGTGTCTCTCTCTCTCTCTCTCCGCTTTCTTTTTATCTCTTCTCCTCTTATATCGACCGCCTGTCTTCGCCCATCCTTCGAAAGTTTCTTTCATTTTTTACGTCAACGGGGACCCCCTCTTCCCTGGTCCCACTACCACCACTGCGTGTTGCTTGCTCTACTAAAGTTTCTATCTTTCCAAGTTACTGCTTCTCGACCGGTTTGTGGCGAATTGTGTACTACTATTTTATTGACATTTATGTTGTCGAATTCAGGTAGGAATGAAATGATTATGATCGTTTTTTCCTTTTATTTCATTTATTTTATTTCTCTCTTTTACTTTGTTGATTGTTCGTGCTTGAAAATAATCTAAAATGAGTTACCGATTTATTTCTTTAAACTTTTTTTTCTTACTGAACTTCCTATATTCTCCAACGTTCGTCATTTCTCATTATCAGTCATTGTTTATTTCAGAGACTTTTTTTTTAAATATATTGAGCAGTTCATTTTTATCATTATCGAAATCAGTGCCATGATTGTTGATATTTATTTAATAGAATCAATGTAATTTAAAGTCTAATAATTCGTGAAGGAATAGTTTATATTTAACGCATCGGGATATTTTTGATGTCAGCCTCTGCTAAGTAAATGTTTCGATGTTCAACGCAAAAAGCTAGTTGATGGGTATCAAACATATAATTGTTTATAATGTGTTATCCTTTTCTGTTTGTTCGTTTGAAAATTAAATACCTTGTAAAAAATGGTAGTCATTTTTTATACGTCTGTTTTTTTCTTCTACTTTTAGAGAGGTAGTATTAAAATTTTAGACTTTCTGTTTTCATCTGCATATTTCATCTTATAATTTATATGAATAACGGTGAGATTTCTCCGAATTTCACTCGCTATTCAATTAGTCATTCTCATAAGGGTCCAAAGTAACGAATTATATTTTCTAAAATTGTAATTTTAGGCACGTATGCGATTTAGTAATTTTCATTACTTTTTCTTTGGCAATAATGTCTCATTCTCACCGATATTTTCTTATCTTTCATCTGGGGCCTTATCGCGAAGCTTATGCGATAAACATATTCTTATATGGTTGTTCGTAAGTAGTATGTATGACGAATGAGTGGGCTTTTCACCATGACCTGTGGCTTTCAAAAATAATGTTCCTGTGATTTTTTTTAAAGGTTGACCTTTTTACGCACGAATCTGTGTGCTAGTCAACAACTTGGTGCGGAAGGCAGGGGCGACTATATTTGTATCTGTGAATGAAGTGTTCACTGACCACGTCGTGTGTGCGTGTGATACACGGTGTAGACATCAATGTACCATGCGTAGAAATGTCTCTGAGCAGTACTTATCATTCCAAGTTTCCTTTTGAATTGTACGGAGTAATTTGTTATTCGAAAATGATTTCCAACTTTGGATGGTGATCTCTTAGTTTAGCATCTCAAATCACAGTTGTTATGTAGATGCTGAGTTCCAACAAAATACTATCAAACCTACTTTATTCAAAATTTTCAGTCATTCTTTCTTTTTCTTTTTTTTTTTTTTCTCCCTCTCTCTCTTCTCGATGGTATCAATATTTCTCACTGTTATTTTTATTCGTACAATTTTGAAAGAAAACATTTTCAGGTTTCAAAACTAACCCATATTATGCTCCCGACTATATATGGTAAAATTAATATACCGAAAAGTTAAAATAAGCTGAGAGTGTTTACTTATGAATTTTTATACACTTATCAGATCTGATATCTGTTTTGTTTGGTACTTTGTAACTGACCGAGTGCCCTCACAACAACCTTTATGGACGCTAAAATAAGAGTTCACTCTTTCGATTACACCAAGAGGGCGAAATAATGACCAAGGTCATATGGCCTGCTCTTTCACAGCGTGTAAACAGTTGCGAGATACAAATTCCCTGAATTTACCATATGAGCCACTACCTCCTTGAGTAGACGTTTGATACTGTTAATCATCTCATATTGCCTAGTGTGGCATAAGGCCACGATAGGGGTCACTGAGTGAGAGTTCAACTCACTACACTCACAAATTGGTCGGCAAGTTGATATTAGAATATATAGTGATTTACAAATAATTACGATTGATTACATCAGCATACGATACATATGTGTCTGCGTGTAAACTTGAGTAATTTTGAGCCTGTGTGGTAGTTATGACCCTTGAGCATTTCTAATCGGTGCTAGGGTCGATGTTGGAGCCCGGGTAGAAGGCAGAATTTCGAATGTTCATTTTTGAAGTAGACAGACTAGTTATGCTTTACTTGGAAGATTGGTGCAATACAATCTTCTTCTAGTTTTCCCGATTGGCTTTGTGCCAGGGGTCAGTGTCTGAGCTCAGGTGAAAGGATTTCAAATACTGATTTTTTTCTTTAAATTTTTTTTTCCAAGGCATGACCTCGCCTCTCAAAAGATTGACGCAATACAGTCTTGAATCATTACCGTGAGGTAATGTTTAGCTAGTTAGTCCAGTGAGTTCGACCCTCTCTTGGTACCCCACACGTATGCCTTGGTGCCAGACTAAGCTAGGCTCGATAGTAAATAATACATATATATTTATTATACGGGTTAAGTAAATACCGAGGCGGGGTAGGAGGCAAAATATATATATATATATATATATATATCAGAAAAATCCTCTTTTTTTTAATCTTGAAAAAAAATTGCAGGGGAGAGAGCACTGTCGTACTTAGCACTGCCACTGGTAAATATCGTCCAACTCCCGATATTTTCACAACTACTTCAGTATGTTAGAGCCATGTTGAATTAGTTTTTAGTTTAATGTAAAATACAGACGTTTAGGACTGGTGTCATTTCTTATGTTGTATCGTATATCATCTTCTAGGTCTACTAACCAAGGTTAATGAAAGCCCTGCTACTAACTATAAACCCCCTTTTTTAGCTTGTACATACTACGCACTAACATGTTTCTCGTAGATAAACCAGGATCTTTTGATTACAACCTATTTATTTTCGTGACGCAAACACTAGGAAACGCCTTTCTTTTTTAACATCGAAGTGTTCATTTTAACAATAGTCTCCCCAGAGAATCGGCTCAAAAAGTTGGGTGGATGCTATCGAGAAATTGAAGAGAACCTGTTGAATATGTGAAAATATTTGTATGTGCTTATTTTCACATCATAAGGCTTTCGGGAAAGGCATGAATTCACTCCTCCCTACGCTGTCTCATCGCCGGATATCTCGTCACCGGCGTGTTGCGATGGTTGACTGAGAATAGTATGTGAATAAGCACCTATTAAAATAATTTCCCACAACTACTTACCCTGTCCAAGCCACAAAAATCAGTTACTCTACCTCTAGTAAGTATTGCCTCTTGAATGCTACATGGAGGCATCATTTATTTTGTTTATTAGAACAATCCTAAATAAATATCCATAAATATAAAACGCGATATAGAGATAGATAGATAGATATATATATGTGTGTGTGTGTGTGTGTATTATAAAAATACAAAAGGAAAGAAATTGAAAACACATTTTATCAATCATTGCTGAATGTAAATGCAGTTGACACATGTCATTATTCAATGGGTATATATCCTTGTTATTATCTTATTCACACACGCATATATATATATATGTGTGTGTATGAACTCAGTAACGCATGCATTTCAAGGAGAGCAGATACTACACTCTGATCATGGGGGGGGGAACACTTAGACCTTAGGTTGGAGAATACAGATATTTCACTCTAATTTTAGGCAGAAGTGCAAATCCAAACAAAAATAATCCTGCCTCTTTTTTATTTTTATTTTTTTTTTATTTTTTTACGGATTACTCTGCTCGTAATAAATCTAAACCTGACCTTGGAAAAAATGTTGCGATTAAATCTAAATTAAATCCGTCAAATTTTCAATTCATAACCCCGAAGCGATGTTGTGAAGAATTTCAACCCTTTAAAACTCTCGGAAGCCAACTTGAATCTCTGTACAAGGTCCATATACACACGTGTCCTCACATCTGGTGTGTGTGCGCGCGCGCGATTTAATATCGCCAAGTTTTTTTGTGGGTCATTCACTTAGGAAGTCATAACAAGCAGTTCTCAGATGTCCACTCAAACGCAATTCATTTGTTGATATTTGCAATAAGAAATCAACTGGGAATAAAAATTCTCTTCGGAAAGGTTTTTCGTCTCCTTTTAAAGAATTCTTTATTAGTTTTCCTATGGATTTATTACACTGGTATTGTTCATTCGTGTAGACTTTGGAGCATTGGGCCACAACCACTCTGCTTCGGTTTCAGTACCATGTATGTTTTTACGGGATCGAGCCCCAGATCCTCCCCAAACCCTCCCCATTACCCTTGCCTTGGTACTAGCTATGATGACTGCCAAGCTATGTCTTCTTCTTGCTAGACTAACCGTCTCTTGAATGGATTGCCTTGGAGCTCCGTGGACCCATGGGAGTCCGACAATTAATGCTCAGGGTCCGTAGCTATGTTGCCTCTAAACCTGACATGGTGAATCTTGCAAAAACTCATCAGCTATTGCACTGACCCGTACCATTAATTATCAACCCATAGTTGAGGGTAAAAGTGGATTCATGCTTCTTCCAAGGGCCTTAGTGTCGGTCGAAATTCGAACTCTGTCGTTTCTATATCCCGTGCTGGGAACTGTTACACCACTCTGCATACTAGTGAAATCTGTTCTCTCAATGAACCGCCCTCTACTTAGTATGATTATTATAACTATTAGTTTTAACTGGTGGTTTTCACTGGAGATTAAGTGACAGCAAGTCCCCTTAACACTCCATTGTTCACCTTACTATTCTTTATTAGTTTAACAGCGTAGAACCTGTCATAAGTGACGGAATTAAGTATGGATCGACACTTCTGTCAACGATCACAGTGTAGTATCTTCGTTTTCATTGATGAGTACTACACACGCGCATAAATATATATGTATATTGGGTTTCATGTATGCAGATTATATGAATTTTCACGCCGGTGTCTTCCTCTGAGGATCAAGTGACAGCATTTGTCCTCAATAATATTACACATTCCCCAGTATTATTGCTGATTTTAGTGATGTTATTTAGTGGATGATTTCGATTCTGCCCGGGATTTCCAATTAAAGTTACTGTCGCATGTGCACTGATAATGAGAGACACAACATTTACTCCGTGGTAAAGAGCGGGTATTTAAACTTACTTCCCTGTCAGGTTTTCTGGAACGGCTACCTCCACGACCCGATTAATTATTCAAATTTGTTTGGAAGATCATTTCTGACGAGGCGGACGCAGTTCTAGATCAAGATTTCGTTGGGCCCTGAACAACTGGTTTGTGAGGCTCCAAGGAATATTTTCAGAGGGGGTAGAGGAAAATTGAATGTAAATTCATTTTCACGTGGCTAACAACCAGAATTAAGTCAAACATTTGCTTCCTATAATTTCTTGAAAACAAACAGTCAATTGTATCTTGAGAACATGATTTTCAGTTGCCTGTGATCCATACAGCGTATACGTATTAAGTACAGTGTTTCTTTTCGCTATAGTATGTTAACTATAAATATTTATGCAATATATTAATTAAACATCCATTTGAATAGATAATTTAGAGTACGTATTGTTTCAGAAATGAAATAAGTTTTCACTTAGAAGTCTATGGTGGCCCTTGGACTGCAGCCCCTAAAGCCCATCACTATTCGGCACTGGACGGACGAAGATGCAATACACTTGGCATTGCCGTTTAATTTTGACCAGTGGGGTCATGGTTCGCTCTATGTCAAATTCTCTTATGTCCTTGCAACAGTAGTTGCGCGGATTAAAGAGAATTTTGGGGGAAGTTACTGCCACACATGTCCATGTGTGGTATTCCCTGCATTGAACCGACTTTGTGTCACATCCTGTTTTCGTGGAGGTTCGGGTCAATAGGTGCAGCATCCACGACCTTTTTCTTTGTTTACGATGTTTAAATCTATTCTGTCCTAGGTTGGGTGATCCGCCCAATTGCAGTCATATTATTCTCTCGGAAAGATTTTGGTTCGTCCTTCTACCAGTTATCTACACTGTCAATGCACGCTACAGGAGGAATACTCTGCAAACCTAGCTTGCCTACCTCAGCTTCACGGCAAAGCACCCAGTTAACGATTCCGTTTTGTCGTGTGGGCCTGTATGAACGTCATTACTGTGTAAAAGAGTAAGTATTGTAAGCAGGGAAGATTATATTGCCAGCTGCTTACAATATGGCTTTGACGTAGAGAGACAGATTCGAAGGTCGCCCATACTCCGTCAGGATTCCTTTGAAGCCTGGTTGTCGGCATCCAATAGCAATAACCATCAGACCTGCTCTAATTATCGCCGACTTTGTAATTTTCTCATTATAGCCTGCAAGGCAATTTTTCTGTGGGGTTGAAAGTCTGATTGGATAGAAAATTCGGTTGAAAGTTAATATCAGCACGTTCATTCGTACTAAGGATTCACAATTTGATTTTGAACAGTTTTTAATGTATTATAAATTACTTTTTTAATTTATAACTGCATTGGCAACGATCTTTCGTGATATTTATAGCTTATAAAAACGAATTTTATGTAAAAGAAATGTAATCACTTATCTTATGTATTCATAGTTTTGAGAAGGATTATCATTAACATTCAACAATTTTTTTCGGGCGATTAAACTCATTGTTGCTTATTACCTCCACATTCAGATAGTACACCTGAAGAAGGCCGTAGAATGGTCTGTCGAAACGTGTTGACAGAAAGGAGTCTAATCGTCCGAAAAACTTTGAAGATTATAATTGCATTTTAGCACTTTCAAAAATTGACTCAGTGATTGTATTTCATTGTTTCGACAGTAATTGAACTTTTATTTTCAAGTTTTATTTCACATAATCAGGGGGTTCTTGATTAACTTGGACTTACATTAACAACCTGTTGTACGAACAGGTAGCAACCCTAACAAATCGTAAGCTTACGGATAAAAAGTGGTCTCCAAACTGGTTGAATTTCTTTCGCTTACTAGGTGTTCATCAAACAAATTACTTCATTTCTTACGTAATTTATTTCTGGTCTTTATTTTTGGTGAAATATCTCGGAAGAAATTGAAAGAACGAAAAACAAGAAACGAATGGATTGAAAATTCAGCTAAGCCGACATTTCATAGAGAATTTCAAAACTATGAAAGAGATCGAGGTGTGCACAACGTAGGGTTAAAGGCAATCGAATGTCTTGGCGACAAAAAAAATTTAGGAAATCCAATACTTATTGTGTCACGAGTCAAAATAATTTGTATTGGAATGTCTTTCTGATAGGTTGGATTCTTCATTGTCAAAATTCCTTCCTATTTAATTCAGGTTATAAGATCAGTTCGTGATTAATAATTAAAGACATTAATTGAATGTTTAAAGTCTGCATGGATAGTGTAATGGTTAGCACTTCTGATGCAGAAGGCTCTGGGTTCGATTCTTGGAATGGGCGAAGAGTGTGGGGAAGCTCTTCGTTAATTTTCCACTCAAGAGCTAATCAAATACACTTTAAGCTGTGTGATTGGCGTGGTGATCACACAGCTATCCCTTCGATGGACTTGTATCCTGCCTAAGGGGTGGTCCTAAAAACTTGCAGGAATTTTGACATGGTCTTGACCAGACTTGAAACTTGACAGACTGACGCTTCACCTTTTAATTGAATATTTACGGAGTTTTTTGTTTTTGTTTTTTGTTTGTTTTTTTACCAGTTTTCTTTTCTTCAACTAGTTTTTTTGTTTTGGGGTTTTTTTTTTTACAATTATGTCGGCATATTGATGTATGCTGCTTCTTCGATTTCCGTATGTTTCCAACAAAGTCTCTTTTTCGGATAGTTCACCTGAAAAAAACTGCAGAACCGATCGGCTGAAACGTGTTATTAATATAAGCAACGAGGAGTTCAAACGAATGCCTTCAGTCGACATCTTTCATTTGAAAAAATCGCCATTTCACACTGGGTCGCGTTTTCACTGATTTCGTCTTGGTACCAAAAATATGCATTCACCTTGGGTTACTTGGAAAGTTTTTGTTTTTGTCGTTAGGTGGCATTGAGCATTTACTTTCAAATAACTTTATCTCAAAAATCGCCTTCAATTGTATTGTTAGCTGTTATGTCAGCATGAATTTTTATAAGAGTTTCCTCAAAACTGTACTTTGTTTACTGATTCTAACACTACAGATGATAGAAAAAAGTTTTCGGCATAATAGGCTTTTAAGGAAGGTAAAAATGCAACTCAAACGTAAAAAAAAATCTGCTGTTGAGAGTGGGTTCTGTGAATGATTGAATGTGTCAGAAGTGCTTGGCGAAATTTTGTGTTGAAGATTTCTGACTGAACGATGTTCAGTCAGTCTGGTAGACCAGCTGAATTTGATAGACAAAGCGTCACTTCCGTTTTCGATACAAATTACGGCGAGTAATGCTGTTTTGGGTACTTGTAACAATGGAATATAAGAGATCGTGCGCAAGCGGAACGAACCACTAATATCTCTACCAAAGGACAGTCTTCATCTGAACAAGGTGATGTTTTGTATAAGGTGGAATTGGAAAGGAGTCCTGTATCATGAGCCCCTTCCGGAGAAAAAGACTATTTATTCGAAAATATTTTGCTCATAATTTAACCAATGGAAGGCAACAATCTGCACAGAGGGCGTGATATTCTTGCAAAAGAATGCATATTTTCTCTCACCTACCATATTCAGCAGATATCATGCCAGGATTTTTTATGGGAGCGACCAATACAATGTTCGTAACCCTTTTTTTCGTCTGATGCAAAACTGAGGGTAACCAAAGGTTGTTGACCGTTTTAGTGAGTTCTAAGATTGATATTCGTATTGACAGAAAAACAGGAACAGTGGTGTTGAGGAAAAACTTACCAAAAACAACGGGGTTTTTGTTTTTTTTATTAAGTGGGGTTCATTACTTTTTATCTGGAACCCTTGGGACCAGAGACTCTACGGAATTCGGAATTGTTCAATTTTTGGAAAAGCTTCGCTTTCTGCCTCATCGATAATGACAGATGCTTCCTTTTCTACCCCTTACTCCTTTGGAGATATGCTGCTCTTGTGATCATTTTCACTGTGTTCAAATAAGTCAAAATGTTACTCGAAAAATGAACTAAATATCCGTGAGCAGCAGAGGAACGTCTACAAGGGTCACTGAGACGCAATTGTGTGGCGTGTGTTGAGCCAAAGCTGTGTCAAAATAATCTCTTCTATGCTGTAAGGCCTAGAAGTGAACAAGACTATCTTTATTGAGCAAGGGTCATGTCGGGTGATTGGCATCAAACGCTAGCTTTAATCTGCAGACGACATCCATGGAAAAATGTTCGGTTTTATCGGAAATGATCGGTTTTTAGAATTTCGGATAACAGATTGTGTACCTGTGCTTGGTGGAGTCCATGAATTGGATTTTACAACGGATATATTAAGAACCCAGAACACTTTTTTTTCCTTCGTAGATTTCCTTGTAGCTAGAAATGGATTCATTTATCATTCCCTCAATTTATGCAGACCTATCCCCTTTGGGGCCCATTGCATTGAACACTTCCATAAGATATCTAATAATTTACGTTTTTGAAAGAATATCTTTAAAAAGTGCAAGGAGGTACCAACCCTGTTTCCTTTGCAAAATGTGCGCGCGCTCGTTGCTTTTTTTCCCTCCAAGCTGTCGTTTGGGAGTGCAGTACTATTGAAGTATGCCATCTATTTAGTAATATTCGCAATTTTAATGAAAAAAAGACAATCCTTGCACTAACGCATCAGGTACCGCCATTTTTATATTGGGCCTTTTTTTTCTGCTGAAAGTGGCTAGATTTTTTTACCGTTGTTCCCATAACGTTATTCTCGATCTAAGAATACCGCTTACTTTAGAGTCAATACGGCATGTAGATAGGGCTACTGTTGAGATTGTTTCTAAATTCTTGATAATTTATCTGTTTTATTTCGTTACTCACCCAATGGCCATTTTTTTATATAATCTAGCCATTTTTATCCATTCAAAATGGCCAAATTCAAAACGCAACACCTGATACCTTAGTGCAAGGATAGTCGAAAAAGTATGATCATAACTCAGAAATATTGTAAGTCGAGCAATCGCAAGAAGGGGACTATCTGGTACTTTCTTAAATTAGTGACAAAAGATCGTATAGTATGTTTATGAAACTTCTTCTCGGGGCGTGTATTAAACATGCTTGAATAGACCTCTGTGGTATGTGCGTTATATCTGTGTTTTCCTTTCTAAGAATATTTGCCTCAGTCGTAAGATGAAAGTAGGTCTACAAAACTGTATCACAATCAAAATAGTTTTAATTTCACTCTGCAGTCGTTAGTGTGTTAACCCATTTATGCCTGAAGTCAGACTTTCATGTGTAATTTGATCCGCTTTCTCTCATGAGTTTATTTCCTATGGCATTTTTTTTCTAGGGTAGACTAAATATAGGCATACATGGGTTAATGGAATTAACCAACCTAATCATTTTCAAGGACACCAGAGTTCGATATGTGTTTTATAGTTTCGATTAGTCCTCCTTTCAGGGGGCAAATATCGGTTTAATGAATGGATCGTCTCTTTAAAAAGGTTATTCCGAAATGTACTCATAAAACATACGCATGTTTTAGATAAGTTTCATTAATAGTAGTAACAACGAATATGCATAGGGTGAACTCTCGTTGAAACGGAGCCTGTAAAGCCGGATATCTGATAAAACGGTCGAAATCTGTGTTGAGAGAGTGACTGGAAAGATCATCACAACCATTCATAGCTTAGTATGATGATTGGACCACTTTAAAATTACTACTACAATTACTACTCGACGTCTAGAAGTAAACAAACTTATCATGGATTTCTAGAGGAGTCAGATCTTAGTTAACTAGACCTGAAATAAACTTGTGTTGAATCAATATATATATATATAGTTATATTTATAGTTAAATATATATATATATATAGTTATATTTATAGTTAAATATATATATATAGTTATATTTATAGTTAAATATATATATATATATATATATATATATATTTATAGTTAAATATATATATATATATATATATTTATAGTTAAATATATATATATATATATTTATAGTTAAATATATATATATATATATAGTTATATTTATAGTTAAATATATATATATATAGTTATATTTATAGTTAAATATATATATATATAGTTCATATTTATTGTTTTATATATATATATATATATAGTTCATATTTATTGTTATATATATATATATATATATATATTTATTGTTTTATATATATATATATATATATATATATATATATATATATTTATTGTTATTTATATTTATATATATATATATATATATATATATATATATATATATATATATATATATATATATATATATATATATATATATATATATATATATATATATATATATTGTTATATGGTGTATGATATTCGGTGCAGAGTGTACATGCTTTCCAATTCCGTGTATGTATGCAGATGTAACCCTTGCCATCAGTGAACTTAGACAATCGGCTGAAACGGGCACCCTCCGATCATGGCCGTGGTTTCACTCACTGCCCTTTGCAAGGATATATACCTGGCGAATTTTAACATTTCATGTTTATTGCACTCATCAGAAATCGTTCTATTTAATGTCTTAAATATTGAGCGTTGTAATTAAAAATCTACAACGGATAATTTCTGTTTTTTTGTTTTTTTGTTTTTAATTATTTCTCTTCGTATTTTTACTAATTGAAAATATATTATGGAACATATATCCTGGTAACTGGGGTAGTTACGTCTTTCAAGCTTGGTTTAAAATCCAGCATTTTCATTTCGTTTGCCAAATCCAATACATGCTGCTCGGGATCGCTTTTCTATATGTTCCAAGACAGGAAATATCTGAAACATCGATACTGTATATATCTCTGTAAACTTTGACCTTAATTAGGTTGGACGGTTCATCTCAACTTGACTTTCATCTTAGAATTGTTCACCAAATAAATATTTATACAGCTTAGTTAGCAATGCTATTTTTTTTTTTTTTCAATTACACAAATGATGGAACCGGACCGGGAATGATACTCGGTCGGGTAAAGTTCGTTACTGGTTCGTAAAGTAAAATATCAAAGGGATGGTACAAATAACGCTGAGTCATATGTCTGCTGCGACTAACGTGTTAAGAAACAAATGAAGGCAGAAATCTTGACCATTTCAAACTGTTTTTGATCAAATTTAAAGTATATATGATTTAAGGCTTGGGGTTGTTTAATGAATTTGTATTATAATTTGCAAGTGTTTATTCTTTTTAATTCTATAATCATGAACAAAAATGTTTGATTGTCTAAAACTAACTCCATCCCTTAGAACTAAATTATATCCATTATAATTAAATTAGATAAATAAAACTTTAAATGGTCAGGTTTTCTGCTTTCATTTATTTCTTAATACGTTAATAGCAACAGACACATATCGGGGTTATTTGCTCCCTGCCTTTATTATTTTAGTTAGCAAACCAGTAAAAAACTTCAACCCCCGATTGAACTCAAACCAACGATGCCCGCTTTAAGAACCGGTGTTTAAACCTTGAATTGTGCAGATATCTCAGATCTGAAAGACTTAATTGAACAAGATTGGCATGACACCGGTCCAAATATTATCAAAATTTCAATGAAATTCTGTGTACTGGTGGACGATAGACCACGGAAGAAGTGGTTAAATTGGGACGGGGGGGGGTCCATGCACAATTATTTCCCCTACGTCGTGATTGTATTTCCACATCGCATGATATCGTGTAAACAGGACATTTTGGCAATATCTTCAGAAGTTCTGAGTTTTTAATGAAATAATGTGAAAAGATGGGCTTTGGAATGAGTGTTTAAATTTTGTGGCGGATCCAAGCTCAATTACCTCCTAACACTAACGTTGGCAGAGGTATGCGATCTCTGAATGCTTACTAGTTTACCTCTTGTAATTTTCTACTAACAAGCGGGATTTTTTTTCTCTCACCTAAAGATTTTCACTTGATGACAGATCTTCTGAGGCTTGCTCATCATCTGCTATGCTCGGCTTACCATTACTTAGCAGTCTCTAGCTTTCTTTTCGACGTCTGGCTCTTCACACAGAATAAGAACTCTCCACTGACGTAGCTAGTGATTTTGGAGCGCTCTCTGGTGAGAATTTATGAAAGGGGGAATTTGAAATAAATAGGCATGCGCTATCACTTAATCTGTGGAAAACATTCCCCAAGACTGAATTATCACCCCTGCAGACTGAAGTTAGAGAGGTATATGTATTGGGTCATGTCTGCCTGTCTGCTAATATGATACTTCCAAAAGTAGTCAATGAATTTAAATGACGTTTTGTTGCGGATCGAAGTTTATTTTCCTGATTGAGAAATATTTTCCTCTTTTGTTTTTCGTACATTTTCGTAATGTCTCCAAAAATCCTCAATCCTGATAATGGCGTTGGTAGAGGCTTTTCTGAATTCTTTGTAGTTATTTATATATGCAATTCACATACGTACGAATATATCTATGTTGCAGTATTAATTCAGTGTAGTAGATGAACTACTATCTATGAAGCTTTGGGGGGCATCCTCAGTTACGCTTCTAGGACTCAATGAACATATATATGGTTTGATTATTAGAAAAACAGTTCGAAGTCTTCATCTGTTAAGTGTCATCACGGAGAGCTTCACCAGAGCGTGTTGGGACAATAAATGGTAACCTTCTCTACAAATGAACCGTTTCTCCTGACAGTTTAGCCATGTTTGAAGAGAGACTTTTCTCATACGTGTTGTTAATATGGACAAGAAAAGACATGGCCGTGTCTCTTCAAGATTGCTCTAATACATTTTCTTTAGCGGCCAGGTCCGGTATCTTTCTCTGCTACCGGTACCACGTAAACCATTGCTGTCTGACCACAAGAACTTTCTCGATGGCTGAAATAATTGTGTATTTCCCACCAGCGCCTATAATTGACGTTCGATCCCTGATGGACCAGAATTTCGAAGGAAAATTTTCGAAGCGAGAGAACTCATTTGGAAGATGGGCGTAAAACAATTTTCCTAAACAAATGTCTTATTTTGACACTATGCATGTGTAAGCTAAAGCTTATTAAATATATATGGCCTGATTCGTGACCGATTTAGTCGCATATTCCCCACCGGCGACAGTAGTTGTTCGAATACAGGTAAAAGCCAGGACTTTGAATGCCTTTTCTTCCAAAGGTTAGTTCGCCCTACCCCAAAAGTTGATACAACATTCATCCAACTTTTCTCGTTTCCCCACTTTGTCATTTTGACTTCGTGCTGGTCCAACTTAGTGGTCCCCGAACGTTAGTTTCTATTTAATGGGAGAAAATACGTTCTTATATCAGATTTTTCTCCACTTATTTTTAATGATATAAATTTTATGAAAATTAAAGCTCTGTGATGTGATAGTTTCTTTGGTGTCATTTTGCAAAATTTTTCTGATCATCCCCGCCAAGAGCCCAATGTGGCCGATTCATCTCTTTTTTTTCGTGCTACATCAACCGCATTGCTTGCTTTGGCAACGCGAAAATTCAACATTTAGCGCTATTCAAGCCCAGTTTTAGCTAACTCCTAACCATTTTAGCTATTTAAAATGGCTAACAGTGTATTTCAGCCGGAAAAATAATTGTGTTAGCACCACTACAAGAGCTTTGGCCCTTACAGGTATGAAAATTGGATGATCACCTGTCCCCACGATATCTGCCGTCTGTCTTCGGCGTGTGCTCTGACTGTGTCTCCAAAATACAAACAAATATTTAGACATCCAGTCACGAAATGAAACGAAACCATTTATAACTGTTAATTTCATTCTCTATAAAGCATGCGTATTGAGTGTTTGTCATTTAGATTTTGTCATATGTATTTTGAAAACATCTTTTTAAAAGGTCTTTTGGTTTTGATGTCCTTCTGTCGCCTCTTAACGCCTGGAGTAGGGTAACAGCACCATCCATTTTGTGAATGACTGGTGTAAGCTAAGAGCATTACCTGTTTGATGAATGTAGTAGTCTCGTTTTGATGCCAGTGGTGGCCTAAAAGGTAAAAACCGGTTTTTTTTAAATGCTGATTTTATCTTCTAGGCAATTCCACCTCATTTGGAATACGGGCACAATAGTCTTTCTATTCCTCATTTTATCACAATGTCAACAAATTTAGATGTTAGAAACTGTTGACTATAAATGTCAACAGGTTTCTTCGGTTTTCATGTTGGGCTGGCTGGCTAGTTTTGTATGTATCACGGGTACAGACTGCACCAATGGGGCTAGAGGGATGAAATTTTAAACATCAAAACTTGTCTAAAAGTGATCATTCTTCACTTTTGGAAAATCCTCCCCACCCAAAATGTGTTTATAGTATGATGTTCAATTTGCAATTCAAATTTATGCTAAATTTGCCTCTGTTTCTATCCGGCAGCACTTACGCGTGCTCTTGTTTCTCGGTGTTGGTCATGTGACGGTTTCTATTAAATGACTAACCAGACCTAGATGGAGGGGTTTCAATTATCAAAATTGGCATCTCACGAATTGAATAAATTGTTTAAATCATAAAAATTGGTAAAACTGTATACCCTAACTTGACTTGTGCCGTCCTAAACTCAGTGAATGTCTATATACTATTACATGGCAGATTGTTCATACATTTTTCTTTTGTATTTTATAGACCCTGCAACAAGGGAGGACGCCCTAGCATCTGAAACGGATGAAGAGCAAGAACAAGAATGTTTAGTTTCTGTAAAGCAGAGAATCCAACGGTTGGAGGAAACAAAAGCCCACCAGAAACAAACGTGCAAAGATGGCCAGAAAAAACGAGTCCCGCCACCTGTTCCCCAAAAACCAAGATCCCTTTCCTTACGTGGACCGGCCGACTTCCCAGTCTTCAAGGCGAACCCACCTGAGAAGCAACGCTCCAAGGCAGAGAACCAGGGAGATTCGTTTCGGGACACTCAGAGATTCAAATCAACCAGTGACCTTAGCGAAGTTGACAAAGACTCGGGTGTGTTGATCGAACCAAACGTGACCCCATCGCTGCACTGGATGCTCGCTCAGCAGCAGCAGCAGTCTAAATTGAAAAATCTTTATTCTGGGGGTCGGGGTTCGGATCCAGATATATCTAAATTGAAAGATGCGAGTAATGGTCAGTCTTCGTCATTTCGCCAAGGTTATGGTTTGCCCTTTTCGCAGGTAGGTAAAGTTTCTGAAATTTCAATTTTTATTATAGCCTTTTATTATTATTTATTGTGGTGATAGCGTTTGTTAATTGCAGTAGTGAGCCTGCTCGGCAGGTGACAGTAATATCTTCTTCACCGATATCTGAGGTCGTTGTAAAAGACAGAACGCAACCCCTTATCCGAAACCTTTTGGAGCATTCACTTTTCTGAATTCAGACTATTTTGAATTTCGGTATTGTAGTAGAGATGCAATCTATAATATGAGCCAGTTGTCCCCGATATATAAAGATAGATTACATTGCATTTTAGCTCTTTCAGAAATTGATCCAAAGCGATTTTATCTTATTCATGATTTATCGTTTCGTCAGTCATTGAACTTTTTAAGTTTTGTTCTGCATAACAAAGGGGGAAGTATCAATTAACTCCTCCAATGATAGGCTTACATTAACAAATTGTTGCGTAAACAGGTAGTAACCCTAACAAATGATTAGCTTACGAATGAAAAGGGTCACAAAAATAGTTTTGCTTACAAGGTGTTCATTAAACAAATTACGTCTTTTCTTACGTAATTTAATTTTGTTCTTTATTTTTGCTAAGAAAATGGAGGGGGTGAATTGAAAGAAAGAAAAACGAGAAGAAAAAAAAAACGAATTGAAAATTCAGCATTCAATAGGGATTTTTAAAACTATGAAAGAGATCGAGGTATACACAATGTAGGATTAAATGCAGTTCAATGTCCGGACAACAAAAATATTTAGGAAATTCAATACCCATTGTGTCAAAATAACTTTTGTTGGAATGTCTTCCTGATAGATCATTGTCCAAATTCCTTTCTATACAATTCAGGTTGTATGATCAGTTTGTGGTAAATAATTAAAGACCTGTTTAATTGAATGTTTACCGAGTTAATTTATTGGTAAAGGTTTTTGTATTTAAGTTTACAAACAGGATTGAAGACGTCATTAGTCTAAATGAAAGCTAATAGGTGAACCACTGGCTGGAGGGAATTCCAACCTAGGGGTAAATGTAGGTTGCGTAGGTGGGGAATAAGGCTATTAGGTAAAATCGTGGTGAATGTTTTGCTCTAAGGGTTGTGGGGATGTGATGCAAGATGGACTATAACTGTGCAAACCAAGGTCTGAATTTTTCCTTTCCATTGTTGTTTGTTTAAATTATTTTAAAATTGGTTATAGTAATGTGTTTTGTTGGTTTTATCAACTTCGATAAAAAAAATGTTCTCTTTGTGACTGGCTGCGACGTTCACTTATCAGAATCTACTTAGAGGTAATCGAATGGAAGGGGGAAAACTAATAATCTTATTGACAAAAGTAGGGAAATGGCCTTGGAAAGGTTGCGAATCCCTAAGGTAAACAATTAAATCGATTGTTAGGGAATAACGATGTCTTTGCTGTGAGCTTAGTAAATATTAGCACTAAGTGGGGTAAGTTAAGACTATAAATAAGTTTATTTGTACAATGGTAAATAAATGAGACAGGTGGGCCATAACATCACTGGTATGTTTATTATCTTCGAAAAAAATGTTCGAATTTTGGAGCTTTTTGGTTTTTGGAATTTCTGTGTATCTGCTTAATGTATATGCAAAAATGTGTTGGCATACTTTTCGCGTTAAATCGACCTCAAAAAACTCCATAACTAAAAACACTGTCGACTTGTTTTGTGGCTACTTTTGATAGCTAGAAATGGCTAAACTTATTCTAAGTGGCTAGAAATTAGCTTTGAAAAGAGCCAAATTTGGTAAAGGTAGCGCTGAAATTGGCTAAAAAGTGTTGAATTTCTGCACTGCCAAACAAGAAACTCGCTAAATTTAGCTCCAAAAGCGCTGAATTCGCAACACTGGTTGGCAGGTGAAAGAGACTGGTTAGGCTGATCAATATTAGCAATCAATGGAGTCAAATATATTAAGATGAATGTGTTAGTCGTCCTTGGACTTGGGCAAGATTGTGTAGCGTTAATCTTGCTAGCGGTTAGGTCCTGCGTGCCTGTCTTGAAAAATAGCCTTCGTAAAACTGTATATTCACCTCGGCTTGAACCCCGACCATTGGCCCGGTTGAGAATTACGTAACTATTTCTACCACTAAGATGGGCCGATGATATATATGTGCTTGATTTCGGTAAGAAACAAATTTTCAATGTCAAATGAAGTCATTATCTCCTTACATACTTTTGTCTGTAATATTTTTCAATCTTAAATGGGATTTTTGGCCCTAATAAGGTACCCTTTTAGAGTTACCTTAATTTTATAAGTGTTGGTTGCAATGCACAATTTTAGCTACTTAAGGGTCCCGTACTGAGGAACGGAATCAGTTTTAATACTATCGACATGGAAATCAGAACACTATTATCGAAGAAAGCAAAAGCAGGCCTGTCATTACACTTCGGTGAAAAATATGCTCCTGAGTCCTATTTGTAAGCAGGGTATGGGTAAACTGCTGTATTTATTCGTGCTGCATGCGAGAAATTTGATATTAAAAATCAGGTCAAAATTGGGGCTTATTATACTTGGGTGTGAATTTATATATAGAAGAACTACTGATTTTAGCATTATATTCGAGATTGCGTTGTACTCGGGTAAATATGGCAGTTCTAAATATAATAGCCTTATTTTGTCTATTAGTTCGCTTGCCTTAATTCCTGAGTGACATTGACAACCTCTTTCATCCTGATATTCAGTGCATAACAGACAGATTGAGTGCCGAAATTAGCTCAAGCGAATTTTGGGTCAAAAATTACAAAATTCAGCGCTTAATCATCAATTCCTTTCCCTACCAGCAAGTTTGTTGTTCCAGAAAATGACCAAAGTTGAACGTTGTAGTCGGTCGGCAGCGATAAGGAAAGTTAAAACCTTCCATACGTATAGAGAGTTTAAATGTAATGCTAACATACAAACCTAAATTAGTTCAATTTTTTTCCTCTTCTACTACCAGAGGAGCTGTGTCTCCATGTATGAAATCATTGGAATCAAAGTTTGACGTAAATGTTTGATAAATGTTTGTAATGCAAGTTTATTGTAAATCTAGCATAGTACCCGTAATTTTTTTTATCTATGGTTATGTTTATATTTTTAAACTTCGTTTTCAGTTACCTAAGTCTCGCTCTCTTCAATCAGCTTTGAAGAGATTAAAACTTGTTTTCTTGCCAAACCTAGACACTGCAGTCGGTCACATTTGAGCTGCTGCCCACATTCAGTCACACAACTCTTCCTCTCTTTAATCAGCTTTAACTAGAGGATAACACCGTGCAGTGAACTAAACAAGCAAACATTCAAACGAGCTTGGTGACCATGGCCTTTATATGTATAGATCATTTCCAATGAATTTCTATGTATGCTTTTAGTATTTACTGTCTCTCTATATGTAATCATTAGAGCGAATAAAAAATCTTAACATCTTTGTGTAATAAATTCCACCTATATCATGGGTTACACAAAGAGCAACTTTAAATAATATTGGTTTCAAAAGGTATCATTAAAAAAAATACCCAGGCGTATATTGGCTTAGGTGTATATAAAATTTCCTTGTCTGTTTTATGCTGGACTAGCCCAGTATATACCAGGAGTATAAAACAGGCTAAACCACTTCAACCCCAAGTATATTCTGAGGAGGGGGGTATCTTCGGCTGTTACACTGGGTTCACTTGCAGTGCTTATATGCAAACATAAATTTAGTTCCATTTTTTTTTTTTTTTTTAATCAATTTCCAATCAGAATTTTTTCTTATCACTTCATATGTAATCATTAGAATGAATGAAAGTTCTGATATGTTTCCAACCCGTGATATGGATTGCATGAACAGCTGATTTTGGATGCAAGATATTTTCTTTTCAAAAAGGAAGTAAATTTCTGGGCTTTTGAAAAAAAAAATCTCTAAAATAATTTTTTTGTCTTTCTTGTCATTTTCTCTGCTCCCAAGCAACTAATTTCTTTATTTTTTATTTCATTTTTTATTTATTTATTTATTTTATTTTTTATTTATTTATTTTATTATTTATTTATTTATTTATTCATTTATTTATTTTATTTTTTTATTCATTTCATTTATTTTTATTTTTTATTTTTGATACGTTTAGATTGGTTCGTCTGATGGTTATAGTACACTTCCTGGTAAAAAAAGGCGGCCGACGCGAGCGAGCACGGGCTCGGCCCCAACTTTGCCACCCGAAGAATCCCAGATCAATAATAAGGAGGCTGCTTTCATACACCGGCCGATTCCTATCAAACCTCGTTCTCCAAACCCTGCTGTCCGCAGCAGTTCTTGCTACCACACTTTGCCGAGAGCATTCACCAATGTCAAAGAAATTGATCGGTCATCACCCGAACCGGATGTTCAAAGCGGAAACGTAACCAGCGATGAAGATGGTGGATTTCATGAAGATCCAGATATCTCTCTTTCGAAAAGCCAACTCGAACTGATGTCTTCCAGTTTCCCAAGTCCCCAGTCGGCGTCAAATGACGGTTTACGAAGAGACCCCGAACACCGGAAGTTATCGTTGGATAATATAATTTTAAGTGACAACCAATCACCAACCGGAGATCAAGATAGCTCCCAACACTCGCCAAGCCCTCTTCGAGTCGACGAAGTTCCAGCTCCTCGTAGGCCAAAGCCTAAACCAAAACCAAAACAGAGACACCACCAGCAAAATAACAAGACAAAAAATCAAACAAATGAGAATGACACAACGACAGCATCTGCCAAAAGAGCAAATTTTGTGGTCAGCCAATCCAGACGCCCGTCCCAAGAAGAATTAGAATTTGAAGAAATAGCAAAGGACTTGTCCCAAAACTTGAAGGAAAGCGACAAGGAACTTATCAACGTGTTAAATCCGAATAATAAGCGCGCGACGGACTTTGTAAAGGATCTCTTGGAAAATACCCATTTCAATACGAATTTACAACCCGAAGTCTCCAAGGAAAACGCTCAAAATCTTGACTGTCAGGATAAACCAGATTCAATAAGTAATTGGTAAGTATAAAGCTTGCATTTTTTATTATAGCTTCATTTTTTTTGCTAGATGACTGTCGAAACGAGCAAATATTAGGTTTCAAAATCATGGGGTATTGAACGAAAACCAAATTATTGAAAATACACAAGAGAAAGTTGAGTAGAAGTGAAATATAAATTTTCTTCGTGTATGTAACATCTTGTTCCGATATAATGGTTATTGTGATTTTCGTTGGATTTTCGGAAAGAGATAAGTTTCGTCTTCGGGTGAGACATGGCATGAATGAAGCAAACGTGATCCTAGGGCACCGTACTCCGGGGCAGTATTTCCCCCTAGCACTAAAAAGGGAGTGCCGTGGATATTCTGTGCTTAAAGTTGATAATTGGGCTGGTAGGGCGTACAGGTAGCTATTGATAAAAATCATATAGGTATAAATTAGATACTAAACTAACTTGAAAAACGTTTCAGGATTTTGTATGAGTGTGTGTGTGTGTGTGTGTGCACGTGCACGCACACGCGCGCGAACTATATACACCTATCGCAAACCTGCAATTCCTTCGAGTACCAAAACAGTAATCATGATTTTAGCAGTAAAGTTCTTGCAAATATTGAATGACCGTAGCCATCAAAGGTGGTGCACGTTTCTATCCCTCTTTTATATATATGTGCGAGTGTTTGTGTATCCCAACGCTCCTGGCCCTCCCGTTTTGTCCAGACTTGGAAATGACATCAGTACTTCTGGACACTTTTTGAAAATGTTTGGGGGGGTAATTTTTGGATAAGAAAAGTTGTTTTAGCCTCGTTTGGGCCTTATTTTGAATGGTTTGTTAATAACATCTAGAGTCTCCAGAATCTTCGCTGTTTCTCTATTTTAGATGTTCTCTGGTAGAAAACGCCATTTGTGTCATAAACAGGATTTATTTTGACCATATTTATTCTTCGGTGGGATTCTCTTACATGGCCACAAATTTTGAAGCTACGTTTGTTCAATTATTGACTGTGATGGCAGGTCAATATTCGTTTAGAATTTTCCACCTTGCTGTCTTCAACTCTCATGATATAAGCATTCCCCTGAAGTAGAAATCCGACATTTGTGGATGGGGTGGCTGGATAATTGGAATAAGTTCACCTCCGTCTAATACAGTAAACTCTCGTTGTAACAACACTATTTAATGACACACATGTTCTAACAGCACATTTTCGCGAAACCCCAATCAGAGATTAGTTAACTGCAGAACCTGAAGATCTCAATGCATTATTAAACGTTTTGGCTCATTATTTTCATTCGCTAATCCGTGTATAGCGCATTAAACTCTGAAAGTCAAGTTTGTCTGTACCATTTAGTTTCTCATTAATATTTTTCGTATAAAATCCACCCATTATTACGATTTTATAACTACATCCTGTGAACCCCCGAGTATACTGTAATAACGGCTGTCTACTGTATTCTTATTACGTTGTGTAAGCTGAGGAATTTGTGATAACACGAAGTCACTAAATTCCCAATTATAATTAAGCCATGGGTATTACGAGATTAAATTACTTGTTCTTCGATATTTGAGACCGCGATTCTTGCACTTCTGCCCTTGTTGAATCATCGTTATATAATCCAAGATTCAAAGGCTTTGGATTAATTTTGTTTGTGTGAAGTTTAACTTTTCATGCACAGCTCCAACATATCATATATCGGTGGTTTCGAAAGTTTGAAAACACAATGGCTTTTTCTATTAAGGATGTATTCTGGTGGACCCCTATTTTTAGCATCTAGTTTTCCGATTCTAATCAATAAAGGGAAAAACGAACAATTTTTTTACCTTTTTAAATATATTAATTCTAAACATATTACATTTATTGGAATTCAAACACATGTACTGGTCTGAGTACAATAGTTATTTTTTGATCTCTGTGCGATGGATATTGTTTCTCAGCCGTAATATTAAGTGTCAGGTTTAGAGTGGACACTGCTGCGGACCCCCATGGATCCTAGATTCGAAACCATTGAAATAGCTCCATCGGCATTCTGTTTTTTCTCTGTATAAATAATCTTCTACATAACTTTTTCTTTTCTCCACCTCTGGAATGTTGAGCTTACAAGTGGCTATGTTGATTGGTAGGATTCCTGAATAAATGACATTTGGGGACAAAATTCATATCTTAAGATCATTTGGTGAACGTGTATTGTTGAAACTAACAAACGTGAATGAATTATGGCAAACGCCGCATCATACAAGGCGAGGCTAAGCTTTAGGTATATCATCTCGGTTGGAGCTAGATTTTGGGTTCCTCGTCAGATAGTAATGGTTTGTGGGTAGCAGCTCAATGATACTGTTCAGCGAGCTCAGTCTTCACTGAGAATCTCTGTAATAAGATGTCTCGGACTCGCATCCGAATATATTAGAATCTATTAAAAAACTTGTATGGCAATGGGCAGGCCATGATGCAAGAATGGCAGACAACCGATGGACTCACAACATGGATCCCCAGAGATCACACGCGAAACTGAGGCCGACAGAATACAAAATGGTGAGATGAACTAGACAAATTCGGAAAATACTGGCTCTGCGACATCCATGATAAAGAATTGAAGCGGATCCTGGGGAAGGTCTATGTCCAATGACAGATGCTAAAAGACTGATGATGAACTCTTTAGTAACGTGTCCAAAGGAAAAAAAGATGAGTGGGTTTATCTGTACGTCGATGTACAAGTTTAATTCATTGATTACTGGAATGTTTTTTGTCCAATTCATTTAATTTTCTTTCTAACTGTTCATCTACTTGAAAAAAACCGCTTTCATTACATTACTGCTTGAAGGTTTACCTATGTATAGACTAAT